>OZ019973.1:8224333-8591833 GCA_963970395.1 Ephialtes manifestator
ATGAGAAATAATGTATCACTGTTGCGTGACTAGTGCCGTTATTTTGACAGAACACGTTATTTCGTTAACGTGAATATTATATCAAAGTTACGAATCTGTGTTAGGTGGGTAGATACCTTATTGTGCACCAACGGATTTATAATATTTTATATTGAATTTAAGTTTGGTCACTTGTAAGTTTTTATCCGTTTGTGGTGTATTGTATTATGTCGTAAATATATTGAGACGATATCAACGTGCCACGACCACCATAAGTGTAAAGGGCAACGAGAAACCGCCACACGCGGCATCCAGGAACTTCCAGCGACGAGAAACCGCCACACGCGGCCTCCAGGAACTTCCAGCGACGAGAAACCGCCACACGCGGCCTCCAGGAACTTCGACGAGAAACCGCTACACGCGGACTCCAGGAACTTCCAGCGACGAGAAACCGCCACACGCGGCCTCCAGGAACTTCCAGCGACGAGAAACCGCCACACGCGGCCTCCAGGAACTTCCAGCGACGAGAAACCGCCACACGCGGCCTTCAGGAACTTCCAGCGACGAGAAACTGCCACACGCGGCCTCCAGGAACTTCCAGCGACGAGAAACCGCCACACGCGGCCTCCAGGAACTTCCAGCGACGAGAAACCGCCACACGCGGCCTCCAGGAACTTCAAATTTACCGCCGCGACAACGCCGACATCTCGCCGGAACCAAATGGACAAATAAAGCGCCCGACATTGCCGGCCATCTTAGGACGGAGTCCAGAAAGACGCCGTTCAGCACCAGCGCTACACGCCAACCAGAGTGGGGGGAGATGACCCCACCAGCGACCAAGATTGCATCAGCCCGGATTTCGGGTATAAAAGGGGCTGCGGAGCAGCCAAAATCACCATTCGTCGGCTCCCTTACGGAGCACACAGTCCTAGCGAAAGCTCTGATGGTCTGCTGCCTTAAATAGATTTCTATTAGTCTCTGACTACGAAACTCTGCTGAAATTCCTAAAGATTTCCATACTCCAGCATCGGGCAACTGTTACGTCCGGGCGGCAACTCTCCAGAGTTGCACGATAGGAAAACGTAACGGCGGTCTCTCTTTCGAGTCAAGGCTTAGGCCCTTTACATCGGGGACGGAGACCTCGCCATTTATTACCGAAGATTATATGTAGAAATAGGATTTCTGGAGGCTCAGGTACAAAGTCTAATTTCTGGATGACCAGCATGCATAAAATAATATTTCGAAGACCAGATATTAAATACTCACAGTTTATTCACTTTGAGACGACGATCAATACAAGTTGTTACTGGTATAAATATATATTGAATTACTTAGCCACGCAGGGCTATCGCAGCGAAGAAGAGCTTTGCGCGCTCTGACGAAGTGTATCGGTGTAACGTTCGAGTAGGAATAACTAACTTAACTAAAAAATCTCGCGCTTATATACTAATTCGGTAGCGGTGTCGGAATTTTGATAAAGGGAGCGATGTTATAAATTTTCCTATGGTGTCACTGGTAATGGGTAGTGTAGATGTTCTGGCCTAAACTGAGACGACAGTTAGGCGTGAGAGCACGTGCATCTAGCTACTAAAAAGGGGTAATTAATAATGTTTATGGTGCGCGTGGATGACGCGTGCGACAAGTTTATGATATTTTTAAAGTGTTCTGGACTGGACACGGCCCTTCCGCAGGGGAACCGGGGCGATGGTCATGCGTGGGAACGCGTGCATCTAGTTTCCAAGAAAAGGGGAATATAAAGATGCTTATGGTGCGCGCGGGTGACGTGTACGTCAAGTGTGAAACTATTTATGATACACAGAGGAGACAGAGTGTCTCTAGGCTAGACGCGGGCCCTTCCACAGGGGGAACCTAGGCGTCGGTTGCTGGTGGCTTACGTGCACTCTGTCGCGGAGGGGACGCGTGCGGCTAGTTGCAGTGTTTGGCTGCATCTTATGAGTGTGGTGGGAGGCGCGTATGTGTGTGTGTGTATGTGTGTGTATGCATGTAGCTCGGAGTAGCTTCTTAGAGAAACAGGAAGGTTACGCATGACGTAACACCTCCCCCCTTAAGACTCATGTTAGGGATGGTACTGAGCTAACATGAGTTTTAATGTTATTGTTTGTGAGTATTGTTTTCTTATATATATATATAATCTAGATTTTTTTTTTGGATAGGCATTTTTTTCTTAAATCTATCCTCATAATATTGTTATTATTATATATAATGTATATTTTTTTTTTTTTTTTTTTTTGTATGCATTCTATTCGCATTATAAAAATAAGGCTAATCGAAATTTAATTGTTATTATATAAATTTTTTTTTTTAAATGTATGCATTCTATTCTCATTATAAAAGTAAGGCTAATCGAAAATTTTTTTTTTTTATTATTTTTTTTTTTAAATTTATTTGAGTTTCCTTCAGTATAAGTTGAATATATTTTGGTTAAATGAACAAAGACACTGCGACAAATGTTTTAAAATAAAATAGTAATAATGCATGATAATAATAAATGTTTTAAAATAAAATAGTAATAATGCATGATAATAATAAATGTGTTAAATAATTTCGGATTTTACTTTACATAGAGTCGATGAAGTCCGTTAGTGGCTTTATATATTCGGTCATGAACTCTTCGTCATCGACCTGGTTAAGGAACGTCTCGAGCCAAGTGACCGTTCCTTGAGGTTGTTACGGTTGGTGCTGTTGTTGCTGTTGGAACTGTTATTGCTGTTGGAGCTGTTGTTGCTGTTGGAGCTGTTGTTGCTGTTGGAACTGTTGTTGCTGTTGGAGCTGTTGGAGCTGTTGCTCCTCCGTTAGGCCTCCCATGAAGGCCTGGTTGTATGATAATGGGGCCGTCCCATTATCGTGGTAGGCTGTGATGGCTCTCTCCGTAAGAGCCTCGTCGTGGTGATACCACTCGGCAGGAGTGGTATAAAGGCCCCAGTCGTTCTCTTCTGCCGCTTCGACGATATATTGTTCCATGTCGCTCAGTTACGGACTTTCTGATGGTAATTCTTCAATTTCCCGAGGAACGATTTTTAATAAACCATCCACGTTATCCCTTGTGATGGGTAGGAAATTGTTTGTAATACTTTCCACTTCTCTATCACAGGATAGTGTTTCTTCATCCCCTTCACAAATAATTTCAAGGGGCTGCCAGTATGGGAGGTATTCAGATTTCTACATCATGATCGATGTATTCAAGAACGATCTCAATTGAATTTTCTGTGAGTAAGATGTTCTTTTTGTCCAAATAGGCCTCCGTGCACTTCCAGCAATATACACCTCCTCTGGTTTCAAAATAGTGTTTATCACAAAGATTACACGTTAGTCTGATGTGTCCTCGATTTTTCACTAGGGTGTGATGTAGTAGTCGGCGATAGTGCGGTGCTCTGCTCAGACGTCTGTACCAGCACTCAGGACAATACAGTCGGTTGTCCTTAATCTTCTTCAGTACTATCTTCTAGTGTTATATGAGAGTAACGTAAACGATTTGGGTGTACTATGCGAGTCTCACGTCCGATTTTTATTTTTATGTTTCCGTCTCGCATCACTTCAGTTATCTCATGGGGCCCAGTGTAGTGGTCTCCGAATTTGCCCTGTTTTTTACAGCATTGTAAATAAACACAGTCGCCGAGGGCGAAGTCATGAGTGTTCATTTTACGATCGTAGTATTTTTTTGACCGTTCTTTGGAAGCTATTAAGTGGTCTCTGGCTATCTCTCGTACGTCATGTAGCCGAGTGGCGAGTTCAGAGAGATAGTCGCTGTACGTCCGTCCTGGCTCATTTTCATCTTCCGCATCATAAGAGGGTTGGCGAGCGAGTTTCCCAAATACGAGTTCGTAGGGTGTATGTCTGGTGCCCTCGTGAACACTTGTGTTGTACGAAAACGTAGCGAGCTCTAGCCACTCATCCCATTCCTCGTCTCTGCTTACGTATTGCTTTAAGTATTCAACCAAAGAGTGGTGAGATCTTTCCAGAGATCCGTTAGACTGTGGATGAAAGGCTGTAGTCCGACATTGTTTAATTCTAAACTTCTTGGCGACGTTCTTCATAAGTCCGCTTAAGAAATTGGCTCCTTGGTCCGTAAGGATGGTCTTCGGGGCTCCAAAAATACATATACAACGTTTGATGAGGGCGTCTGCGATGTTTGCTGAAGTGGCTCGTGGTAATGCCACAGCGAGACAGTACTTGGTGAGTAGGTCTTGCATTGTTAGAATATACTCGTTGTCGGTTTGAGTGCGTGGCAGTGGTCCCACTATATCCATGGAAATTTTGTCGAATGCTGAGTCCGGTGTGTCAGTGATGATCATCGGTTGGCGAGTCTTTACGCGTACTAATTTTTTCAGATGGCATGGGAGACAGTGCTGTATATATTCCGCTACGTTGTTCTTCATATCCTCCCAGTAATAACGTTGACGTATACGATTATACGTTTTAGTCACTCCTTTGTGTCCTCCTATTGCTGAAGCATGTGCCTCAGCCATGATTTCCTTCCTCTCTGCTACTGCCGGATATTTTATTATTCCCAAGCACACAATTAACTGTGTTGCAGTACCTGAGAAAGCCTTCTTGAGGGTGGGTAGTAGAACCTCCCACTGCATTCCATTGATTTCCTTATTTTTCGCCATACTGACGGAACGCAATCCCAGACTTTTAAGGGTTCTTCGAAGTTCCTTTTGAACCTCTGTAAATTTTACACGATCCAAGAGAGTTCCATTTTTCCCTTTGATAACGATAGCGATATGATGCTTGGAGTTGTGCTTGGTGGTGCATATATTACCAATTTTAAGATTGCGAAATTTAGGCAGTGCTCGTCGCATTGCTAGTGTTCGGGATCCTTCATCGCACGGCTCTCCAGTCTCCGAGAGGAAGTAAAGATAATTATCTTTCCTCATAAAAAGTTGTTCCTTAGTAGTTATTTGGAAGCTGGTAGTAGGCTTTGTCGGCTCCTCGAAGTCCTCTTGTTGTAAATCCTCAATAGACTCATCCTCGGAACGATCGAAGATATATTCATCTGATTCTCCGGATATACTGAATGTTTCTTCCTCGTCAAAATTCACGAAGGTTGATGTTTTATCTGTCGCTTCATTCTGCACAGGAACTGCTTCTTTGGTCTTTTGTGATATTTGTTTTTTCACTTTTCGTCGGGCTGGCTTCGCAATTGATCTTTCTCGAATCTCCGGATGTGTTGTTATCTGATTTTTTCCACGGCTCCGTAGTCTGGTTGCCACTGGTTCGTTATCAAGAAGCTGTGCATCGCTACTAGCAGGTGGTACAGGTGAGGATTCTCGAGGCTGCTTTGCAGACTGCTTGCTAGACGGCTTAGTATTTGGGGTAACAGGTGCCCTATCAGTTGATTCCTGGGCTCTTTTCCGTAGTCTTCTTGCTATTGGTCCATCGTCTTCTTCTCCTTCCGTTTCCTCCTTTTCTTCCATAGTTTTTGCTTGTTTCATGACAGGATAAATGTGTTGTTCTGGTGAGTCTGTCTCAACTTTATCTGTGGCTTCCTCGCAAGGATTTCGTGATAAGGCATCAGCATTTGCATTCATTTTCCCCGCCTTATGTACTACTTCATACTCGTACTCCTCGAGACGTAGTCGCCAACGTGTCAAACGTGAAGTAGGGTCCTTAGACGTGTGAATCCATACTAATGGTTTGTGGTCTGTTACTAATTTGAATGGTCTCCCATATAAGTATGGTCTAAACTGTGATACAGCATGAAGGATTGCCACAGCCTCCTTCTCGTAGGTGCTATATTTTTGTTCGGTATCGTTTAACACCCTTGAAGTGTAAGCGATAGGGCGATCTTTTCCCAAGGGTCCTTGACTCAAGATTCCACCGACTGCTGTGCCAGATGCGTCTGTAGTCACGATGAATTCTTGAGTGAAATCAGGATACTGTAGTACTGGTTCTTCACAAAGTTTGTCGCGCAGCATCTCGAAGGCTTCTTGTTGTATCGGCTGCCAATTGAAAACAGCATCCTTTTTTAATAGAATCGTCAGTGGTCTCGCTATCTGCGAAAAATTTTCTATGAAGCGTCTGTAGTAACCAGCGAGTCCGAGAAATTGTCGAATATTCTTCACGTTCTTTGGTCGCGGAAAATTCTTTACTGCAGATAATTTGGCTGGGTCCGGTTTTACTCCATCCTTGCCTATTATATGACCCAAATAAGCAACTTCTTGGCGTAGAAATTCGCATTTATCAGGTTGAAGTTGAAGTCCCGCGCTCCTCAATCGCCTCATTAATCTCTCTATCTTTAATTCATGCTCTTCTAGTGTAGGAGCATGGACGACGATGTCATCCAGGTATACAAATGCATCGGAGCCTTGTATTCCCATAAGCACGCGATTCATTAGTCGTTGAAAAGTTGCTGGTGCATTTTTGAGTCCAAAAGGCATGCGTGTGAATTCATAGTGGCCATATGGTGTTGAAAAGGCCGTTTTGTGTCTATCTTCTGGATGCATCTCGATCTGATGAAATCCAGATGCAAGATCAAAAGTGGAGAAGTACACTGCTCCCCCTAGTTGATCCAATATCTCGTGTATGAGTGGGAGTGGGTAAGCGTCACTTATTGTTTTTTCATTCAAGGCACGATAATCCAGTACCATTCGCCATCTCTTCTTGCCCTGAGAATCGGCCTTCTTGGGTACGATCCAAACAGGTGAATTATAAGGTGATTGAGACGGTTGTATTATTCCTTCGTCTTGTAGTTCATTGACTTGTCGGTTTATTTCTTCTTTTAGTGTCGGCGGATATCTGTATTGCCGAAAATTAATAGGGACCTCGTCGGTCGTAATAATGCGATGCTGCAATACATTCGATGCTGTGAGCTTCTCTCCAGGTAAATGATACCTGTCACTAAATTCCTCAAGGTGCAACTGAACACTTTCTTTCTCTTCTGAATTTAGATGATCCAGGCGTAACAATTTTCTTATTTTTGACACTCGGTCTTCTTCTTGAATGCAGTATACTTCGTTAGTTTCTTTAAATTCATCATCCACGTTGTGGGCATCGCGTGAGGTACCGCGGTAATCTTGTATCTCATATAATTCAGATTCCTTATATGCCTTGTATGTGGCTTCTTTATTTTCAATGCTCGTTGTGGCTTTATTATTCATCTCGCTCTGGAGGTTTTTTCCATTATTAATTCTCAATTTCGTATTTTGTCCTGCCTCAAGTGTGGGCGCATCGTGTACTTCGCACGGTAATTTCAAATCTTCAATATTTTCTATCAATTCTTCGTATGGTTCAATTTTCAACACAGGTACGGCAACTTCGATTTCTTCTTCTGTCGTATTGATTATATATAGATGGGCCTTGCCATCATTGTTTGTAACAAGTGCTTCGCCGAGAAATACTCCTTCTGAGATATGTAGGCGGGGTACGTAACCAACCTTTACTCCTGGATTGGCGACCCGTATATAAAAATGTCCTTTAGTTCGCGCCGGAACTACAATCGTTTCATGCTTCATAAATGGTATAGAGTTGATGCCCCATCTTAGGCATTGGTCCGAGTAAGATATCTCTGCGTGATAGTTGAGAAAAAACGCTGTTCCGATTAGACCATCGTCTTCAATCGGGAAATCGTCCGTCACTAAGTGGAACGTGACATCGTGATCCAATATACGTATTTCCGCTCTTCCTAATGTGCTAACATAATTCTTCGTTATGCCACTGATTCTAACAATATCTGACGTATCAACGTCCACATGTGGTGCTACTTGCTTCTTCTTAATTAAGTTCAATGGTGACCCAGTGTCAATCATTAATAGCGTTGGTTGCAAAAAGTCTATGGAGATGACTTTAATAACTGGTACGTTACTCTCACGGTTCAATAAAGCTGTTGCAACTCTTGTTGGTTGTTGCTCCCTTTCATCTGGTCGAGTAAATTTCACGGGACGAGTTTGTGGATTTCCCTCCGACTCATTCCTTTGATTATCTGGGCGATAATTATTCTGATTGTTCCTTATTGAAGTCCAGTAATCCAACTGGCGACATTCTCTGACTACGTGGCCAGCGTTTTTACAAAAATGACATATTACTGCTGGATGTGGTGACGGGCCATACGGACGAGAATAGGTTCCGTTTCTTCCTGTTTCTCTGGAATCCTGATAGCGATTATTGCTGTTGGATGGTTGTCGTGGTGTGTTTCTCCATTCTTGTTGTGGACGATTGTAATTTGGTCTAGGTGACTGAAAATTTCGCTCCCGAGATCGGCAAGAGTCGGCCGAGTGTCCCGGTTTTGAGCAAATTCGGCAAGTTTTATTATCTTGAATGTAATGTATTCGATTATTTCGGAAATTACGGTCTGCTGGAGTTCGATTCCAATTATTTGGGGGTCGAGTGCGTCGCAAAAATCCTTTTGCTTGTTCCATTCTTTCAATTTCAATTGCTTCTTTCATAGTTTCACTGAATGATTGACCCCTCGTAATTTTATTTTCAATTTCAGGTCTGAGTCCTCGATTAAAGCATTCAACCAAATCCTTATCGAGATTATTTTTGAATTGTTGATCGATAGCTCCGTCATGGCTCTGTTTATAGGCATCGCCGATTCTATTGCCAATGTCCTTTACTCTGTTGGAATAAGTAAGAACTGCTTCGTCGTCGTATTGAAAAATTCGTCCAAGTTCCCCTTGTAGTTGGTATACTGATTTTGCTGGAAGGTATAGTGTTTTAAGGAAATCCATAAATGCTGTGATTGTATTGAGCTGGACTCCATGGACTGCACGCCGAGCTTCTCCTCTGAGTTTATTCCGAAGTATTAGTGCAAGGTTTGCCTGACCATCTGGAGGCAGCATCTGTTGGGCCTCCTCACATCCTTCGATAAAGTGTGACAATGGAATGTTGTGACCATCGAAGATTGGTACTGCTTCAAGTGCATACTTAAGGGAAACCTGCGGAATAGCATTCACAGCCATATTTCCGTTTGGATTTACCTGGTGTTCGGCTTGTTGAAAATTAAGATCGATTAATTGTTCTCTCTGATTATTCACTAGAGAATCTGCTGGTCTTGGACGATTTTCTTGAATTGAGTTATTCCCCAGGCTATTGGTGCGTGTACTTGTGCCTGCTACTTCCGAACTGGTATTGATATTTGTCTCTTGAAAACCGCGAGCACCACTTATTGGTGGATTATTTGCATGTGGTGGTAGACTTGCCTTTTCTGGAGTTCTCACAGTTCCCATTCTACATCCTTCTGGTAATTTGGGCGTTTCAATCCCACTTCTGACACCAAATTTTTATTTGTGTTACGTCCGGGCGGCAACTCTCCAGAGTTGCACGATAGGAAAACGTAACGGCGGTCTCTCTTTCGAGTCAAGGCTTAGGCCCTTTACATCGGGGACGGAGACCTCGCCATTTATTACCGAAGATTATATGTAGAAATAGGATTTCTGGAGGCTCAGGTACAAAGTCTAATTTCTGGATGACCAGCATGCATAAAATAATATTTCGAAGACCAGATATTAAATACTCACAGTTTATTCACTTTGAGACGACGATCAATACAAGTTGTTACTGGTATAAATATATATTGAATTACTTAGCCACGCAGGGCTATCGCAGCGAAGAAGAGCTTTGCGCGCTCTGACGAAGTGTATCGGTGTAACGTTCGAGTAGGAATAACTAACTTAACTAAAAAATCTCGCGCTTATATACTAATTCGGTAGCGGTGTCGGAATTTTGATAAAGGGAGCGATGTTATAAATTTTCCTATGGTGTCACTGGTAATGGGTAGTGTAGATGTTCTGGCCTAAACTGAGACGACAGTTAGGCGTGAGAGCACGTGCATCTAGCTACTAAAAAGGGGTAATTAATAATGTTTATGGTGCGCGTGGATGACGCGTGCGACAAGTTTATGATATTTTTAAAGTGTTCTGGACTGGACACGGCCCTTCCGCAGGGGAACCGGGGCGATGGTCATGCGTGGGAACGCGTGCATCTAGTTTCCAAGAAAAGGGGAATATAAAGATGCTTATGGTGCGCGCGGGTGACGTGTACGTCAAGTGTGAAACTATTTATGATACACAGAGGAGACAGAGTGTCTCTAGGCTAGACGCGGGCCCTTCCACAGGGGGAACCTAGGCGTCGGTTGCTGGTGGCTTACGTGCACTCTGTCGCGGAGGGGACGCGTGCGGCTAGTTGCAGTGTTTGGCTGCATCTTATGAGTGTGGTGGGAGGCGCGTATGTGTGTGTGTGTATGTGTGTGTATGCATGTAGCTCGGAGTAGCTTCTTAGAGAAACAGGAAGGTTACGCATGACGTAACACAACTGCTAGTGGAGACGCTAGCGACCGCTCCTGTCTGGTCACCAATACCTCACCACAAATTAGTTTTTTTTCCTTATTAAAAATAGAATCATTTCCTTTTCCGAACGCCAGCATCGGGCAACTGCTAGTGGAGACGCTAGCGACCGCTCCTGTCTGGGTTACCTTTTCCTTTAAAAATACTGGTTAACAAACCATTTGGTCCATACCACATTTCATTTTAAATTATTGTAATAAACAAAAGCAGCAGATCTACAATGAGCTCTTAGCATTAAAATCTTCCTTTGGTCACGTCCAGCGGGACAAATAAGAATAAAATAAAAGATAAGACGGTTGTATTTTGCAAATAATTTTGATTTATTGAATAAATTAAGAATTTTCTATCACGGCGTATCCGACCGATTTGGCGGGGCGCAAAAAATGTGAACGTTACAACTGGCGCCCAACGTGGGGCAGGTGGTGGTATCGAGAATCCGTCTGCAGTCAACGATAAGTCTCATCTTGGGGAGGTCGAAACAGTCGATTTGACCACTACCATTCTATCAGCCTCTGCGGTTGGACTTTTCGCAGAAGCTCGAGGAAACTTCGGTTTTCCTCCACCACCTACAAAAGATAAACAAAATAAGTTATCGTCAATTATAAAGAAAAAGGATATAATTCCACCACCAGGAAGCAATGATATCGCGGAAATTCTCGCCACCGTGCGACGTACAGAACAAACCGTTGCAGAAATAAAACAAGATGTCAACACACTGAGGGACGAATTCCAACAGGAACTCGAGGCGCACAAAGAAGAATCCCGTCAACAGTTGCGGTTGATAGAACAAAAACTGAAAAAATATGTTGACAACGAACTCGCAATGATAAATACGAGATTTTCTGACCAAATAGTCACTCTTCAGGCTCACTTGGCTGATGTTTTCAATCAAGGCCTGGAGCGCACACATGATCAAATTAAGAAAGCTCGTCAGGGAATTGTCCAAACCTCCTCCAGAATTGGAGCACATGAAGTCACGAGTGCGCAATTCCGCCTTAATCAAGGTGACCTGGAAGAACGCGTTAAAAGATTGGAAACCGGAAACTTTCCAGCGGTCAATGACACCGCACGCGAACGCCCAGTTCCAACTACTCGACAACATATTGAGACAACAACGTTTCCAACACGGAATAATGGATTCGGGATTACCATGAATCATACTGATCAAACAATGGCAACTAGAACAACCAAATAAAAATTAATCCCTCCAACGTTTGATGCTACTGGAAGAACAAGGCCTATGAAATTCCTACGAGAGTTCAAACACTATTGTCAGGTAACTCAACCTCAGCCACATGAACTGAGGTATCTTCTTGGACAGTGTCTTGAAAAAACAGCCAAAGACTGGTGGCCACTCGTGGAGGATGAAATCTCCACTTTTGAGGAGCTGGAGGCCAGATTTATCAAAAAATACTGGAGTAAAGAGGAAAGAGAGGAGAAATTTGGAATTTGGATTCTATGGAAAGGAGAACAAAGCCACCAAAGCGGAATATGCAACCCGCATATTTGGGAGCGCCAGAGATCTAATTCCTGCTCCGAGCGACAAAGAGATCGTTGAAGCTCTAGCTCAACATTTTTCTGAAGAGATTCAAGCAGCAATCGTGGGTCGAGGATTCGAGACTCTCGATGAAATTATACAATTTCTCGAGAGACTCGAACAAGGAGGACCGGTTAATTCGAAAAGGGGAGGAACAGCTCCAAAACCGGATACCAACCAACAAAACCAGGAGAATAGGCCATATAAGGTTCCAGAACAACGGCAAGGAAATCCGCAAGGAAATAATCCGAGGGGACCCGGAAGCTATCCTCCGGGTAACAACAACTATAACCAAGGTCCCAGATTCCAGGGAACCTGGAATCAAAATCAAACAAATCCTAATGCGAGAGATCGACCACAGGCACGGTCAACCCCCACCAAACCAGATCCAAGCGTGATGACTATAACCACACAGAAGGATCCTGTACAATCTACTTCAAAGGCGGGAAACGAATAACCGTTGTACCCGCAACCGAAGAAGAACCCAAGACGAATTGGCGAGGTACAACGGCAAGAAAAAACAAAATGAAAAAGGAACCAATTCCCATAAACACCATGTTTACGGACATGAGGGAATACTTGACTGAAGAGGAAATAGACGAACAGGAGATGCCATTGGTTGAATGTCCGGAGATTTACGCTAAAATCGAAGGCATTCCCGTTACAGCACTAATCGATTGTGGAGCAAAAGTAACCGTAATATCAGAGGAGTTCTTCTTAGAAAATCAAGAAGCATTGAAGGACTGTCCGATACTTCCTGTGACAGGATGCAAAGTGAGGGTTTAGTACGAGATGTATTGTTGGGAGTAGATACGCTGTACCCTTTGAGGAGTCTGATCGACGTTTATAATTACACACTCCGGGTAAAGTACAACGAACAAACGGATACAATCCCTACCCACCTCGGATCTAAAGCAGATGTCGAGAAGATGGGGGGGCAATCAGGTTCTAAAAGTACTGGAGACGTGGAAAAAGACGCTATGACGGACCCATTAGGGCAGGGACAATCTCCCAAAGTCATCATTGACAAAGTACCCACATATGAGGGAGAAATTGAGATAAACACTGAGGAGAAACAAAAACTACTCTCATGCCAGGGTAACGCGAAGTTACATGGCAGAGCGAATTGCGACAAAGAAAATGACGAGGAGGAAGGGTTCAGCCTAGAGCAGCTCTACGACTTTGCAGAAAATGAAGAAATTACAGAGGAAGAAGTTGAAGAAAAACTGTCACAGAGTGATAACCTCACTTTAGAAGAAAAAGAAATCTTGAGAAGAATAATATGGAAGCATAAAGGGGCATTTATGAAAAAACCAGGAAAAATCACGGCATACTACCACAAACTCGAAGTCACTACGGATAAACCCATAGTGGCACACTCCTATCCGATACCGTTCCTACAACAGGAAAAAGTTGAAGCAGAAATTGAGAAGTTATTGGACTATGGAATAATCCAGAGATCCACTAGTCCATGGATAAATCCACTTATGGTAGTCACAAAAGACGATAAATCTGTGAGATTATGCCTAGACGCCCGAAAACTAAATGAGGTCTTAGTCGATGATCATGAATGCACAATCACAATGGAAGAAATCTTTCAAAGTTGTCACTCAGTGAAAATCATGACGAGCCTCGATTTAACGAGTAGTTTCTGGCAAATACCACTCCATCCCGATTCCATGAAATATACGGCATTTCGGTATCGAGGAAAAATTTATGAATTCACCGTCACCCCGTTTGGGTTGAAAACCAGCACAGCCAGTTTACTAAGGGCATTGGAGATAGTTCTTCAAAATATGGGAGACCATTTGCTGAACTTTGTGGATGACCTGCTGTGCATCTCAAAAGATTTTAAGCAACACATGACACAATTAGACGAGCTTCTAAATAGACTCGAAGAGCACGGGATGACCGTGAAGTTAAAAAAGGCAAAATTTTTTCGGAGAGAAATCGAATTTCTCGGTCATGTCCTCACAACAGAGGGCATAAAGCCACAAACCAAGAAGATTGAAGCAATCCAACAATTTCCAGCACCTAGAAACATAAAACAATTGAAAGGATTTCTAGGCCTGGTAAACTATTACACTAAATTTACAAACAAACACGCAGAAGAAACAATTCCACTATTGGAACTAAGTAGAAAAGGAGTAAAATGGAGATGGGAAGAGAAAGAAGTAAGCGCGTTCAACAGAGTCAAAAAACTATTCATAGAAGACGTGCTGCTCAAATATCCAAATCCCAATTGGGGATACATTCTCCAGACTGACGCAAGCCATTTTGCACTGGGAGGCACTTTGGCTCAAGAAGACCAACACCACGAACTTGGAGTTGTCGTATTCGGTAGTCGGACCCTCAAGGGAGCGGAACTCAATTACACTACTACCGAAAAAGAGCTTTTGGCGATTGTGTGGACTCTAAAAAAGTTCCGCACATACTTATTCGGAGCTAAAATTCTCATTAAAACCGATCATAAGGCTTTGATTTTTCTCAAAAGTTGTAGGCTCCTAAGCGAACGGATGCAACGATGGATTCTTGCCATTCAAGACTACAAACTCACATTAGAACATTGCATCGGAGAACGAAATATAGTGGCAGATGTCCTGAGCAGAATCGAACCACAAGATTATGGAGGAAGACGAGAAAAGGAAATCGTCATCTCAACTTTGTTGGCGAAAAAACCATCAAGAGAAATCTCCGAAAGAATAAGAAATGTTGCCAAATGGCAAAGATTGGATGATAACGTAAACAAGAAAATTTTGGAAATAACCGAGGGGAATACCATCGACACGAGATACAAATTAGAAGACGAAATCCTATTTAAAACTGCGGGAAAGGAAAGATGGAAGATCCTCCTACCCACGGAATTAATGAAACTCCTCGTAGTTGAAACCCACGAGATGTATGGCCATATTGGAGCTAAAAAAGTATGGAAAACTCTTGACGAAGACTTTACGCACCCTCATTTCTACCAAAAAGTAAGAAATATACTAGCTGCTTGTGATTCATGCCAGAGGAATAAAGTTGGGAACCAACATTCCTACTCGGCACAAGAAAACATAAACCCAGAGGGACCGGGTGATCTAGTGTCAATCGACTACTATGGACCTCTACCAACAGCACAAGGAGGAAACAAATACATCCTCGTCACAATAGACGCTTTTAGCAAATTTGTAAGGTTATACCCATTGAAAGCCGCAACAGCCACGACTACGATAAATCGGATCTTCCACGACTACATTCCAAATTACGGAAAACTAAGAAGACTGCAATTCGATCATGGGACACAATTTACATCCAAGAAATGGTTAGAAAAACTAGCTTCGGAAGGAATCCAACCTGTTTTTTCGTCGATTAGACATCCACAAGGAAACATAGTTGAAAGAGTTAACAGAGAACTGGGGAGATTCTTCCGAACTCTACTAGGAGACAAGCACACCGCATGGCTTTCTTGGATAAAGGTGATTGAAACGTGCATAAATGAAGTCCACCATGAAACGACAGAATTAACCCCAGTAGAGCTTCAAACAAATAAAAAACCGACAAGAATATGGAAAAATTGGATCAAGATCCCTACATATGAGGGCAAAAACGAAGACCATGAAAGGAAGCTGGTCTTCGCAAAGGCTAGAATTCGAAAAAAAGGCTTAAAAAGGGCGGAGAGATTTAATCAACAACATCGTTTGATTGAATTTAAAGTGGGTGACAAAGTATTAGCGAAGGCCTGCAACGTCAGTGATCCGGTACAGAAGAAAGTAGCGAAGTTTCTTTCCATCTACGAAGGACCATACAAAATTAAAAAGAAAATCGCATCCGCAACATACATCCTCGAAAAATCCAAGAAACGGACAGGAACGAGGAATGTTCCATACCGCGAATCTCATCAAATATAAACAAGTTGAGGAGCCGGCAACACAGCATGAAGAGGAGGGGAGAGTCACAGAGGACTAAAAACAAAGAAGCATCATCAGTCGTGAAGAACGTGCGAAAGTGATAAGATGGCCGAAAGGAAAGAAATTTCAACCCAAACGGAATTTTATATCTACCAGAGGCACTTCAAGTCCCAAACCGGGGAATCCGGAAGTTGGGAAACTCTCAGAACGGAAAGAGGAAAAATTAGAATGATTTCAACCCAATGGAAAACCGAGAACAACAAATTAATCGTCTCAACAGGAAGAAGCACGCAAACACCAAAACGACAGACATGCTCAAGATCATCACAAACAGATCCCAAAGATACTGCGGCAGAATGGAAATTAATTCCCATTCAGTTGCCAAACAAGACACTCTCTGAAAACGATATCAGAAGGAGGAAAGGAGAAAGGAAATGGTGGGCAAAAATCCGTGAAGAACTTACGTTTCCAAAACTTCTCTCACCGATCAGAAGTCCACCAGGAAGTCCCACAAAAAATGAAGATGACCTCTCCATCAACATAGAACCTATAGAGTGGGACAGAAAAGACATAAAAATATGGATGCCAGGTGAATTTCACTGGCCTATCGAATAAACTGCAAAATTATTATAGACTCACTTTTATTTTCCACTTCTGGAACATTTGTCGTCAAGAAACGCAATGATTCCTAAAAAAAATACAAAAAACACGAAAAACATGAAAAAACGAAAAGAAAGTTTTGATTTTTTCAATTATACTTACCTTATTTTCCACTTCTGGAACATTTGTCGTCGAAAAACGCGGCGATTCCTGAAAAAATAAAAAAAAATTAAAAAAAACATGAAAAAAAAAAAAAAAACGAAAAGAAAGTTTTGATTTTGTCAATTATACTTACCTTATTTTCCACTTCTGGAACATTTGTCGTCAAGAAACGCAATGATTCCTGAAAAAATACAAAAAACATGAAAAACATGAAAAAACGAAAAGAAAGTTTTGATTTTTTCAATTATACTTACCTTATTTTCCACTTCTGGAACATGTGTCGACGAAAAACGCGATGATTCCTGAAAAAATACAAAAAAAAAAAAACACGAGAAACATGAAAAAACGAAAAGAAAGTTTTGATTTTTTCAATTATACTTACCTCATTTTCCACTTACGGAACATTTGTCGTCGAAAAACGCGATGATTCCTGAAAAAATACCAAAAATTTAAACAAAAAAAAACAATAAAAACTCACAAATGTAACTTCAAGACACATTTAAATACTTCCCGCTTCAATTTTTAATCACAAACACTCGTTGATTGGTCCAGTCGACGAAAAACTGAAAAAACCTAAAAAAAAAAAAGAAAAAATTTGTAGAAAAGATCCATCATTGATTTTCACTCGATTGGCGAACCTAGTCGAAAAAATCAATATCGACCAAAATTCGAAGTACCGCGCATGCGCGAATACATAAAAAGTGGGAGAGGTAGCTCCACCGACGCCACGAACAATGCTTTGTTTCAATCATTATTGAAACACGTGTTTAAGTGAAAGGACGCCACTCCAGACACCACAATCACTAAAGAAGAAGAAAATCAAGAAAAAAGTCAAAAGGATAGAAGAGAAAAGTAAAAAGGATCAACGACAGGAATAGAAAGCAAGTAAGAATAGTGAGAGATAAGAAAAACGGGCATTAAGATAGGAAAAACGGAATACAATAAAAAAAAATAAATAAATAAAAAAAATAAATAAAATAAAAAGGGATGGGAAGTTTTTTTTAATTAATTTTAATTCTTTTATAGAAAATTATTGAATTTCTTGTTATTTATTATTAAGGATGGCCGGAATCCAAAATAAAGCGATCGATGAGTGGGAAGCGGAGTTTAGAGGGATAATTCTCTCAGTAGAGAATCCCACCCATTTTTTTTTAACAACGATCGACGGAGAAAGGCGATTTAGGAGGATAGAGAGAAAATTGGTGGCGTGCTCTCACACTCTTTCTTGGATAGAGATCCCTATCGTAGGACTGAGCTATGCCGTGAAAATAGAAAATGTTTTTAAAAGGGCAGTCATCTTACACATAAACCAGGAAACAACGGAAGCCAAGATTCGATGTGGGGATTACGGCACCGAAATTGTGGTACCTACAACCGCGATTCACCGGCTTCCCCGTTCTCTCACTACGGAGAATTGGCTGGCTGTCCGAGGATTTGTCGACGCCATTAAACCCGCACAGCAGCCACTTTGGGCGAGGAGGGCTGTAGATTTTTTTGAGGATTGTGTCGCCGAAAAAGAAGTGACATTTTTTATTCAACGTCGAAAAAATCACCCCCGAGCTCTCGGATGCAGAATTATCCTCGACCCGGAAACACAAGAGGAGGATCCCGCTCTCCTCGATATAAAAAAAAGACTAATCAACCGCGGATGGGGCGAAGAAGGCGAAAACCCTTTGAATTTTGTTCAAGGCCTTCCTGCTTGGGACCCCAGAGATCACGACGAACAGGACGAAAGTTTTTCAGACTGGAGTGAATATGGAACATACTCCAGTCCGGAAGAAGAAGAGGAAGAAAGCTCAGAAGAAGAAAGAGAAGAAGAAAATTTAGAAGAATTAGAAAGAGAAGAAAGCTCAGAAGAAGAAGAAGAGGAAGAAAACTCAGAAGAAGGAGAAAGAGAAGAAAGCTCAGAAGAAGAAAGAGAAGAAGAAAATTTAGAAGAATTAGAAAGAGAAGAAAGCTCAGAAGAAGAAGAAAACTCAGAAGAAGGAGAAAGAGAAGAAAGCTCAGAAAAAGAAGAAGAGGAAGAAAATTCAGAAGAAGGAGAAAGAGAAGAAAGCTCAGGAGGAGAAGGAGAGGAAGAAAATTCAGAAGAAGGAGAAAGAGAAGAAAGTTCAGGAGGAGAAGGAGAGGAAGAAAATTCAGAAAAAGGAGAAGAAAAAGAGAGCTCGGAGGAAGAAAGGGAAAGTTCGGGAGAAAGCTCGGTGGAAAGACAAGGAAAAAGACAGAGAGAGGAAGATGAGGAAGAAAACCAGCGCCAAAGACGCCAAAAATGAACTTCGTTTTTATTATTATTGTTTTTTTTGTTGATATTTCATTCTTTTATTAAACCTACCTCCACAACACTAACGAGCCTTTTTATTCCAGATCCCCTCCCAGAAAACAGCATGCACTTTGATTTCTCTGTTTCAGGACAAAAGACGATGCTGAAGACACGCTTTGGTCCGAGGGGGCTTTGAGACGATATCAAAGTGCCACGACCACCATAAGTGTAAAGGGCAACGAGAAACCGCCACACGCGGCATCCAGGAACTTCCAGCGACGAGAAACCGCCACACGCGGCCTCCAGGAACTTCCAGCGACGAGAAACCGCCACACGCGGCCTCCAGGAACTTCCAGCGACGAGAAACCGCCACACGCGGCCTCCAGGAACTTCAAATTTACCGCCGCGACAACGCCGACATCTCGCCGGAACCAAATGGACAAATAAAGCGCCCGACATTGCCGGCCATCTTAGGACGGAGTCCAGAAAGACGCCGTTCAGCACCAGCGCTACACGCCAACCAGAGTGGGGGGAGATGACCCCACCAGCGACCAAGATTGCATCAGCCCGGATTTCGGGTATAAAAGGGGCTGCGGAGCAGCCAAAATCACCATTCGTCGGCTCCCTTACGGAGCACACAGTCCTAGCGAAAGCTCTGATGGTCTGCTGCCTTAAATAGATTTCTATTAGTCTCTGACTACGAAACTCTGCTGAAATTCCTAAAGATTTCCATACTCCAGCATCGGGCAACTGCTAGTGGAGACGCTAGCGACCGCTCCTGTCTGGTCACCAATACCTCACCACAAATTAGTTTTGTTTCCTTATTAAAAATAGAACCATTTCCTTTTCCGAACGCCAGCATCGGGCAACTGCTAGTGGAGACGCTAGCGACCGCTCCTGTCTGGGTTACCTTTTCCTTTAAAAATACTGGTTAACAAACCATTTGGTCCATACCACATTTGATTTTAAATTATTGTAATAAACAAAAGCAGCAGATCTTCAATGAGCTCTTAGCATTAAAATCTTCCTTCGGTCACGTCCAGCGGGACAAATAAGAATAAAATAAAAGATAAGACGGTTGTATTTTGCAAATAATTTTGATTTATTGAATAAATTAAGAATTTTCTATTTTTATAATAATTTTCTTCTGATCCACCTGTCCCAAGAACTCACGACGTTTCACACACACGGCGTATCCGACCGATTTGGCGGGGCGCAAAAAGTGTGAACGTTACAATATTATTCAGAATTAGTCGTTCGCAATCAAAGAGGTATCAATAGAGTGATCCTATAATTTTCCATCGTCTTACAATTATAGAAAGTATATCGCAATAAATGTTATGTGTTTAGACTGAAAGAATTATCAAAGAATCTATCGTAAAACCCTGATATAAACGAAAAAGTTTTTTTATCATTTATACAATAATTTCATGCTGATTGACTCATTTCTATTCTCATCGTTTCATAGCTATAGGAGGTCTATCATAATGAATCTTGAATGTGATAAATATTTGAACTCAAACATTTGCTCATGAAAATTTTTTTAAATGAAAACTGTCATATTATTAATATTACTTCTACGATTGTAGATTTTTGTTAATTAAGTTTTATACAAAAACTATATTATTTATAATAATATTTCAGAATGTGGAAGAAACATATACGATTCCGATCGTTAATTAAGGGGGGGGGGGAGTCAGGTCAAAAATTTTAAAAAATCGATTTTTTTTTCTGTGAAAACATTAATTTCCATGTAATCTATCTATGAGTAAAGTTATAAGCCGGAATTCGCAAAAATGGCTAAGTTTCTACGGTACCATTCATATTTAATTTTCTCAAAAGTCGTAAAAATTACCAGAATATTATATTTGAATTTTAAATTATTTTATTTATTTATTTTTGTTATATGCAGACATTATGGCCGATTTTTTGTTCACACAAAATAATTAAGGGTGTTGAAAAAAAAAAAAAATCAAATATATTTTTTTTTTTTCTCTTCGGCAGTTTCGTTTAGTTAAGTACACCCTCTGAACCTGCAAAATCTTAGACCTGAATGCGAAAAAATGGCCGATTTCTGCAATATACCTGTTTTTTAATGATTTTTTTCTATATAATAAAAAGTTTATTACGTATTTGTAAATAAATTTGTATTAGTTTACCATTTTTTAAATCAGTTAGCGAAACGCGATACAAATGACGCGATGAGAGTGTAATGTCTTCAACGGAACACGTAACACTTACATTATATTCGAATTCGCGCGAATAATGGGACATGCGCTGTGATATCTTAGCACGTATCGCATGCGCAGCGTGTTACTGCCTCGAGAAGTTACTTCTGCTACTTGCGAGATGCATAACTTCGAATTGACGTTTTTATTTTTCGTTCATATTATGTTATTAGTTTGATTCCATTGGCCATTTACGGTTTTTTTCAATCAATAGTGTTTAAAGCAGAATCATCAATCATCAGAAGTGATCAGATATGTAAATTTGTTATGAAGTGATGATTTAATGTTTGTGCAGCACATTTGTGAATGTGTCAACATTGGATAAATTTTCAGTGATGTTGTCAATAAAAGTGATCATCCCCATATTATTTACAGGTTTTTTTCAAATTATGCATTCATTTACTTATTTATTTGTAAAAAAAAACATTTATTAATAACATTATTAATAATATTCTGTAATCTGACTTGCAAATAATATTTTTATTTTGTTCATTAAAGGTACTAAGGTGCCCCAAAGGTGAAAACAGCATAAACATTTTTATTTGAGTGGTAAGCTTTAGATGCCATTTGCCGAAACTTGATTTTAAACCTATTCTGCGCGTGATTCAGACCAAACTGCTAGGCAGATTGGGCTGGTTGACATCTCATTTTCTTCTTCATGAAAAGATACACCGGCTAAATGGAGCAAAAGTTAATAAAAGGTAATATTTTTCAAGTGACATAATCATTACTAAATAAATGTTATGCTATTTTCTAAATCAGTTATTAATGTTGCTTTCAGAATAAAAAAAAAATATTTTGCTCCATTTAGCCGGTGTATCTTTTTATGAAGAAGAAAATGAGACATCAACTAGCCCAATCTGCCTAGCAGTTTGGTCTGAATCACGCGTAGAGTGGAAAACCTAAGACCTTTGCTTAAGATAATATGGGAAGGCATACGCAAGTCAGATGGCAGTAAAAAATCCTTTCATCGAGTACCAGCAATATAGTTCATTGATCATTTTTATATGCAAGAGAATTTGGATGATATTGAATTTACAAATTTAATTATTTTGACCTGACTCCCTCCCCTTAAGTATAGTACTTCGTAAATTCGCGAACCAAAGTTCGTGTTCATTTTTGTAACCCGTTAAGGGGATGCTGGAGTAGATTTTTTTACCGACTTTGGTCACTAAAAAGCTTCGGTACCGTAGTTTACAAACTACGTTCTTAATATATTACAAATGTTTCAACTTGCACAGGATTATAATATCAACATAGGCGCATCGGCGTCGGCTCGAATTTTGGATGAAACTCTTGAAAAATAAAGAAAATCGTAATTTTGTAAACCTACCGAAAATCAATATGGCCGCTCGAACTGTCAACACCACCTATTTCATCCTACATAAACATTTCTAGACATCACATTCAAAAGAAGAGCGTGGACGCCTATGAGGTTCTTCGCATTTTTTAAGACTGTTGAATTGGCGATAACACAAAAGAAGCGCACGTAGTTTGTTCGCGATCAAAATAGGTCGAGAAGAACGTGAATGAAGTTTTCCCATTAGGACACAGGTGGCGCCGACGTAGTCTGTTTACTTTTGGAAATGTTCCGAGTCTTCGCAATGCGAACGTAGTATACACTATATATAGATTTGGCTTGTGTAGTCGACATTCTGATGGTTTTGGAATATTCAGAAATCATCACAGAATTGACGTCCGGCCTGATTTTACATATCTAATTTCCGGAAACAATTATATCTAACAGCAAAGGTCTGTTGCCATATCGTGTGCGGCCATATTGAATTTCGGGAGATTCAGTATCTTTTGCCAAGAGTAAACAGACTACGTCGGCGCCATCTGTGTCATAATCGGGAAACTTAACGACCAAGGTCGATAGAAAAATCTACTCCAGCATCCCCTTAATGACCAAATTTGAAGTTGTCTTTTGGTAGCTTATAAGAAGTTTTTCGATCATGTAACTGAGATCGGACCCAGGAATTACTGTTAGTACACCCATTTACAGGGTTATTTTCAAGTCAATTTCAGGTATCATTCGAGTAATCGTTCGGTAAAATAACTAAAAAATCACTTGAAAATTACGCAAAAATCACTTTCAAATCAGTCGTAGTTGCCCCCCCCCCCCCCCCCCCCCGCCAAAATTGGTTTCAATTCAGTCATCCCCTAGTACATTTATCGAACAAAATGACTTTTTTTATTAGTCATTTATCTGTGATCTCAGATCTGTTAGGGGTTGCTTCGAACTTACATGTAAACAAAATATGTAAGTTGCGATTTTCGACCCTGCGTAGAGCATTGTTGTATCAAGATTCGCGGTAGCACCTCGGCGCCAAGTTTAATATCTTCCTGGAATTCTTTATGTAGACTTCGTTGATCAATATGGAGAAGGGAGTATGAACAAGGCGAAGTACATCAGGATAATAAATCAACAGATTTGCTCTTTGAGATGCCCGAAAGACGACGGACGTCGCAAACGGGACAGGTCGAGAACCTCCAAAGACAAAGAATCGTCTGATGAACATCATGATGATGACAGAGATTAAGGTGATGTGTTACATATTGTCTGCCTCTCTCAGATCATCATAAGTGCGAGTGAGATAACTGAATCCTCCCGAAGTATTATTTTTCGTTACGATTAGTTTTTCGAATAAAAGACGAGAAGTACTGAATGTTGACTTCTGAGACGCAGGCTCGTCTTTTATCCGAAACATCAATTGTGGCAAGAAACAACGCTTTACAATTTTTGTTACCGACGGAGTAGGTTTCACCTCTCCTTAAGGGGAGGTGAAACATGTATCACGTGACATATGAGTGCAACAGAGATAGCTGAAAATTTCCGAACACCGCCATTCAGAGGACATTGTTATTTAAAAAAAAAGCACTATGTCACCGGATGGAGAATTAAATTGCGTTTCTGGTGACATATTCCTATTTCTCAAAATGTCCACGGTGTCTGGACAAAAGTCTGGAAAAAAGATTTGGGAAATTTCTAAATTTACTGTTACAAAATACTAGGAATTTATATTATGAATTTTTTTAAATTGCATGTGTATTGTTAATATTGTGCACATGTATATTTTAAAGTGAAAAGCCAGCTACACAGAAAACGAAGTTCGAATTTATGCAATTACAGTCAAAGGAAAATTTATTATTGTTAAAGACACACCATACAAGCGATAGCGCGAGATAGAGAAGGGATGGGAGTGGTAGAGAGAGAGAGAGAAACGACGGTCAAGGATCGACCGTGGAATGACATGTCAGCCGACGTGTTCGGCAGACCGTGCGATGAGTGAGATAATAAAATTACGATACGCGAGCGATAATCCGACGAACGACGCGTCGGCGATGATATTTTGAAAGAAATACCGAGCGTTAGAGATAGTAGCTATAATAAGCGAGTATAGTATTAGATTCATCGATGTAAGCGTTATTATTAACATTAAAACGTGTGCTTCATACAAATCAAGAATAAGAGTGTTTCTTCTATTCATTACGGTTAATCCCGATACGCAAAGCCCGAGTCATCACGTCGGCGAGCGAACGAATAACGTAAATAACACTCAAAAGTGGGATGAACTCTACCCCGCAAGACAGTGCGCATGCGAGACTCTTGACTATAAAAAAAGGGGAATGCCCCCCAAACGTGTAACCGCGAACGCGTCCACTTTGGAAAATTATCCAAATCAATCATATTCTCGCGATCCTAGTGCGGAAGAAAGAAGCTCCGATATGGATACGTCGTTAGAACAAGGGTTACTGCACCCAATACCGCCTGGCGAACGCCCATTCGCCGTAATCAACGTAGACCATACGGGACCGTTCGTCTCCTCGAGAAAAAAAATAAGTACGTGTTTGTAATCATCGACAACTTAACAAAATACGTCGAACTGAACGCAGCAAGAGACACTAAAACAGTAGGTGTGATCCGCGCTCTTCAAAAACTTGTCGATAGTTACGGTGCACCGAGGACAATCATCTCTGATCGCGGGACGTGTTTCACATCAAAGCAGTTCCATGACTTTTGTAAACAACATGGAATACACCACACCTTAAACTCACCACGCCACCCTCAGGCGAATGGACAGGTAGAGAGAGTAAACGCAACGATGCTTCCAGTACTACTAACGGCACTAGAAGAAGAGGGAGGAATCGATTGGGATTCGAAACTACCCACAGTCCAAAGAAACTTAAACGAAGCGCCAAACGCGACGACGAGCAAAAGCCCCTTTGAACTCTTATACGGCGTCAGGGCGCGACGAAATGAGGGTGAACTAAGAAAATTTACCGATGAAAGTGCGGACTACACTCCTCCAAAGATGTTATAAGAGAAGGCGAGAGAGCGCATTCTAAGCGAACAACAGGAAGTAAAACGTCGATATGATAAAAATCGAATAGAAAGAAAATACACTACGGGAGATATAGTATTCATACGCGCAGCAACGACCAGTACGGGCGATAGTACTAAGTTTCAGCCCAAGTACCGTGGACCACTCGTCATCACACAAATTCTACCGAGTGACACCTACCGCATCACTGACCTTCGAAAGGAAGACAGCGGCCGACGATACGCATCCACGGCACACGCTAATCAACTTAAAATCTGGCGGCCACAAGAATGCGACGCAAAGAATTCTGAAGAGTCGGAAACGGATGACGATGATAACGACCAAGCGGGTGAGAGAACCGCGGTCGCAGACGAGAGAACCGCAAGAACAGGACTACGAAACAAGTGGAGTACTCGAGGACGAGTAAGGCACAGGACGGCCGAGTGTTAAAGACACACCATACAAGCGATAGCGCGAGATAGAGAAGGGATGGGAGTGGGAGAGAGAGAGAAACGACGGTCAAGGATCGACCGTGGAATGACAGTTAGTGTTCGGCAGACCGTGCGATGAGCGAGATAATAAAATTACGATACGCGAGCGATAATCCGACGAACGACGCGTCGGCGATGATATTTTGAAAGAAATACCGAGCGTTAGAGATAGTAGCTATAATAAGCGAGTGTAGTATTAGATTCATCGATGTAAGCGTTATTATTAACATTAAAACGTGTGCTTCATACAAATCAAGAATAAGAGTGTTTCTTCTATTCATTACGGTTAATCCCGATACGCAAAGCCCGGGTCATCACGTCGGCGAGCGAACGAATAACGTAAATAACATTATCCATAATATTTGTTTCTTTTTTCATTATTTTTCTTCCCAAGATCCATGAAAATTAGGGCCAACCAACCAATGAATGAACGGTGAAGCAGACGACAAAACCCAATGAATGACCTTTTTTTTATTCACATCTTATTGACAGCGTTCATTCAATGGTTGGTTTACCCTATACCTTGAAAAAATCCGTGACGACAAAATCGCAAGTTTATACAGATCTAAAAGTGCTACATATGAATTTACAAATCTATAAACTAATATTAAGATCTTAATTAAAATTTTACAGTTTTAGTCATATAAAAACTAGATTACAACAAAAGTTTTGTAACTTTCGTAAAAAATATTCGAACAATTAATCATCACGTACATAAATTGACTCTAGTATTGTTAATTTTACAGTAAATGTTATACCAATCATTATTTCACACACCAGTTTTGTAAATTTTATATAACTTGTGACAGTAAATTTAGAATCTTTTTTAAAAGTGATTTAATAGTTGTGGCAACGATTTAAAAATTGGTCGTACGAACTAAAAATGAATAGTTATCACTTTATAGTTACTAATATACTAATAACATGATTTTCCCTCATTGTAGATGAATAATTAAAGAAAGATCATAAAGTTATGTATAAATAAAAAAGTACGTTTTCCTTTTTCAGATGCACTTAGAAACAGGCCACCGCGCTGGCACAGAGCAGGGCGCATCACTCGAACCCGGTATCGCCAGCGCCTAATTTTTAGGGCACTCCTCGATCTCTCCCGTGAGGCAGAATACGATGCCCCTTCAGCCCCTCGCTCCTAATTTTCAAAAATAATGATTCGATGCATAATACTCATATGTTGCGAGTTATATGTTGCAATATAAATTAAAATAAAATTAAAATTAATCGAATTAAAATAAAATTAAAATTAAAATTGAAATAAAATTAAAATTAAAATTGAAATAAAATTAAAATTAAAATTGAAATAAAATTAAAATTAAAATTGAAATAAAATAAAAATTTTTAATTCCAGCCAAACTTATTGTACTTATATTTAAACATAATTTTGCTTCCGCACAAAGAAAGCTTTGTTTTCGTAAAAAAAATTTTTTTCGAGATTTTCATGTCAGGTCACTCAGAATGGTCCATAACGTCGAGAAAAGTGGTTTAGAAAAAATGTCCGGATGTGCGTGCGTGCGTGCGTGCGTGCGTGCGTGCGTGCGTGCGTGCGTGCGTGCGTGCGTGCGTGCGTGCGTGCGTGCGTGCGTGCGTGCGTGCGTGCGTGCGTGCGTGCGTGCGTGCGTGCGTGCGTGCGTGCGTGCGTGTGTGTGTGTGTGTGTGTGTGTGTGTGTGTGTGTGTGTGTGTGTGTCATGCTTACAAAATTCAAACCGCTTTATCTCGAAAACGGCTTTAAGTAGAGGTGCAACGCCCCTTCCTATGTATCCATTTTCGAAAAAATTAAAAAAGAAAATCAAATTTTATAAGCTTTTCAATTTTTCGAAGAATGTCTGTATGTTTTCTAGCATCCGCAATTTGTCAGCTAATGAGCTAAATAGTTCTGGACAAATAAAGAAATGAAAAATGAAGGTCGGTATTGAATTTGAGCGAAATCCATAAAGCGGTTTAGATTTTATAAAATTTTGAATTTTCGAACAAATTTTGTTTTTGTTCTTATTCAAGTTAAGTTCGACCAAACCTGCTCAAATCTTTTGCAAGGTATAATTAACATCCAGTTGTAGTAGATATCTAATTTGGTGAAAATTGGTAAAGTGGTTCAGATTTTGTAAGACATTGCATTTTTTATAAATTCTCGGTATGATCTCTAGCTGCCACAATTTTTTAGATAATGAGCTCAAACAGTTTTTGACAAATAAAGCAATGAAAAATGACGATCGGTATTGAATTTAAGGTAGTTCGGTGATGAACAGCTTTTGCAAAAAGTATTTTATTTCATGTTTTTTATCAAAAGATCGATCTTTCCTGTATTGATTGATAGTCGGAATATTGAATTTGACCGTCCCGTTGTCAAAATATTAATTATTGAAATCACCTATTTTAACGTGAGTGTGTAGAAAATGAGTTTTTTTTTTTTTGGTAAATAACACGTAATTGCAAAAAAGCTGTTGCAAAAAGTATATTTAAAAAACATAACAATCGAAGGAGAAGATTCTGAGGAAGTATAGAGAGAAACCCAAACTCGATGGACCGTATAGTTTTCGAGACACCGCAAATGAAAGAAAGATTTATGTCAAAGAAGCTGGGATGGCCACATGCGAATTTTTTACTCAAACTAATTGCATATTTTACGGCTAATTATAGGTTATTTTGGTACGCAAGACTTAATTTTTCCGCTCCACCCCTAAGGGTAGAAACGTGTGGCCACCCTGGCTTCCGATAGAAGCTAGGATGGCCACAGCTGAAAAACGGATAACGGATAAGAGGGAAATTTTTTTATCTATCTGATATTTAACGGCTTTTTAACGGCTCTCGAATGAGACTAGTTTCAATCAAATCGAACCACCCCTTCCGGAGTTACAACCCCCTAAGTTACTGAAATAGGTTCTTTTTAGTATAAAAGAACAACAGGACACTGAAAATGGTCTTAAAATTCATGTTAATTTAACGGCTCAACATTTCTATATTTTCCGATTTTTCCGCTTCAACCTCTATGTCAGAAACCCACCCCCTCGATAGCTTCGATAGGTGCTCAGGGTGTACGTTACCGCTACCATATTAAAAATGGTCTTAAAATTCATGTTAATTTAACACCTCGACATTTTCATAGTTTCCAATTTTTTCGCTTCAACCCCTATGTCAGAAACCCACCCTCTCTATAGCATTGTTCGGTGCTCAGGGTGTACGTTACCGCAACCATACTGAAAATGTTCTTAAAATTCATGTTGATTTAACGACTCAACATTTTTATGATTTCCGATTTTTCCGCTTCGACCCTTAAGGGTAGAAACGTGTGGCTATCCTGACTTCCGATGGAAGCTAGGATGGCCACAGCTAAAACAATGAGAATGTATAGTAGAAAAATTTGTTTATCTATCTGATATTTAACGGCTATTTAACGGCTCTCGAATGAGACTAGTTTCAATCAAATCAAACCACCCCTTCCGGAGTTACAACCCCTAAGGTCCTGAAATAGGTTTTTTTCGTATAAAAAAACAACAGGACACTGAAAATGGTCTTGAAATTCATGTTGATTTAACGACTCGACATTATCATTATTTCCGATTTTTCCGCCCCAACCCCTATGTCAAAAACCCATCCCCTCTGTAGCATTGATCGGTGCTCAGGGTGTACGTTACCGCAACCATACTGAAAATGTTCTTAAAATTCATGTTGATTTACCGGCTCAACATTTTCATGATTTCCGATTTTTCCGCTTCAACCCTTAAGGGTAGAAACGTGTGGCCATCCTGACTTCCGATGGAAGCTAGGATGGCCACAGCTGAAATGTTGAGAACGAATAGTAGGAAAATTTGTTTATCTATCTGATTTTTAACGGCTCTCGAATGAGACTAGTTTCAATCGAATCGGACCATCCCTTCCGGAGTTACAACCCCCTAAGGTCCTGGAATAGGTTTTTTTCGTATAAAAAAAAACCAGGACACTGAAAATGGACTCAAAATTCATGTTCATTTAACGGCTCGACATTTTCATAATTTCCGCTTCAACCCTTAAAGATAGAAACCTGTGGCCTTTGTGAAGGCAGGTTGAAGGTAGGAATGGCCACCGCTGAAATAATGAGAACAGATAGTAGACATTTTTTAAATTTTTTAGGTGATTTAACGGCTCTCGAATGAGACTTTTTTTGATAACATCAAACAAACCTTTTTAGAGTTACAACCGCCCAGGGCCCAGAATGGGATTTTTCCTTACATTTCCGGGTACAAAATCGCTATCAAATTCGAAATAGTCTTAAAATTCATATTTATATAATGGCCCAAATCCTCCCGGTTGACTAATTTTTCCCTTCACTTCCCCTTAGTACAAATTTCCATATATCCATGACGCTCGCGTTATAAGGAATATTAAGTGAGGCTTGTAAATAAATACATCATGTAAAACAAAATATTTTTTTAATTTTCTTACAAAATATTCTGTTCCATTTTGAATTTTAGTAATCTTCCGGAGTATTCAAAATTTTCATAAAAAATGTGTAATACATGATTTTCTTATTGCTATATGCAGTCATCACAATCACACTCGACGGTTGTTGATGCAGTTGATAACATTGGTGCAGTTGGTACTATTAATCCCGTTTTACTATCCGGTAATATCGGATATACTCGTTGCTCTAGTGCTGCGATACCCAATACTGAAGTGTTTGCCATCTCGGTGTCATTTTGTTGCGAGTGGTCGGGTGAATTTTTAGGCTGATGCGGCCTATTAGCAATGTGTATTAAAAAGTGTGCAATCGAATCCCACAGTGCTCCTATTATGTGTACACTCCAGCCATAAACCCCGTGTAAAGTATAGGCGTGTATTACTATATCTAATAAGTATTTAATAATCATAACGTTTGAACAAAATTCGACGAAAGTTGACATGTCGTTTGCGAAGCGAACCAACCAACTTGACATCCTATCCCAATAAGATTTCACTGCTTGTTCTATCATGTTTTCTTCTATGAGATTTGATATGTAAATCCCATCGTGATTACTCTCTTGACCTGTTACAGTACGCGCTATTGAATTTAAAATGCCTGGTCGTTCAATTGGGAACATCAGATGATCGCGATATTTCCTCAACTCATTCATTGAGTATATCCCACTTGTCATAAGAAACTTAGGACTCGTGTAGTTTCACGTGGCCATTTTAGAAGCTTTTCAAGCCCTAGGTGCTTTGCCTTCTGTAAATCGAGGATTGACTGTATACCACAGACCGTTGATCACATACATGGGTCGAAGAATATTATCGCAATCTATTTGCAATCCACTTTGCTGCAAAACGTGAGTTTTTGGCGCTACAAACATACTATGGTTTCCGTTGTATACGGGAAGTTGGTGGTAACAGTCTTTCGTAGGCCGAATCTTAACATCAATACCAATACATTTCATTATATAAACTACTTCACCAACTTTAGCAGCCATGAATCCAGGCCCTTTCATGACGTTATACGCGAATTCATCTGGCGCGATTGTCGCCAGAGATAATGAATTTTTTATCACCGTTTGTTCTAAAAGGCATTTTTGTGTTAGTACGTCCTCGTATAGTGTAGCAATTTCATTCCTCATATGTCGTTTAGTATACACGAACTTTGAATTTACTAACTAAAAATGTCCATGTTTTGAATTAAAACATCCTTATTACTGGTGAATGACTGTCCGTTTTGAGTTTCGAAAATGTATAGACGAGGATGCTCCGTCTTAATCAACTGATATGAACATAATTGTTGATGACCTTCGTTGGTGAAAGCAAAAGTTATTTCCGGTGTAGCTAACGAATAAATTTCTTTGTTTTTGTTTGAAGCACTGTCCCTTATTTTGTTCGCCGTTCCACTCCACAAGATCTCATACTTGTTGAACCCACATAAATCTTTATCCATGAGATGCCAAAACGTCCAGCCTCCGATAGGATCCATGCACCAGCCCTCCGAATATGAACAGACCCTGCCGGAATGCAGTTTGATAACATTGGTCGATAATCGAAGAGACTCGTACGAGTCTTGGAAGCTAACAGTGACAATAGCCTGAACGACTACACTGCTCCACGATCCGTACGGGCCCGAGTATTCCATGCCTTGGCAGCTGCCATCAACGCTTATCTTTCCAGCTAGTATCATGAACTGCGTATTTGACATATTTGGCTTTAATCCTGACATATAACCATTCAATTCTACTGATATGCTCTTTGTTTCGTGTAGTCTCATACATTGATCACGCGGTGTATCCATTACATACTTCATTCGTCCGGCTTGAACGACGGACATATGCGAGTGCATTCCGCAGTGGTAGATCGTGCGGTCAATATCTACCTTACATTGTATTATACGAGTCAAAGCGTATTCCGATAGTTGAAGTAATTGCACGTTTACTTGTGTAACACTGAGCTTGACAATTGGAGTACTGCAATCTCCATCGACCTCGATAGTTGAATAGACCCCAATCTGTTAGGGGTTTGATCCGCAGTCATATGCTACGTAGGCGCTGCAAGTACTCATCCACCACACGAAAATTATAGTATTCACCAGCATTTTCGAGAATCTGGAATAAGATGACTGTCGGTATTATATGATTCAAAGAAGCCAGACATTATTATTGTTTTAGCAATAACAAATGGAATTGATGACATTATCTAATAAGCTAATAAATAGAACATGCATAATAATAGATGCATTTTGAATACTATACTATACTGAATACTGAACGTTTATTCTGGCGTTATTTTTATAATAAGGTAGCCAATTTTATTTGACATTCGATACCGTATAACGCATTGTACATTAGAGTAACTAATGAACATATTTTCATAATATCGAGTCTCTCATTCATATTTTGAATTGAAGGGACAGCAATTGTTTCCACTTAACAACTTTTAAATGCATTTCTTTATTCGGAATTTTACTGCTCTTAGTTTTATGTTCCTTAATACTGACATTCGTAGAAGTTGAGTCATTTGCGATGACATTTCATTCTCAGATATCGTTTTTTAATTAAATAATTCGTTGGTTCTAGAGCCGCATAAATCTATGCAAAGTGTCCTCGAAAAGAATTTTTAACAGGGAGGTTGAATAAATAGATGTTTTCCTTAGTTAATAGAGGCACTACAACAGTAACGTAAAGAATTGAAGCTAAAATATATCTATTTTTACAATAAAGATTTAAAAACAGTAAGTACGAACTTGAACATTTTATTATAATTTCTAAGAATTCTTAAAATCGTGGATCTTCTAAAGATTTCTAGGATTTCCCAAAATTTCTTAAGATTTCTAAGATTTCTTGAATTTCTCGTGAATTCCCAAGATTTTTAGGATTTCTTAAGAGTATCAGAATTTTTGTTGAAAGATTTGTAGGATTTCTCAAAATTTCAAGGGTTTCCAAAATTTCTTAAGACTTCTGGGATTTCTTCTTAAGATTTTTCAATATTTCCAGGATCTCTGGAAATTTCTAGGGTTTCTCAAGATTTTTAGAACTTTAAGACAATTCTAGGATTTCTCTATATGTCTAAGATACCATAATATTTCTATAATTTCTTAATATTTCCGAAATTTTCCAAGGTTTCTAAGATTAAAAAAAAATATTTCTAGGATTTTATAGTATTACGATTTAAAAACTGTATGACATTGAAAAATGTTCCGCCACAAAAATGTTGCCGCCCTCGATAATTTGCGGCCCTAGACAACTGGTAAATCCGCCTCTGTTCTAGTTATATTGCTTATTAGATACTTTATATGTCACTAAAATTCGCAACGTTGTAGCAAGAAATCATTTTAACTGTCAATCATGTTTTATAACTTAGCTGTAGATAACCTTTGAATTGAACATAGGATTTATTACATTCTTATAAAATTCTTAAAATGGAAACAAAAATAACAATTTCTGAAATGAACAAGTTATCGTATCCACTATAAAAGAACATGTACAGGATTATGGTCTTCGTGTTTCAAACTTCACTTGCACCAGAGAAAGGGGGTCCGTGGGTCACTTCAAATCAAGGCAGGACATTTTATTTAAATCAAACAAAATTTATTTGAATCAAATAAATCATATTAGGGCAGCTATTAAATAAATTCATTTATTTAATTTGAACAAATTAAAACACTAACATTTCTCAAAACGCTAACAGGATTTATTTTATCCAAATTAAATGTAATTCATTAAAACAAAATTTTATTCGATACAAATGAATTTCCTTCTTCGATTCAAACGGATCCAGAGAACCCCTTTCTCTTGGTGTATTGGTCATGCATGCTTGTTCATTAGTGACGTATATTCATAATAAGTTCCGAGGCATATATTTTCATTTGGTCCATGGGCGACCCATAAAATGAAACACATACTTTAAACATGTATCATGCGCAATCGTTTTTTCACCCGGGCTTTGAGTCGAATATAGTCTGAGCGCTTGGAGGTTAACGAGTAATAAATTCCACATTACCTTTGAAAAGTACGAAGAGTAGTGGGTAGTTGTACGCAGTAGTCGGGCGTTGCGGTCCTCATTCCAATATCATAATTGGAATAATAATATATAATAAGGTTCGAATTATATAAATCACGAACGGTACTATGACAGAGAATACAAGTATTCTATCGCGATTACACTGTCTTGACACTGAACGATTTTCTGATGACAAACTGTTCGTCTTCAGATGGCGGCTCTGTCTATACTGATCAGGGAGAAGTAACTGCCATAGAAGTCCACTATTTCCACTGATTGTCGTAACTGCTCCTGAAGCGTACTTAAAGCCTTAAAAGCAACCCCACCCTAAAATATTTCGTTCGACCAACCCCGTGTCAAGGGCTGTTCGTTTTTTATTTCATCCAATCGTCTTCTAGACAGTTTGTTTAACAATAGTTGCACACATCGTATGGGTGTGGTCAAATAGTTTCCACAAAAGTTACCGAGCATGTCTTTCGTTCTAGCAGATAACGGAAGGTTATGGCCATGGAACGTGGGTGGGAACCGACTGAGCACTAGACGACTGTGCACGGCCTCGATTGAGCACCACCGACTGGACACGATTCAAGTGAGCATGAGCACGACTGAGCACCGCGTCAATCGGGCACGACAGCCCGCGCGTCAATTGAGCACCGGAATCGGTACACGGACTCGATTGTGCACGATCGATTGCGCGCGGGTCAACTGAGCACGGGTTCTATTGCGCACCGCTTCGATCACGCACGGCAGCCCCCGCGACAATTGAGCACCAAAAACTTGTACCCTGCGTCGACTGAGCACGACCAACTAAGCACTACTCAGCTGAGCACAATCATGACCGCGCACCGCGCCAGTCGGGCACGACAGCCCGTGCGACAATTGAGCACCAAATATCGGTACACCGAATCGATTGTGCATGATCGACTGCGCGCGGGTCACCTGAGCACGGGTTCGACTGCGCACCGCTTCGATCACGCACGGCAGCCCGTGCGATAATTGAGCACGACCGACTGGACATGACTCAAGTGAGCACGAGCACAACCGTGCACCGTGTCAATCGGGCACGACAGCCCGTGCGACAATTGAACACGTAGCATCAGTGCACCAAATCGACTGCGCACTACCGATTAGATTCGATTAAATTGCATACGAGGTCGACCGTGCACCGTGTCAACTAAACATGCTGGCACCAAGTCGGTTAACCACTTACGACAGAGCACGATACAACCGCACACACGTATACTGAGCACGAGTACAGCTGCCTACCGTCTCAACCGAGCACGAGTGCAATTGTGCACCGTGTCAACCGAGCACGAGTACAACTTTGCACCGTATCAACCGAGCACGAGTACAGCTCTGCACCGTGTCGACTGGGCACGAGTACAACTATGCACCGTGTCAACTAAGCACGAGTACGATTGTTCACCGTGTCAAAAGCATAATTCGGCTGTACAGAAATATACCATACTTGGCTAATCACACGCGCTGACGCGCGTACCTGAACAACTTTTGGGCTAGTGCGCTCGTATAAAAGGTTACGGGCATTGTCGCGCCCGTAATTGTTATGTCATTTTTTACACCAAACTGTACTTGTTTGCCACAAACTTTCCTGGCAGCCAATCACAGCTCGAATAGATTGCTAACAATGAATTACCCATTTGTCTCTCATGAACTTTTTAAAAGATGTCTATTTCCCACCGATATCAATTAAGCGAGCGCACGAAGTTGTAGATTGTTAAGATTTTTCATGTGGATGGATGCGAACTGGTCCATCGTAGCGCACCGGCCTATATTCGCGATTTTTACACTATAGAAATGAATAATCTTACTATACTTATTTACGGTAGAAGCGCTTTTATTGATAAAAATATAACACGCGTCAACGGCAATCGCGACTTAAAAGCGCTTCACGCTACGCGTAACCTTTTATACGAGCGCACCAGCTCAAAAGTTTTTCAGGTACGCGTGCTAGCGCGTGTGATTAGCCAAGTATGGTATATTTCTGTACAGCCGAATTATGCTTTTGATACGGTGAACAATCGTACTCCTGCTCAGTTGACACGGTGCATAGATGTACTCGTGCCCAGTCGACACGGTGCAAAGCTGTACTCGTGCTCGGTTGACACGGTGCAAAGTTGTACTTGTGCTCGGTTGACACGGTGCACAATTGCACTCGTGCTCAGTTGAGACGGTAGGCAGCTGTACTCGTGCTCAGTATACGTGTGTGCGGTTGTATCGTGCTCTGTCGTAAGTGGTTAACCGACTTGGTGCCAGCGTGTTTAGTTGACACAGTGCACGGTCGAACTCGTATGCAGTTTACTCGAACCTAATCGATAGTGCGCAGTCGATTTGGTGCACTGATGCCACGTGTTCAATTGTCGCACGGGCTGTCGTGCTCGATTGACGCGGTGCACGGTTGTGCTCGTACTCACTTGAGTCGTGTCCAGTCGGTCTTGCTCAATTACCGCACGGGCTGCCGTGCGTGATCGAAGCGGTGCGCAGTCGAACCCGGGCTCGGTTGACCCGCGCGCAGTCGATCATGCACAATCGATTCGGTGTACCGATATTTGGTGCTCAATTGTCGCACGGGCTGTCGTGCCCGACTGACGCAGGGTACAAGTTTTTGGTGCTCAATTGTCGCGGGGGCTGCCGTGCGTGATCGAAGCGGTGCACAGTAGAACCCGTGCTCAGTTGACCCGCGCGCAATCGATCGTGCACAATCGAGTCGCTGTACCGATTCCGGTGCTCAATTGTCACACGGGTTGTCGTGCCCGATTGACGCGGTGCACAGTCATGCTCATGCTCACTTAAATCGTGTCCAGTCGGTTGTGCTCAATCGAGGCCGTGCACAGTCGTCTAGTGCTCAGTCGGTTTCCACCCAAGCCGAAAGATGCCGGGCATACTCAGTCAAGACATAACCATATGGCGAAGATAAGTACGTGTTTTTTTTTTTTTTTTAAATAAAAAATCACAAACTCAAATGTACAAATTTGTGATATTTATCTAAGTAATATACACAGTTGAACAAAATTGATAAAAATACTTTTATACATTCGGGTGGTTAAAAAAAATCAATGTTTTTTTTGGACTCAAAGGAAAATCTTAATACATTATGAAAAAGTAATTTTTCAAAATTTGGGTGGCCTAAACATTTTTTTTAGATAGTGCTCAAACAACCTTTCGGTGTTTTTTTTTCTCTGTTTTTCATTGAGAATCAGGATATTAACTTTTTTTTTGCTCTTAATGCAGAAAGTGTTAGTGCTTGATGGAACTGTAATTTGTTCAAAATTTTGATACTTAAAAAAATGTTTAAAAGTTGCTTTAAGTAATTTTTGAGAATTTCAATTATTCAATAATTTTTTTACTCTAGAACTTTGATCGGTTCCACTCTGGTAATTTTTTTGTTATCGACACATAGGCGCAAAGATACTGTACATTTTTCAGCCAAATCAAACGCGTCTTTTTTTTATTAAAAAAAAATGTTTATATTTTTTTAGCGAAAAATTAATGTTATCATGACGATTTTGCATAATATTAGATTTTTTAATTTGAAGAAATTAGGAGAGAGCACTTCCAAGTGGTACTAAAATGTGTCCAATTATGGAAAAATCAGAGAGGTACGAAAAAAAAGCGGCCGAGTTATTAGAGAATACCTCAGTTAGAAATTTTATTATTTCTTTGGGCAGATTTAAACATTTTTAGAGCGTCATCATTCTGAACAAATTACACTTCCATCAAGCACTGATACTTTCTGCATCGAGAGCAAAAAAAAAATTAATATCGTGATTAACATCGAAAAATCTAATAAGACACCTGAATGTCGCCTGAGCACTATCTAAAAATTTATTTAGAACATCCAAATTTTTTAAAAATTACTTTTTCACAATGTACTAATATTTTCCGTTAAGGCCCACGAAAACAAAAGCATCGATTTTTTTAACGACCCTATTCTACATATTTCCTGCATTTGCTGCTTTCCGTAGCAAAATCGCAAGGAATATATTTATTTCGACTCTTCTTAAAATCTTGGAGTAAATGTCCCGCGCAAAAAACGAAGTATTATAAATCAGAGTACTCGAAGTTTATGACATTGAACCAAGAGTCATAAAAATAAAATACATTTTTTTTCTGTCATGATATATATATATTGTGACGTAACATTTTGCCACGCCACCTGTGCAGAGTATCAGCGGCGAGGAGTGTCGGATTTACGACACTTGGGCGGCGCACGTCCGCTCATGGACCTTCGGCAGAGGGAAAATATGGATATCTTTGGTTAAGAAGCAACAGTCGTAGTCAATTTTACACGATACCCGAATTATTAATTAGCCATTTTAGGGAATTTTGCTATTTTGAATTACACATCGACTTCGCAAAACTTTCACCTAATTGTATTGAAACTAATTTTATTAAGACTAAATTATTAGTAAGTCCGCTCGACCGAAATGTTCCCTATACGACGGAGTCTCACCTCATATACCACCAACCAACGAGGAAGCAGTCTCCGTCTAGCCGCCCATTTCGTCATCGCCAAGGGCCACCGCTACCTAAAAGTGCTCAGCTCAATTGTACTGTCGTTTTGCTACCTCGAACTTAAAAGAGGCCTCTGAGCTATTGAGGATTGGCATTACTACGTTTGGAAGCTCAGAGACCACACATCTTGGATATTGGGCCTGTTATACAGCGCCGCAGGCGGACACCGAACGCCAGTGTCCGCGGAACTTGGATGCCTTGGGAGCGCGCCGGAAAATGGGCCGAAATATTACCGTGCCACCCGCCTCCCTCAAGACTTACCAGCCTGGAGCTGGACCATCCCACTGTAACCTGGATCGCTGCGGTCCGGACAACCCGGCGCCCCATTCTGAAAGGTTCTAGGATCGTTAGAAGAAGAGTTTAATTGCAGTGTTGCACCGATAAGTTGTGAGTTCGAACGCCGACGCATCGCTGGCCACGATTTCCCGCGTGAGGAACTCCGCACTCTTTTAATGACGCTACCGGATCCAAGGGGAAGGCCTTCAGGAAGCAGAGCCATTTGCTGCATGAAGAGATGGTGAAGAGAACGTGAGTACGAGCCCGTTACCTTGATTAATCGTAATCTGCCAGGCCGAATTCAAAATTGAATTGCGCGCCACGCCGTCCCGCGGACCTACATCACTGCTATCATTGGACGAAGGAGCAGAGCTACGAGTATCGCGAGAGCGTATGACTATCGAGCGCTGGCGAGCGCGATAGCGGGCGACTAGGCGGAGTGGGGGAAACATCATCGATCGACGGCAAGCGTCCCATCGATTCACTTCCGTGTTACCGCTGGACTGAGAGGACGTGCCTCGACCCGCCGACTATTTGGAGGCGCTGTTGCAGGACACCGGTGAGACTCATCCCTCCCATTCATTCTTGTTAACATAGAAAACTCTTTATAAGCTACCTTTATTAGTCACTTGTATATTTTGGTTATTAGTTGTGGTTATTAGTTAACGGTTTTGAGAGTAATTAAAGGTGCCGTTCAGTCTTTTACTGAAGTCAAAGAGTTTTCTATTGTTCTGGTCGATTAGTTTGACAAGTTCAGTTTGCGATCTACTTGAGGCAATTATATTGTGTGTTACCTTTCTCTTGAAAATCAGCTTGAGAATTTGTTTAAAGTCCGATAAAATAGCTCTCTAGAATGCGGTAGGAATTTATTGCGATGAATATTAGCTACTTCGATCTATTGTGCGCTTTGCGTTGTCTCCTCTGCCGAAGCGTCTGGGCCAGCGGTCACCTCTAGTCCGCCGGGATGTTTACATCTCGGTCGTATTACTATGCTACCTTACTACGTTAACTTTCTTACTATCACGTTATAATTTTGAAGATATTATTTCTGTTCACGTTACTAGTTTGGCTACCTGGTATCCTTCACGCTATCTTTTTCATTATTTATAATTGGCCGTACGCTTTTACTACCTTTTCTTTTGATTGAGTGATGCTTGCTGATAATTGTTAAATAGTATTAATTATTGTTCAGCTACCTTTTGGGAACTTTATCTGCTCTCCCCACTGATAATTTTCCGCCCATTTGTTTTATTGTATTATTGCTCACCAATGCGTGCGGGTTATGACTTAACGTAGTTCAGCCATCATGTGGCATTCATTGTTGTGTTACTTTTTCTTCTAAAATTGTATCAGTGGGATTATCTCCCATTAGAATATTAACCGATCCATCGTGCGCCTCGTTTAAAATCCGAGTGCAGCCCAGGAATTGGTAATAAACACCAAAGATTCCTGAAGCTTCGCGTTGTTGTCACTTATTTGCTTTGAACCAGCCCCTCTACCATGCTTCAGTTCCATAGTTAGCCGTGCATTCCGTTGTTTTATGTTATTCTCTCACTGTCCAGCATCCGGTAATTCATTAGTCTAGAGGAAATCAATCAAGTCGGTCCATCACCGGCGGTACTTTGTGCCTGGCGCCCAACTCCTTTAGTTAGTGACTTGCCATCGTCCACCTTTTACTCAAGTGTTTGACTTTGCGTTATTATTCAGTTTCGAGCCGAGGCTACGTGTTAGCTACCTGATCTCTATTCGCGATACGTTCTTCAGCTACCTGATAGGGAAATATCTTTCGATGATTTAGCCACCTATTAGAAGCCCACGGTTCGGTATTAAGCTCCTTGTTAGAAGCTCCCTGTTCGGTATTGCTAGCTCTCTGATCGGCCTCAAGTTACCTGCTATACGCTACCTCTCGATTGTTAAGCTACCTACTAGACGCTCTCTGTTCGACATTAAGCTACCTGATACTGGCTATCTTTCGATGAGTACGCTACCTGTTAGGAGCTCACTGCCCGGTAGTAAACTACCTGATACCCGCTAGCTAGCGAACTGTCCGAAGTTCTCTGATCGGCATCAAGCTATCCGATATAAGCTCTCTGTCGATAATTAAGCTACCAAATACCATATTCCCGTATCGCATAAGCGATCTGAAGTTACGACATCGCTGTCTACCTGATTGCGCAGCTCTCTCCATTGCGATATGCTACCTGATCCTCGGAGGATCCCGTCGAAGAAGCTAATCTCGGTTCGATGTCAGATACTTGTCGGTTTCGCCATGTTTGGCTATTTTCAATTTGTAATTTTAGTACGCTGAATAGTGTTGAGGAATGACGAGTTGTCGGTGCAGGATTCTCCTTTAGGGAAAATACCTCACAATATATATATATATATATATATATATATATATATATATATATATATATATATATATATACTAGGATTTTATTGTGGCTCGCGCGCTGCGCGCGCTCGCAATCGCCCCCTACCCAAGGGTGCCACCTCCGAAGGGTGCCCCCCGTAGGGTGACACCCCCCCCCCCTTCCACCAAGCCCTGAGCCCGAATTATTCTAAGTCCCTCGATTCTTGACACGACGGCGGCGGCGGCGGCGGCGGCGAGATCTTTTTATAATATATATATATATATATATATATATATATATATATATATATATATATATATATATATATATATATATTGTGACGAGGCGCTACAACGCGCTCGCAGCAGCGCGCTTGGTCGCGAATGCTCGCGCACCGAGACCCCGGGAAAAGTTACATAGCAACAGAATCGCTTCCCGCCGCCGAGGTCCGAACCGTTGCGAGAACAATGTATTGCCGTGTGGACTATTGATTGCAGGATCTACGAGAGTTAGAGAGAGAGGCTCGAGAGCCTCAGCGAGAGTCGAGGATGGAAGGAGCGCGAGAGAGAGGCAACGAGAAGCCGATCGACGTCGAAGACGATCGATGGCAGGCCGTGACCCCCACCCCGGACGTCCGAAGACCCCCGAACTACGAAGACCCGCACAAAGCGGAGACGAGAAGAATAGGAGAAAAGAATTTAGTCTCGTTTAGGCAGGCGATGAATTAATTAGTCTAATTTCGACAGGCCGAGCATTGAGAAGTATAATTTCGGCAGGCCTCGCGTTGAGAAGTAATCTGAGCCGTAGTTGAAAGAAATAGCAAATTAGTAGTTCGCGGACGTGAGTCTTCGTGGATCATTCCGTAAAAGAAAGTAAAATAAAGTACGAACAATTACGTCGAGTGGTTAGCGTGCCCTTGCGACTACTAGATAAAGGATTTGCTACGTTCGTTATTAAGCGGTATTGAAAGACTCGGAGATAGAGCGCTCGAGCGATTCTCGCGCATATCCCGAGACACCGTGTTCCCGCGTGTGAAAATCCCGAGTATCGTAGATCTCGGTTAGGAAAACCGATCGATTCGTGCTCGGAGAGTAGCCGCGAGGAGAATCCAGCTAGTAAGGAGATTGAAGGAAACCGACGGACGGACCGCAGCGAAACCAGCGAATAAGGTAGGCGCACGTGGTGCACTATTATACTGTACTCAGCCGTGCTGCTGCAGGATTGCTCGTTGCCGCGTCCGGTCTTTCGGTAAATTATTTAGCAGTAGATTTCGTTGATATTTGAGAATAAAGTAGACTCGAGCGATAGCGTAGCGCGCGTGAAGATCCGCGGTACTTGTCGGACTCGAGTCATTATTGTAATATTTCTTTTGTTGTTTTTCTTTGTTATTCATTAATTCTTAATAAATCTTTTGTTACGGTTGTGAGAATCAGAAATATTCGTTTGGGTGATTTATTTTGCATGCCTCGAACTGCACCCCTTTTCAGCTAGTCGGCCGGTTTAAGAAGGAAATATCGAACGGGAAGGAAACTCCCTGGCTTTCGGGATAGAATAGAGAGCCTGGCGCCCATCAAGGTCGTAGGAAATCAGGTGTTAAGTGCGGGTAAAAATCGAGTGAGAAACCTCGGGCGTCGTTATATTTGGGCGTTGGATCTTGCACGAGTGGCCGAAATACTCGTGGTAAGGGCCCGTCACAATTTTTGGCGCCCAACGTGGGGCAGTGCATAAAATTTCGGACTCATCCAGGCGAAATTTGACAGTCAGTGTGTAATCAATTTTCAGCGCGTCGAGAACAGTTCGGAAAAATAATATTCTGTAAAATATTGATTCCCCGCGCGTAGTAAAATTTGTAAGTGAAGATTTGTAATTCGAAAAATTAAAAGTTTTATCTCGGAAGAATTCGAAGAGAATATTTCGGAAATAATATTCAGTGAAAATACTCGGTATAATATTCGTGCGGGTTGAGCGTTGCTAAGCCGAGCAAGAGTCTCCCGAGTGTCCGCGCGTAAACACTTGGGGTAATAGTGTAAACACCGCGCGGCGAACCTTCGAAGAGCTCGAACGAGAACACGAACGAAAAAAATATTTCGTGGTGAATATTTCTCGTTTCTCGCCGCACGAAATTCGAGACCGAGAAATTAAGTGACTATTTCTTCGAGAGTGTGAGCACGAGCCTCGAGTGTCCGCGCGTTAGAGACAGAAGAAAACGTAAACACCGCGCGTCGACGCTCGGCCGAGCCAGCTCGAAGCGAGATAAGTGAATCGTGAGTAGAAAAACTTGACTCTAGTGAATATTTCGGCTCTCGAAATTTAAGAGAGCGAATATTAAATTATTTTTGAGTGTACAGTGAAAACTTCGTTAAGTGACAGCCGAAAAGACAATACAAGATGGCTGAACCGAATTATTCGGTAAAATCGACCCCCCACTCGAGTGAACACGACGATGTGACGAGTGACGACACACGTGAACGACGTCGTAGTGTATTAGATCGTGCAGCGTGGATCGATATATTACCAAGACGAAAGATCCGACTACTGTTGAGAGACGCGAACGCGTGTGAGGAGGGGGACGATGACGTAATACGCGATCGGTTGCAGAGGTTAGAACTTCGCGAAAGGGGAATCCCCGGAATAAAGTGGAGTGAAGAGGACAATATGCCGAGATTGGACGAACCGGTCGTACCCGAGCACGCGAACGTCGACGAAATCACATTTACGCAAGCGCGTGACACCCTCCGCGCGTTGCTGTTGAACCCCGATGGTGTTACGGCCGTTGCGCGAAACCGGCTTCGACAGCTCGTGAATACTTCGCGGCGAGAGCTGAGTAGCTCGCGACCAGTGAGCCCAGCTGATCCGTCTCGAGGCGCCATCCCGAAGAAACACGGGGAGATTAAAGAAAACCCGCCGAGTGATAGCAGGACTTCTCCAAACAAAATGAAAAGACGATTAATTCCGGCAGATTGGGACAGCGTCGCCGACCTGGATTTCCAGCACTTTGAAGAAAAGAGTGCGAACGTGACGCTGCGCCGAAGCGAGACCTCGCGAAGAGTCCGCAAGGACGTACCAGAGGAGACGCAAACGGGCACAGCTGATCGGCGGAAATCTATTGGTCGGACACACCAAGATGCCAGCACCCAGACTGACAGTGAACCAGATCGAACGAGGAAAATTAGGAAAACGGGAAAATGTCATAAATTAACGAGTGCCGCGAGAAGCCATCCCCGAGATGCGCCGAGGAGAAGAACGAAGCACGAGCTAACCGAGGTCTCGTGCAGTGATTCAACAGCATCGGAGGAAAGTGAGGCGACCTCGCGATCTACCTCTGACAGCGCGAGTGAGACAGACGACACGTGGCACACAGTCGAGAGCCGCGGAGACCGTCGGAGACGATGGCGCGGCGAGCGCGCAGCACCGAGGCCTCAACGACGGAATCGAAGACCACGCCGCGTGCGCGACATTGGCGACATCGCGAGAAAATGGCGATTAACTTTCACGGGAGAAGCCGACTTCGGCTGTGAGGAATTTCTAGAGCAAGTGCGAGAAAAACTTCTTGCCTCAGACACCCAGTACGAAGAGCGATTGCAAGTACTCCCAGAAGTGCTAAAAGGACGCGCCATCCAGTGGTATCGATCGAATCGAATATATTGGCGATCGTGGCGCGACTTTGTGAAAGATTTCCGTGCATGGTTCAGTTTGGGTCGAGACCAACAAGGACTGAAGGAAGACATAAGGAAAAGGACGCAAGGAGCCGAAGAGTCCGCGAAAGATTATGCAATTTGCATTCAGGGATTGTACAACCGTTTGCGAAAGCGGAAGAGCGAGCGCCATCAGTTGGATCAGGCATACGCGGGCCTCCGTCCTGAGTACTGGGACCGAATTGATCAAAGCGATTTCCGATCATACGCAGAGTTCGTGAAGCAGACGACGTGGATCGAGCAGAGATGGGCCAGAGCAAAGGCGCGACGCCCTCCGCCGAGTCGCGAGGAGTCGATCGCGAAAGAGTTCGCGTGGGTCGGAAAATCCTCAGCAGCGACGAGAAATGGCTACACACCGAAACCGGCAGCGCGCACACAGTATAACGCGCCTGCGCCGAGGATCGATGCAGTGGAAAGCGAGTCCGTTGATTCTGTGGAGCCTGCAGCATCGAAAAAGCGTCGACGACGAGCGAGACGAAAAAGTGGGGGCAATGAAGCGGCCGAAATCGAGCCAGCTACCGCACCACCAACGTACGCTCGAGCCGCCGCGCAGCAGCCACCGAGAGCCGCCGCGCCGCCGCCGGACCGAAGCAACGTGCCGCAGCAGCCGCCAGCAAGACAGCCGCCGAGTGAGGGAAACAACGGTAACGCACGCGTGCAAGCGGGCCGTACCGAACAGGCTGGAGAAAATCACCAAGCATTCCCTCGAGGCCCACAGAGCTTCTACCGAAGACCCCCACCCTTTTGCTCGAATTGTGGTGAAGCGGGCCACTTCGGGAGAGATTGCAGAAATCCCCGAGTGCAATTGTGTACAGCATGCGGCCGCCGAGATGTCAACAGTACGACATGCGGCTGTGCGTTGTCAAAAAACGCGAACCGGTACTGGCAACAGCGGGACAGCCAGCGCGCCGAGTTGCAGAAGACCCGCAAGAGATACGAAGAGGATTCAGCGCCGTACCTCTCCGAACCAATCCCCTCCCTAATTCCTTCCAGGGTGCAGTTCACGTCGAGAGACCGATTGTAAATAACCGCGTAAATGTAAGCGCGAGTATGTCGAGCACTCCGGGTACTTATTTTTCAGCACGAGTCGAGGAAGTCGAAACAGGTGAGTCCCCTTACAGGTCGACTGGTATCTGGACGCTGGATCGGTATAGTTCGGACGAATCCGAGAACGAAATAGAAATTGAAAATGAAATCGTCGCGATAGATGACGCGCTAGAGACCGGTAGAGATGTGGCCGCGACTCGCGCAAATAACGTACGTGACGCCGAGCGCGAAGACGGAAAAAAAATAGAGCATCGTGAGAACGAGATCGCGATCGAGACAAGTCAGCCCGAGCACGCGAATTTCTTCGAATCGTTTCCCCCACCACCAGAGGAGTGGCAGCGCGAGACAGGACGAATTCGAATTTTCGTTGAGTTGCTTATCGGTGGGAAAGTACTCGAAGCGTTGATAGACACGGGTGCTACTATTTCGGTTTTCGGTCGCATGGGAGGAGAAATAGTACGCGATTTAAGCTTGCCGCACAGAGAATATCCACCGAGCCGAAACGACTATGTGACGATGGCTAACGGTACGCCCGAGCGAGTGATCGGAGAGGCATTATTCCCGATCGAGCTTGACGGCGTGCAAAAATGGTTTCCGTCAATAATCGTTAAAAATTTAAAATCGAATTGTTTACTAGGAATGGATTTTATTTACGTCTTTGGAGTTAACGTGCACGGCGGTCGTAGCACGTGGTCGTTGGAAGAGATAGGGGTAGAACACCCGATCGTACGCTCGAGCGACGAGCTCGCGACACTCGGTGTTTGTTTTGGTTTACAAGAGCTTGTCAGCACACAGCCGGATCGCTTAAAAGAGCTGCTCGCGGAGATAATACCGACCACGCCACAAGACTTCGAGATCGCGGTAACATTAACGTAGCATGTGATAGACGCGCCGAACGTTAGAGCCGCGAAGCAGCGAAGGTATCGGCGCTCTCCAAAACTCGCGAAGAAATACGCTGGTCCATACGAAGTCGCGAGAGTCATGTCGCGAAGCGTAGTAGAATTGACCGATCCAGACGGCCGACCTGCAGGGAGATAGATGGCATGTGAAAGACCTGAAATTGGTGAGTAACGTGCAAACCCCGGAACGCTCGATGACGCAAGCGGAATAAAGAAAGATAAAAACAGCTTAGAAAATTGTCATTATTTTGTTGGGAATTAATTTTAAAAAAAAAAATGGTTTTTGCGGCGACGGAAGACCGGAAGATGTGTGGGGAGCGATTCTGCAGCATAGCGCGTTGCAATGGTGTATCGGCGTGTGCCTACCTCGCGTTAGAGCGGGTAGTTTGGCCTAGTGGGGGGATGTGACGAGGCGCTACAACGCGCTCGCAGCAGCGCGCTTGGTCGCGAATGCTCGCGCACCGAGACCCCGGGAAAAGTTACATAGCAACAGAATCGCTTCCCGCCGCCGAGGTCCGAACCGTTGCGAGAACAATGTATTGCCGTGTGGACTATTGATTGCAGGATCTACGAGAGTTAGAGAGAGAGGCTCGAGAGCCTCAGCGAGAGTCGAGGATGGAAGGAGCGCGAGAGAGAGGCAACGAGAAGCCGATCGACGTCGAAGACGATCGATGGCAGGCCGTGACCCCCACCCCGGACGTCCGAAGACCCCCTAACTACGAAGACCCGCACAAAGCGGAGACGAGAAGAATAGGAGAAAAGAATTTAGTCTCGTTTAGGCAGGCGATGAATTAATTAGTCTAATTTCGACAGTCCGAGCATTGAGAAGTATAATTTCGGCAGGCCTCGCGTTGAGAAGTAATCTGAGCCGTAGTTGAAAGAAATAGCAAATTAGTAGTTCGCGGACGTGAGTCTTCGTGGATCATTCCGTAAAAGAAAGTAAAATAAAGTACGAACAATTACGTCGAGTGGTTAGCGTGCCCTTGCGACTACTAGATAAAGGATTTGCTACGTTCGTTATTAAGCGGTATTGAAAGACTCGGAGATAGAGCGCTCGAGCGATTCTCGCGCATATCCCGAGACACCGTGTTCCCGCGTGTGAAAATCCCGAGTATCGTAGATCTCGGTTAGGAAAACCGATCGATTCGTGCTCGGAGAGTAGCCGCGAGGAGAATCCAGCTAGTAAGGAGATTGAAGGAAACCGACGGACGGACCGCAGCGAAACCAGCGAATAAGGTAGGCGCACGTGGTGCACTATTATACTGTACTCAGCCGTGCTGCTGCAGGATTGCTCGTTGCCGCGTCCGGTCTTTCGGTAAATTATTTAGCAGTAGATTTCGTTGATATTTGAGAATAAAGTAGACTCGAGCGATAGCGTAGCGCGCGTGAAGATCCGCGGTACTTGTCGGACTCGAGTCATTATTGTAATATTTCTTTTGTTGTTTTTCTTTGTTATTCATTAATTCTTAATAAATCTTTTGTTACGGTTGTGAGAATCAGAAATATTCGTTTGGGTGATTTATTTTGCATGCCTCGAACTGCACCCCTTTTCAGCTAGTCGGCCGGTTTAAGAAGGAAATATCGAACGGGAAGGAAACTCCCTGGCTTTCGGGATAGAATAGAGAGCCTGGCGCCCATCAAGGTCGTAGGAAATCAGGTGTTAAGTGCGGGTAAAAATCGAGTGAGAAACCTCGGGCGTCGTTATATTTGGGCGTTGGATCTTGCACGAGTGGCCGAAATACTCGTGGTAAGGGCCCGTCACAATATATATATATATTACGGTGGACGTTAAATACCATTTTGAGGAGTGAAGCCCCACAGTTTATAGACAAAAAATAGAAACAAATTTTAGTCCCAGAGCGAGATTTTTAAAATAAAATTAACCCGTGCCGGTAAGGGCTCAAAGTTTCCCATTTAAAACACATGCATATTCACGGATCCCAATTTAAAAATTCACTGTGAGGCTAATTTTAATTTTAAAAATCCTAAACTATGTGAAAATATCAGGTATGTGTACTACTACATGGAGAAAAATCAGGATAACATACCGTTGATTCCACTCCAAGCTAAAATTCTTTTTATCGATTTATCAGCCTAAAATTCTAATTTTCAGTAAGTATCCTTCGAATAAAAATTCTATGATGATTTGAATATCATTTCTGGAGTAAAATTTCTCGAGGAATTTAGGGTTATCAATAAAAAAACTCGACTAGATATGTTTTGAAATATTTGCGGTATTCCATACCAAATCGAACGGTCCAAAACTCCACCCCCTCCAAAACAATTGTAAATTTACCACAATTCATGATTATTTACAAGGGATTTTTCCAATTTTTTTCAGAATTTTTGGATCATATTTTTATGAGATTTAGAAAAATTGATATTTAAAAAAAAACCCTGTATCTTAAGAACTATTAGTCGTACAAAAAAATTTATGAGACATAAGAGTAGGGGCTTTGAATGAACTTTGTAAATCGAGTTTTTATAGACTTTTTAAAATGTAATAAAAATCTATTTCTATGACAATTGCACTAAAATATTTTTTTTTTCAGTCAATATAACTTTTTTTATTTTTCTTAAAAAAATTCCAGAATATACTCTCAAGTTTGCAGAGTGATCTCATTTTTTTTTAAGATGGTCGAAACCCCTGTTTAGTAGCTATGCTTCATTTAATATCGAGTTTTCCAAAAAAGAGATTCAAATTCAAATTATATATATTTTTTTGTGATGTGATTTTTTCCCAAGGAAGCCTGTGTTTCGTCTTATTTTTATTTCGTGTAGAGTAGTTGATGTTTTCAATTTATTAAAAGGCATATTCAGGCTTCTGTGAAAATGCCTAAGTTTACTGAAATTAATGATTTATTCCTTCTTTATTCAGACCCTTAGTAAATCCCAGGATCTCATAAGATTTCAAACATGCATGATTTATTTCGTTGTTGAACGATAGTAATGTAATGAATATTGGCAAAAAGATGCCTTCATTACAGCCGATGATAATGCCGGGTATTGGTATTGGTCGTCTCGAGATAGCAGCCGAATAATAGGGGTATTATTCGGCTGCTCAGTTATGCGCATATTCGCAACACATTCTACTTGTTATTAGTGCGATAAGAGGTCCTTTCCGACCGTTGTTGTCGGATAACCAAATACAATATGTGATATCTCAATCGAAGACCAGTTGTTAGGGTAGCTTTAAGTACGCTTTGGAACACGGATTATTTATATTTATTTACAATGGAGTTTTGTAGATAATGAAACTGATGTTTATGCCGTTTTTCCAAAGATTATATTTTTCCTGATACCGCTAAGTTGCGGCCAGTTTTTCTTTAAGTTAAATATACAACTGGCTATATTCATGTGGGGTTGTTCGTGGTTGTCTTGAAAATAATATTGTTTTATTTAAGAATTTTTGTAGCAGCCACATGTTTCGTATCCGATATGCATACAGGAAACACAGAAAATCATTGGTCCGTAAGCATATATGCATTGTTTCCCCTTCCCCTGTAAATAACCAAAACTTCTTTATATACCGCGTTGCTACCATTATTTTCAAGTTTTCTCTGCAAGCACATCCATAGTTACGTATCGATCCTGCACGAAGTAAAACTGGAGTGTTTTTCACGACCGTTTAAGTTTAATAGTGTAGAAATGAAAGAATAATTAAAATGTCTGTAGATTGTAACCGCGAAAAGATAGCCGGGCGGGGGCGACCACCTAAAATAGAGCGCAAATTACTTGTGGATGCTATATTGAATCGAAAATTAGAAGTGCTTCGCCCCGATGGATTGGCCGTGTCAAAGTTGAATACTATATGGCAAGAAATTGCAACGGCCTTGGATAATAAGGTCACACCAGGAACAGTGTACAGTTTCGTTGCAGACAATAAGGACCATATTAAAAGCCAAATTTTAGGCCACGACAATATGAAAACAGATGTTTTACCGGCGGCTCACGATGCAAGTACAGATGATTCGGAAGAGGATCAAAGTCTTGCATCGATGGATAAGAGTATGGAACCGGGTTTGCAAACTTTCTTACTTCCTCTATCGAAAAAAGATTATACTGATCTATTAGAAAGTAAGATTCGCAAACGTGTAGATAACAATCGTGGCAAAGTATAGGATCGAAAGTACATGACGTTAAAAACCGGGCTCTGGACGGCATATATAACGGGTGCGCTGTGGGAAGTTAAACGGATCAAGTGTGGATTCAATTACCGTTCTCCGCAGTTATCCCAAGATGGGCTTACTGGCAGTTTACATGGAACTTGCAACTGTGGGTCTATTACTGAAATTAATCTCCTACCTGGTTGTGAGAATGACAAGTTCATTAACACGGAGTGTCATTTTACCCCGGGGACTGGTAAATATAAAAAACAATTCTTGCGTCAACCCTTTAGAGAAGAAGTAGCCAAAAAGTTGGCAACAATGTCGGCCTCAGTATATCGTGCAAGTGAAGCGCGAAAAATGATGAAACCTGGTGACCGAGAGCCAGGTATGTTATATTCAACATCAGTCTTGAATAAGGCAAAACAGGAATATGATATGAAAAAGCACTGTGATCCTGACACTTTTGTGTCTCTCGGAATCATGAAACGGGAAACTCAGAAGTTAAATATACATTACATGGGGTACGACCCATTCTTTCTTTGATACTGAACAAATTACCAGATTCATGTTTATCGTATGTACGCAAGATCTGATCATCCCACGATATCAATTGATGCTACTGGGAGCGTTGTGCGGAAACTTACCATCGACAACTATCAAACAGGGCATATTTTTTTGTATCAAGCTGTTGTAAACTGCCATTTAGGTCAATTCCCTGTCACGCAAATGTTGTTAGAACGGCATGATACCGTAACCATTCACATGTGGCTAGAAAGATGGTTACAAGCCGGCGTGAAAGCTCCCAGTGAAGTAATTTGTGACAGTTCCAAAGCGTTATTAAATGCGATAGTCCGTACATTTTCCGTACACAAGACTACAGAACAGTATGCTGATGCTAGTTGGGAAAGTGTTCCCCCGAAATGCTACATTCGACTAGACGTCGCACACTTCATTAAAATGTATGCAAATTTTTTGTCATCTGCGACTAAAAGAGTGCGTGTTTTTTATTTGTCCTGTATTGGACAATTGATTATGGCAAGAACAGTTGAAACAGCTGCAGATATTGTCAAAGCGATTTTAATAGTAGCACGCAGCGAGAGCGATGGCAATGATAGTGACGGCTTACCAACCCCGTGCGAAGTTCAAAAAACAAGACTACAGAAGTGGATACCTAAAAATTCTGGTATGTTTAATTTTTAATGTATATATAATTGCATGCATTGTTTTTGCTATATGTATATTGATAACGGAGCCAAAAAAATATTTAAAAATCCTTCAAATGCGGAGTACCAACTTCTCAATTACGTGAAGTATCAAGTGCTTTTTTTACTTAAGGATATATGTGGAAAAGATGCGGGAGGAAATCGATAGGAGTTGCGCTGCATGATGTAGTGAGTGTGAGAGGAAGCCGCTAAACATTTAACGTTTATTTGATGAATCTCTGACTAAATCCTCAATGATTTCTTTTTAACAGTTAATAGTTACTGCAATCGATAATTTGTAAAGAATATTTAAAATCTCGAAATAAGCAAGTCTTCGAACGGTCAATGACAATGACATTGGATTATGGCTTCCTTTCATTTTCTCTAATCATTTACGACGATTGTTTTATGGTGATATATGTGGAATTATATATGAGTCATTATATATGAGTCAATATGTGGAAAGTATATATGAGTCATTACACGGTATTTGACACACCAAAAAACCAGTCTATCTCCAATCCCCTCCTAATTTTATATCGATTGCCATGTCCAAGGAAGAATCTATACATTTTTTTAGAATTTCATTCGGATATTTGTTCGATCCATAGAATAAAACATGAAAAAATGAAAAAAAATCTAACATCAAGTGAAAAAATCATATCGACAAAAACGACTAGGCCAATATTTTCGTTATTCAACACAGTTTATGATAAAAATACTCCACATTTTTTTTATTTTTTTTATTTTATCTACGCCTTTTACCCAAAAAGTACCATTTCACTAATTTGGACCCCTTTGATTTCAATGCAAAAAATAAGGAAAATAGTACATTCAGTGCCATACACTTTAAGCGTGTGTGAAATACCGTGGAATGACTCATATATACTTGGGTCATTCATTACCAAACCTACTTGGACCTGACCCTCAACCTCTTGTATTTGTGTCGCCGTTTTTTTTACGTTATTATTCCAATTTTAAGACACTACGATTTTTATTTTGATTTTTCTTATGAATTTTATGTACTTTTATTTTTGAAACAGACATATCGTTACTAATAGTTTGTAAATATCTTGAAAAATCTCAAACATCGAGTACCAGATATTAATATTTTAAAGGTTTGACCTGTTACAATGCTCTGTGGCAGTCATTAATTAATGAAATACAAAAATAAACACTTCAACAATGTGTTACCATCGTTGTTATTGTAGTGTCTGCAAATACAAAATTGGTAATGTCTGGTAATACAAAATTGTTTGTACCTTTTTCCGCAATGTAGAATGGACACGTGTCGAGTCCGACGAAAAAAAAACCCAAAAAGAAAAGCAAAAAAGGAACAACGACGAGAAAGGAAGATAATGAAGATGAGAGAGATGGTGTTAGTGAGGACAATGAGGAGGACGAGGATGAAGTCAAAGAAATCGCTGATGCAAGAAATCCAACACTTTTCCAGGACACTTCCACAGAAAATTCGTGGAAAACATGGGAGGATAAATTAAACACTCTGGCCAAAGAATTGTGCCAAATAGAAGGGGACAGGGACAATGCCCATTTTATGCCTAAGTTAGGAGATCGGCTCTTGAAGGATATTCGGTGGCTGCCACTATGATCCTGTGTTCTTAGAGATACGTATGGATACGGACGAGTGCCTGCAAGTAGCGCTCCGTCTGAGAGCGACTTTAATTACGTCAAAACACATTTACTCAAAAAGTGTAAACCTAAGAGAGCAGACGAGTTTATAGAACTACAAATCAATGACATAAATGGCAGAATGCATATAGCCGATGCTAAAACAGTTGATATGTATTATTTATGGGTATGATTTGAACAAAGCGTTATTTACATTATTATTTTTATAAGCCGCCATTATATAACATTATTAATATTTTAGATGTATCAAGCGATAGTAATGTGGGTCCCGAATCCTCCATTGAAAGAGAAGAAAATGAATCGAATCAACAGTGACCGACGCTGACCTTTCGATCGAAGATACTGTACGTAATAGGATATCCCCGCCTTCCAGAAGCGAACCTTTGGCACCCATGCGTAATGTTAGAGGACAAGGAAAAAATGAATCTGGCGAACCCACTGTGTTACTTGACAGTACCAAAGAAAGTGATATGGAGTACGAAATAAGACAATCAATGGATGAGAACTCAGAACTTGAAACAAACGAAATCACGTCAAAGTACACGACTAAATGTGAAGTGTGTCAAGAAGATATACAAGTTATGACCAGATCAGATGGGGACGTCGTAAACAGAAATTTATGTGAGACATGCTTACAAATCGATACCGACCGTATTTTTGCCTCAAGAGAGTTCGATGACTGGGGGGGTCAAGCATCGGAAGATGAAAAAAAAGGGAAATCAAAGGAAGACGCGATAGGAAAGGAAGTAATAAACCAAATGAAACAACAAGATGTTCGAAATATTTACAGCCAAATCAACATATACAAGATGCGGCAAACTGTAAAAAATCAAAACAAATGCCGATATTAAAAAACGGTGGATATTTAACGTTGAAAGTATGTTTTTACTTCTCTACACCCCAAGAATATTTATAAGCAATTATATATTAATTATTATTTTTTCAAGGGTATCAAAATTGGACAAGTCGATGTGACGCTAACAAAAACGTGCGGATTCGACAGCTTACTTCAAATTCTTCTAGCTATTATATTTGATGATCCTACTGCAGCAGAAACTTTGAAAGCTCTGAATACTCCGGTAACAAATTTGGCTCACCATATTTGGTCTACTGGTTTAACGAGTCATGCATATAGACAAAGAGCTATAATCATGTTTGATTGGTACATAAAAACTGGACGAATGTCAAAGGAAGAATCAAATAAATATTTAAAAAATCAATTGAAGAGTATTTGTGTCAACTGTGAAGCAAGTGCAGCAGGCTTGGCAACCTCATTATTTTATGAAATACCAAGTGTATCGGAAATAACGCGCTGCGAAACAGGTTGCACAAATAAAACAAAAAACATAGTAACGATTTCACTAAAGCCGAAGATATTAACCGACCCGAAGTTTGAAGATGTTTTATTGAAGCATGTGGCACTCTCAGGAGAACAACTCTGTTCAAAGAAAGGAGGATGTAAAAAAATAGTAGTCACATCCTTCTCGCAAATAGGTAGGGAGAAAACACGTTGAATATAAAATATATTTATCATAAAACCATGATCCATGCCAGTTAATCCTTTATTTATCACTCACAGGACACTTCGTGATATTGGAACTTTTCAATGACGACTCTGATGAGGCTCGGAATATATTCGTACTTGGTAGCCTGCCGAAAAAGATAAACGATCCTCTCGGTGGCAATGATTTGAAACTCAAGGGGGTGGTTAATTATATCCCAGTTCGTCCTGTTCTTCGCAAAGCAGAGATCGATTACGATCAATGTGGTCACTACACAGCTTTCTGTTTGAGATCTAGCGGAAGATGGATGGAGTTCAATGACATTGGGCAGGAACAAAAAATGGTGTCTGATAAACATAAAGTAGACGTCCATGTGCTAATTTACTTTCGACCGTAATTTAATAAGCAGTGAAAGTAATTGTACAAATTGTATTTTTGTTTTCACAATAAATTGAATCAGATTTAATAATATATCAACTAGAATTCCTTGCATAATCTGTTCTTACATTATGTAGGCATTTATTAATAATGCATGGACCCAATGCATTATAGTAGTGGAGCTACTATAAATTGAGACAACTATATTCCATGAAATATATATCATAGCACGCTACTCAGTAGTATACAATTATTGTTTTATTTTCACGTAATTCGCTCTCTTACACGCTACCTTTATGATTTGCTGTATTATTACAATTTTGCTCTCTACTTCACATTGCTTTTGATATATTTGGCTGTAGTTTACATATCATGAGATTGTACCATCCAGTTACTCATGGCTACCTGCATCTCTTCAGATGCTGTGCTAGAATAAATATTATAAAATTATTAGGCTCCCTCTGTTAATTTTCTGATATAATTATTATTCCTGATATAATTTCTGATTATATATAATTCGTTCTGTTGAGGAATGTAGGAGATTCGAATTTAAGACGATTATTATATCAGAGGGTGCGCTCTTGACAACTACAGAAGTATTGAAAGAAATAGTGTCGCGACTATTTTATTACGGTTTTTTTTTTTTTTAATGAATATTTTCACTAAATATTTATCAGAAACTATATCCCGATGCCTTCGATTCAGCTATAATTTTTGTTTTAAGTGAGAGCAAAAAAAAAATCCAAATTTCACTTAACCACTCTTACACATAAATAAATAATAGACTTAATTTATTACGTGCTGGTGATTTAGGAGAATTTTTTTTAAGATTTGTAACTGCTTTTTGAGCGGACATATAAAAAAATATATCATATTAAAATCTTCTAATTAATAAAATTAATAAAAAATAAATAAGTTGAAATAAATGTTTAATTAATTAAAAATATAAAAAATGTTAAACTACGGCCAACTTATAAAGATCCAACTTAAAAAATGTATGTATTTTTAAAAAATTTGGTAAAGTTGTGAGTCTTAAAAGCAAATCCATAACTTCACTTCATTGTCACATTTTAATGTCTAAATTATGAAAGTTGAGATGACTATACTCTTCCATAAAACATGTCGAGGTTCATACCAACTCCACAATTATTAAAGACGATTTTATTTTAAGTTGTGTTAGCGGCAAATATTAGAGTTTGAATTACGCGCGAAGGAAGTAGGTGGCGTGCGTCACGCTACGAGGAATAACGAGCCTACGTGGCACCGAAGCGGCGCAAACGGCGTGCGCGGAAGAGAAAGGACCACGAGGCGTCCGTCGGAGCGAAAAGTCGAGTAGTAGTCGAGGAGTAGTAGAGTAGCAGAGTAGCGAGCGAGTCGTCGAGCACCCGAGTGAAAAAGAGAGAGAGAGCGAGTCCCTGCCGCGTGTGGTCAAAGGTGACGAGAGCGATCGAGATACGAGCGAAAAGGTGTGCGCGGCGCGATAAAAGATACGCCGTATCGAGTGTGATTGTACGGGCAGTGGCCCTTTTCTCATGTTAAACCGTGTGAACTTTTCGTTTGATTTATTCTCTTATTCTTAGTATTATTATTTATATTACATATTTACTTCGTGTTAATAAAGAATTACGAGCTCGCCATTTTTCCTGAAATCACCACGTGTCGACTACTTTACTCCGCCATATTGAACAGTTAATAACCAGATAACAAATCAGAAGTGAGATAACAAATCAAAAGTGGGATACGATTCGATTAATCAATTAATTCGTTATTCGATTAAAACCCGCGTGCAGTGCTTGGTGAAAATCTGAAATTCCGCCGAGAGACAAAAAGTGTAAAGTGAGTGCTGAAACGAAGTCGTGCGTGAAACAAGCCGAATGATAAACGGTAGAGACTGGGAAAACTTTGCCGTCGCCGAGTTCCAGAGAATGGGCCTCAACAGAACGGGCGGACGCGGGAGAGCCATAGTGCCGCCTGCGCGAGACATTCCACCGGGACAAGCCGATAAAGTGAGTGCATATGTAGGAGACGGAAGTGCGGGCGCGAGTAGCCGGCAAGGCGGCCAAGATGAGTTGCCGGGACGCAACATGGTTGACGCTGAGCTCGTGAGTGCGCGGCAAACCGCGTTAGGAAATCCGCCATTACTCGAAAACGTGCGCGCGCCGAACGACGTGCTACCGCAACCACGATTGGATGTCCCTGTGCACAATGAAAATACGTCACGAGTGAGTAGGGGCACCACGCCACAGCGACCCGCGGGGCATTCCACATTCAGTGGGCCGGAACAAGCCGCTCCGCAATTAGTCAACGCATTTCGAGAACTGCTAACCAACGGAAATCGCGATGAAGCATTGGCGCAGTTGCTCGCCGGTCTGATGACCAACCAACAACAGTCAGCCGCTCCAATACCGACTTACCACGTCATCCCCGATCTATCGAAAAACATCGAACATTTCTCAGGTTATAGTAGTGTCAAGGCAAAAGAATGGATCGAGAACTTGGAAGCAATGCAACGGCTACATCAATGGCCACCAGATTATTTATTCGAAGCAGCGCGCATGCATCTCAAGGGAGGTGCGAGAGACTGGGCGAGAAGCCGAGTCAACGAACTACGTACGTGGGAGGAGTTTCGTGCAGCGTTTCGAGAGACGTTTATAGTGCGCGACGATGCATCCACGAGATGGACGCGAATGAAAGCGCGAGTACAAGAAAAGGGCGAAGCGCTCTCGCCATATTTTCACGCAAAAGTAAAATTGTGCAGTGCATTAAATATGTCATTCCGAGAAACCAAGGCCGAGATTTTAATCGGTTTATGGTCGTGTGAATTATGCAACGCGGTCATGGCTACGATGCAATATACGTTCGATCAATTATTGCACGATATAACGTATTACGAATCGGTGTTAAATCAGCGAGTAGAGCGTATACGCTCAACGCGAGAATCAGTGTCAACCAACACACGCCAGCCAGTGAAAGTGTATAGTGACGGCTCAGATGGACCGCGAGACGCGAAGACTTTGAATACCGCACGCGGAAAGTCCAGTTCGGTGATACGTACGTTTGACGGACCACGAAAATGCTACAATTGTCATAAGGAAGGGCACATTGCTTGCGATTGCCCTGAACCTCGACGCGAGATTAGTTGTTATAAATGTAAGAGACCGGGACATTTAGGTCGAGACTGTCCGAATAGTGGTGTCTCAAGTGAACATACAGTGCAAACAATAGGTCAACCGGGTGATCATGCGGCGATTAAGTACGTAAAAACCGCCAAGGTGAACGCGCGAGAACTTAAAGTATTTATGGACCCCGGGAGTTCAGAGTGCACTATCCGTGCGACGAAAGTACTAGAAGAACAATTTGTTATGACTCCGATAACCGCGACCCTGAAAGGATTCGGGCCACCGGAATGCGTGGTTACGAGCCCAGGAATAGTGCGTGCAAATATAACGATTGATGGTGCAACAGTATCCGACGTTGCCATGCGTGTTGTTCCAGACAACACTCAAGCTGTCGATGCGATAATCGGTCGATCTTTTACCGACCATCCATCGGTTAATTACCATAAAATGGGTGATGTACTTACCTTCGAGCAAAATCCGGAACTACCAACAGTAGGAGAGAATCCCACGACGAGATACACCGCCAGTGCAGATGTCGTGATACCTGCACACTCCATCAACTTCGTCAGCGTGGTCAGCGATCAAATCACCTACGACGTCCCCATCGTCAACACGGGAGCTCAAAGTCGAAATATCAATAGAGGACAGACTACATTGCGAGGTGAGGTTTCAAGACTCCAGATCATCGAGCCAACTGCCAAGAAGCCGGAAACCATTTCAGCAGAAGAACTCGACATCGGTAGCAATCAACCACACGAAATAGTAGAAGACTTGTGTAAGGTAATCAATGAGTATCGCGACTGTATTTCCACTGGACTACATGATCTCGGGTATGCAAGGAATGTTAATATGGATGTTAAAGTAACGGCAGCCGCGCCGATAGTCAGGTGCAAACCGTATCGCACAACCGAAAAAGAGCGTAAAGAAATTAAAAGTATTCTGAATGAGTGGCGGGAAGCGGGAATCATTAGGGACACTCAGTCCGCCTACGCTAGCCCCGTCCTATTAGTTAAAAAAAAACCCGGTGAATCGCGACTTTGCGTCGATTTCCGTAAACTCAATAATGTCACCGAACGTGTTCATTTCCCTCTACCAAATATAGACGACCACCTTAGCACACAGAAAACTTTGAAACCACAGATCATAAGGTGGAACGATCTGTTAACTGATTACGATTACCGAATAATCCACAGACCAGGAGTTCGTCTCGCTCATGTGGATGCCTTAAGCCGAGCGCCAGTAGAATCACGTTCCGACGAAACCGAACATATTTCTGTTATGACCGTTACAAATGAGGAAGACGAAGTACGCGTATACCAGTATATCGACAACGACCTACGCGAAAAGAAAGCGATTTTAGAGTTAGTCACAAGCGCGCGTACTAAACATGAAACAAGTCGGGTGACAGATTTTGAATTAATAAACGGTATATTATACAAACGTCGAGGAGAACGATTACTTTATGTGATCCCGAACGTAATGCGAAAAAGTATAGTAGTGAGATTTCACGATTTGAAAAGCCACCAAGGCCTAGATCGAACGGTATCTAGAATAAGCGAACAGTATTATTTTCCGCGAATGAAAGCATACGTCAAGCGGCACATCCGAGCTTGTCTGCAATGCATCGCGTGTAAATCCCGACCAAGTAAACAAGTAGGGGAATTACACCCAATTCCGCCGGGAAGTCGACCATTTGCAGTGATTCATATAGACCATTTGGGTCCTTTTGTCTCGAGCACTAGAGGCAACAAATATGTACTAGCCATCGTGGACAATCTTACCAAATTTGCTATGCTCCGTGCCGTAAGAGATACTAAAACTACGCACGTCTTGCGTGTACTGGAGGAATTTGTGCAAGAGTACGGTGCACCTATACGAATTGTGTCCGATAGAGGGACGTGTTTTACTTCTAGAAATCTCGAACAGTTTTGCGAGCAACATGGCATCCGCCATACCGTTAACTCACCGCGACACCCTCAGGCCAACGGGCAAGTAGAACGTTTGAATGCTACCTTAGTACCGGCAATTCAGAGCAACTTAGTAGACAACGAAGGTCACAGTTGGGATAAGAGCCTACGTAAAATTCAAAACGATCTCAACGAAATGCGAAACGCGAGTACCGGGAGAAGTCCCTTTGAATTAGTGTATGGCTACGTGCCTCAACGCGCCGAAGGAGAGCTTCATCAGCTCACCCGCGATGAAACGATGTATCGATCCCCAAGCGAACTGCAAGATGAGGCTAGATCAAATATCATATCCGAACAATAGCAAATGAAAGTGCGTTACGATGCACACCGAGTGCGAAATGTAGACTTCGATGTAGGAAGCTTAGTGTTTATGAAAACAGTCCCTAGTGCGACTGGCGACTCTACGAAATTACAGGCGAAATACCGAGGTCCGTTAGTAGTTGCACAGAAACTCCCTAGCGATACTTACCGTGTAGTCGAATTAAACTCCGGAGAAAGCGGAAGACGCTATGCGTCAACTGCTCATGCTAGTCAGCTCAAATTGTGGGAGCCGATGACGTCCGAGTCAGACGACGAACAATTCGATGCAACAACCGACCCCGATATTTCTGCCCGCAATGAGACTGAATATGTAAAATGTGATATCAATGCGAAAGTGAAAGAAAATGTAAGTGCAAGTGCAACGCCACAAGTCCGAAGTGACGTGTGTTCTAATGACAGTGTAGTTGCTAAGATCGCGATAGATTCACCTGCGAGCGAACAAATCCATGTACCTGAAAAACCAAATGTAACACTACCAGCGATTCCCTCTGTAAATAAAAATGTTGTGAGTGCGCGAAGGTCGCAACGTATAACGCGCCTTCCTGTTAAATTTAAAGACTATACGCATAACGAATAGACGCTCGAGGACGAGCTTAGTGCAGCGTGGCCGAGTGTTAGCGGCAAATATTAGAGTTTGAATTATGCGCGAAGGAAGTAGGTAGCGTGCGTCACGCTACGAGGAATAACGAGCCTACGTGGCACCGAAGCGGCGCAAACGGCGTGCGCGGAAGAGAAAGGACCACGAGGCGTCCGTCGGAGCGAAAAGTCGAGTAGTAGTCGAGGAGTAGTAGAGTAGCAGGGTAGCGAGCGAGTCGTCGAGCACCCGAGTGAAAAAGAGAGAGAGAGAGAGCGAGTCCCTGCCGTGTGTGGTCAAAGGTGACGAGAGCGATCGAGATAGGAGCGAAAAGGTGTGCGCGGCGCGATAAAAGATACGCCGTATCGAGTGTGATTGTACGGGCAGTGGCCCTTGTCTCATGTTAAACCGTGTGAACTTTTCGTTTGATTTATTCTCTTATTATTAGTATTATGATTTATATTACATATTTACTTCGTGTTAATAAAGAATTACGAGCTCGCCATTTTTCCTGAAATCACCACGTGTCGACTACTTTACTCCGCCATATTGAACAGTTAATAACCAGATAACAAATCAGAAGTGAGATAACAGTTGGTAATATATTCGACTCGAAAATAACAGAACTAAGTCTTGAAACTTTTCTTGAAATGCATGTAGTCTGTGTATAAGGAGCAATAACGTATACAATTGTAGCAATATCAGAGGTACAGATGTTGGTAAATATTCAGGAGACTATTCTGCACATTACATAAATATTTGTTGGGTGGTAATGTGGTATGGTAAGGGAAACACTCATAATTATCTTCGCCAGATGGTGGCGTCTTTCCTGGGAAAGCCCCATCGTCTTGGGGTTTTATTATGGTCAACGGTGTACCAAACGTTATCTGCTGAACAAACAAACTAGCTTGGAGAATTTGGAAGAAGGAGTTTGAACCACCCCGAAAAAAGAGGCAACCAATGTCAGAAGAAGGAAGAGTTTCGGGGCGACCGGATTCCCGAAGTGAAGTGGTGGGGGCTCTTAGCTTGCTTGACGCAAAGATCTAAAATCGATGTCGTTACTCTACGTTGTGCAATCTTAGGAAGTGGTCGTCGTTGCGGATCACTACAGGAACAAGTTTTTGGCTAACATTTGCGATATCAGACTATTCAAGTTTCGGTGAGTTTTGGTACTCCTTTGCTGCCTTGCGTAATATTTATTTTTAATTTTTATATATGACACTTTTAATTATTTTTCCTTCTCGAAAATCGATCGTTCACATATGATCGTTCAGAGACGACGTTATATCATATTTTCTTACTTTCATTTTAATTTCGTTGTCTTTTCGTCCTTGACAATCAAGAATTACTTTCGTCCCTAGTAGTGTGGCCACATACACACATTTTGCACCATGTATTATTTATAAACTCATGTCCCTGCGAACCCTCGTAATGGCTCTCTTCATTCGTATTTAGGCTACCTATATTTAACACAAATTTTGCGCCATGTATTATTCATTAACTCATGTCCTTGCAAACCCTCATAATGGCGGTCTTGATTTGCGTGTTGGCTACCTATGTTTGGCATAAATTTTGCGTTATTTATTATTTATTAACTCATGACCTTACAAACCCTCGTAATGGCTATCTTCATTCGCATTTTGGCTACCTATGCATGGCATTAATTTTCGGCTTCCTTTATTTGCGTTCCGCTGCCTATATTTGGCATTAATTTTGCGCCATGTATTGTTTATTAACACCAATCCTTGCAAACCCTCATAATGGCTGTCTTCATTCGCGTTTCGGCTACCTATGTTTCGCACAAATTTTGCGCCACTTATTATTCATTAACTCATGTCCTTGCAAACCCTTGTGATGACTATCTTCATTCTCGTTTGAGCTATCTATGAATGGCAATAATTTCTAGCTCACTTTATTCGCATTCCTGCTGCCTATATTTGGCATTAATTTTGCGCCAAGTATTATTTAATAACTCATGTCCTTACAAACCCGCGTAATGGCTCTCTTTATTTGTGTTTTGGCTACCTATATTTGGCATTAATTTTGCGCCATGTATTATTAATCAATTCATGTCTTTACAAACCCTCTTAGTGGCTCTCTTCATTTGTGTTTTGGCTACCTATATTTGTCATATATTTTGCGCCATGTATTATTTATTAATTTCCTTTATTTGCTTTCCTGCTGCCTATATTTGGCCTTAATTTTGCGCCAAGTATTATTTATTAACTCATGTCCTTACAAACCCTCCTAATGGCTCTCTTCGTTCGTCTTTTGGCTACCGATGTATTGCATATATTTTGCGCGATGTTTTATTTATTAACTCAATCCTTGCAAACTCTCATAATGGCTGTCTTCATGCGTGTTTTGGCTAACTATATTTGCCATAAATCTTGCGTTATTTATTACTTATTAACTAATGATCTTACAAACCCTCGTAATGGCTATCGTCATTCGCGTTTTGGCTACCTATGCATGGCATTAATTTCTAGCTCACTTTATTCGCATTCCTGCTGCCTATATTTGGCCTTAATTTTGCGCCAAGTATTATTTATTAACTCATGTCCTTACAAACCCTCGTAATGGCTCTCTTCATTCGTGTTTTGGCTACCGATGTTTTGCATATATTTTGCGCGATGTTTTATTTATTAATTCAAATCCTGGAAATCCTCATAATGGCTGTTTTCATTCGTGTTTTAGCTAACTATGTTTGCCATAAATCGTGCGTTATTTATTATTTATTAACTCATGTCCTTGCAAAGCCTCGTAATGGCTATCCTCATTCGCGTTTTGGATACCTATAGATGGCATTAATTTTGCGCCATGTATTATTTATTAATTCATGTCCTTACTAAGCCTCGTAATGGTCATCTTCATTGGCGTTCTGGCTACCTATGCATGGCATTAATTTCGGCTTACTTTGTTTGCGTTCCTGCTGCCTATATTTGGCATTGATTTTGCGCCATGTATTATTTATTAACTCATGTCCTTACAAACCCTCTTAGTCGCTCTCTTCATTTGTGTTTTGGCTACCTATATTTGGCATTAATTTTGCGCCATGTATTATTGATTAACTCATCTCCTTAAAAATCCTCTTAGTGGCTCTCTTCATTTGTGTTTCGGCTACCTATATTTGGCATTAATTTTGCGCCATGTATTATTAATTAACTCATGTCCTTACAAACCCTCTTAGTGGCTCTCTTCATTCGTGTTTTGGCTACCTATGTTTTGCATATATTTTGCGCGATGTTTTATTTATTAAGTCAATCCTTGCAAACTCTCATAATGGCTGTCTTCATACGTGTTTTGGCTAACTATATTTGCCATAAATCTTGCGTTATTTATTATTTATTAACTCATGTCCTTACAAACCCTCGTAATGGCTATCTTCATTCGCGTTTAGGCTACCTATGCATGGCATTAATTTCGGCTTACTTTGTTTGCATTTCTGCTGCCTATATTTGGCATTAATTTCACGCCGTGTAATATTTATCAACTCGCATCCTTACAAACTTTCGTAATGGCTTTCTTCGTTCGTGTTATGGCTTCCTATGTTTGACATAAATTTTGTGCCATTTATTATTTATTAACCCATGTCCTTACAAACTCTCATAATGGCTATCTTCATTCGCGTTTTGGCTACCTATGCATCACAATAATTTTCGGCTCACTTCATTTGCATTTATGCTGCCTATATATTTGACATTAATTTTGCGCCACGTATTATTTATTATCTCATGCACTTACAAACTGTCGTAATGGCTCTCTTTTTTCACGTTTTGGCCACCTATGTTCGGCATACATTTTGTGCTATTTATTATTTATTAACTCATGTCCTTGCAAACCGTCGATTACTACAATTAACTGTTGCAGGGCAATGATCAATAGAAAAAAATAAAAATACAGATTTTTTTGTTCGAATCCGAAAAGTCGTAGGGACATGATGACGGAAAACATTTTCTTCACGCGTTAGAACTTTTGCCAAAATTGTTATTGTATTGTTACGCCCGAGCGAATGAATAAAGACATGGATCTTGTTTGTGGGGTGGATATAATTTATGCAAATGTTTCTAACTAATGTATTCGCGATTAGTTAATGTCCACACGCTTTAAAAGTCCGATCAAGACTGTCGTCTGTTACGATCACACTGAAGTCGGTCATCTATTCGTATGTCAATTGTCATATCGTGGGCAGCCCTTTTTTCCCATACGTTTTTATTCAACACAGTGTCGATTCTACACATTGGTTTCTGCACTAAGTATATCCTGCACACGACGTTTTCTATACATTTTTTAACATCACGCGTGTTTTACAATACATTTCGGTTCTACGCATTTCGATTCTACACATTTATTCCTATACAATCCGTTCGAACACACTCAGTTTACCGCGCAAAGCAATCCACCACATGCTCAAAACAGCACAGCCGTTTCTCCACAAATCTAATTGTACACGCTGTTATTCCCTCACATTTTCATACTTCACGCGCTCTTTACATGAAAATTTTATACTACACAGTTTGATACTACACATTGATTTCGACACAAACATTATTAACCACGCGGCAATTACTGCACAATTTTAATATACATCATAGCTAAACGAGACTTTTATTTCCAACAGGAATTTATCCCACACATCCCGTTCGACACTCATACATTGCTGCACACGCTCTTTACTGCACATATCGCGTCGCCACGCGGGCGTTGCTACGCGTTTTTATTCTTCACAAACTATCCGGCACAATTTTTTCCTACACATTTCGATACTACACATTTGTATGTCGGGATCTACTCATGAGAATATCTCCCGTCGGTAAGGTAGAACTCGGAGCATTTTACTCCGGCGACATAGGTTCTCATTGTCGTGACAACAACATGTGCTGTCGTCATTCGTTGTATATATACCTACGAGATTAAGTTCGTAGGCATTCGTTGTATATATACCTACGAGATTAAGTTCGTAGCAATTCGTTGTATATATACCTACGAGATTAATTTCATAGGTATATTTACAACGAATCACGACAGCACATGTTGATGTCACGGCAATGAGAACCTCTGTCGCCGGAGTAAAATGCTCCGAGTTCTACCTTACCGACGGGAGATATTCTCATGAGTAGATCCCGACATACAAATGTGTAGTATCGAAATGTGTAGGAAAAAATTGTGCCGGATAGCTTGTGAAGAATAAAAACGCGTGGCAACGACGGCGTGACGACGCAATATGTGCAGTAAAGAGCGTGTGCAGCAATGTATGCGTGTGGAACGGGATGTGTAGGATAAACTCCTGTTGGAAATAAAAGTCTCGTTTAGCTATGATGTATATTAAAATTGTGCAGTAATTGCCGCGTGGTTAATAATGTATGTGTCGAAATCAATGTGTAGTATCGAACTGTGTAGTATCAAATTGTCATGTAAAGAGCGCGTGAAGTATGAAAATGTGAGGGAATAACAGCGTGTACAATCAGATTTGTGCAGAAATGGCTGTGCTGTTTTGAGCATGTGGTGGATTGCTTTGCGCGGTAAACTGAGTGTGTTCGAACGGATTGTATAGGAATAAATGTGTAGAATCGAAATGCGTAGAACCGAAATGTATTGTAAAACTCGCGTGATGTTAAAAAATGTACAGAAAACATCGTGTGCAGGATATACTTAGTGCAGAAACTCATGTGTAGAATCGACACTGTGTTGAATAAAAACGAGCGGGAAAAAAGGGCTGCCATATCGTGTGTTCCTATAAACCTTGATCTCAATATTCATAACAGTATTTATAGCGCAAAGTAAAAAAGTGGTTACCTGAAGTACCATGAAATGTCTGATTTGTGTGCACCACGTCTGGTGTTCGCGGCTATTCGCAACCCTATTAGCTCGCCGTCTTTCGCTAAAACGGCGTTTGCTGAAACGTCTCTTGTGATCTATCTCCTTATACTTCATGTCTATTTCTTTTATATCGTATAAGTTTTCTTGTATTGCTATTTACAATAAAATGGCTATATATTGGGGAAAAATAAAACAACCTGACGTCTAACACGTTTACACAAAACACTGACCATACAACTCAAGCGCGTTACGCAATCTTGTTGCTTGTATGCTCATTTAATTATTTTCCGAATTTACAGATCTTACAAGTTCATCACTTATTGCGGTTTTTCCTGCCCGCCTCGTACGTTAAAGGTTCTTCGCTGCTGTCCTATAGTCCTGGTATATCCGCCAAGCGCAACAATGTCAGGTCATAATCACTATACTTCTACAGACGCACGCACTCCGTGGTCTCCACCCACTAATCGCCCGCCACCCACAAAGTCGCCAGAGCTTGTCGACTTAGAGCTAGAAGACCCCGAATTCGACGAGGAGAGAATCAGTGCTCTGTGGCCGAATCCCGAAGATCAATACGTAAACGCACCATCAAGCATTGAATCCGAGTACCAATACGATGAAGTGACTACTCAGGAACCTAACTACGAAGATGAATACGGAACCGTAACACCAGTGTTACGGCACAGATCCGTTTTTTCCCGAAAATTCACTCTAGGCAAAGGAGAGTGAGGCTCTCCCTGTTACGCTAGATTACAGGTGAATTAAAAGGGCGGATGGGTGTTATGGGCCTTGTTTAGAGCCTACCCTCTCGGGCAAAAGCTCGGGAAAAGGCCTAAGGGTGTTTCTTCGACTTTGATAATAAATAAAAGAACTTGACTTACCGGTACTGCTGTAAAGCCGATGGGTAGATGTAAAAACGGTGGGCTGGTAGCTGGAAACGGTGCCACGACGACGGTGACAGGAAACTTCAGCGGGAACGGCAACAGGAGTCGGTTGTAGGGTGGTCGTTGAATGCAGCAAATGAATTAATGCCACAACACTTAATAGATTGTTAAAACACTTTGATTTATTTAGGAAAAAGAAACTGAGTTGAAATAAAAAAAATGAACAATGAATTTGCACTTTAAAATAATTAAATATGAATAAAGACCGGGGAACGACGGACTCGAACTTTAACTCACGCGCGCTACGACAGAGTATCAAAATTTGACTTCCACACAGGCTCGGGTAACCAGTGTGACTCTGAGCGGCGAATTGAACCTTATGCGCGAAAAAACTGTGGACCGCGACTAACTCGAAGCTTTAAGGGCTCCATCTTATATAGACAGCCAAAGATATACAAATGATACCCCTTGGGAGGGGGCACACACTATGAGTTCATTCAGCCGTCCCCACCATGCCTTTTGTCTTAGAGCTAGCTTATTAACACTATGGTCTCAATATTAATAATTATCAATTATCGATTATGGATAAATTAAACGATCTATGATAAATAATGGAAATCTCATTTACATAAATCTCCTAAACTTCCAAGACAACGATTTGTTAATTGTTACAATTAATAATTATTGAAAACGATAAACAATGACTTATATATTTTCAAAGATAATGATTTCGATCTCGACAACTTATACATGTTAATTTACTTTTGTAAATTAACAACTTCATTTAAAGAATTTAATTTATTAATTTAGAGAAATCTCGATCTTTAAAATAATTTAAATTATTAATTAACAATATCCTAAAGCTAATGGAGTAAGCCTTAAATTTAGCCAATAACTATAATATACATATAATCATGTGAAGATATATATAATATATATACATATATATATGTATAATTTGAACAATTATTATTTAAATCTTTTTGTTCCTAAATCGTAGTAGTCATCAAGGGGACGTCGGAGTATCCATCGGCAGAGAAGGAGAGTTTCCATAGTTCCGTCGCCTTCCCTCTGCTGCTCGTAGGCCTATGACGCTGTCCTCCTCCCGCTTCCGCCTTGCATAGCTTCCTTATTCTTCATTCTCTTCTTACACCCGTGCTGTGGTGTGCCCTCGCTGTAGCGGTGTTAGTAGTAGGCTGCAACGCTCCATCCTCTTCTGGCCCACTGCAATCTTCATAGCTCCGATACGCCCTCCTTCTCAGTTGCACTGTGTTGGCATGGTCGTCTTCTGAGAAGTTTTGGCTCTGCTGAAAGGTGATCTCACTGGTCGCGTTGGTATATAAAATCGTCGCCGGTTGATTATTTGTCATCTAGTGACCGATGACATATTTATAATTATATTCGATAGCATTCGTTCGCGATATAGCCCTTTCTACCTAGGATTGTATATGGTCGAAAAATGAACTGTATATACTGGAGTTAACACCGAAAATAAAACAAGTCGACGGACGAGGCTTTTCGCGGGATCGACAATCCATCCTTTGTCTTTGATCTCACGTACCTATCTTATTTAAAACATTCGAAGCCCACGTGTGACTCCCAACGTCGCATTGCAAAGGTTATGGTTCTCAGATTTATCGACTCTTCACAAAGAACGACGCAGACGTCTAGGCGGCTTTAGGTACAGGGGCCCCTTAGTGGTTAGGTCATTCCTGTAAACATCTCGATATCATAGTTCGCGGACGCTCTGTCTCCTGTATGAAGCCGAAGTCGAATTACCCACGGTCCGTCGATCCTAATTTAAATGTTTAAATAATAATCTAGGTCGATATATTGGACACGCGAGCTCCAACTCTCGTAGTTTGAGGGCCCACCCAGACCCGCGCTAAATGCTCATAGACATTCAATCGCACGTCGTAGGTGTAGCGGCCCTCCAGGCTCCCGAGCGTCCATCCCGATATGCGCCCCTATTTGCCTGCCCCAGCATCTTGACGCAAGAGTAGTAAGCGGTGCGCTATGGCGACCCCCACTCCTATCCCCACTCCTTTTTCCCCCACTCCTCGGTTCGCCAGAAGCCGAGGTGTGGGTGAGAGAGTGGGGGTTGGGCTGGAGAGCGAGCGACGGGTCGTCACAGTGCACCACTTTTTTACATTTTTTAAATTATTATTATTTTATACTATCTAAATTATTATTTTGACTTACCCTGTGGGTGATGGCGAACTATGCTTCTACCCCCCACTTCTTTTTTCTCCCACACAGCGATTTTTTTTTCACCAAAGTGTGGGGGGTGAGAGTGGGGATAGTAGTGCGGATAGGAGCGTTTAATTTAATTTGAATTAATATTTAAAAATAAGTTTTTAAACATTTTTTTTCTTAAATTACTCACTTTTTTGTGGGTAGGTACCAGATCCTCTTCGTTTCCCCGTAGCCACATTCTGCAACATGACCACCACAATCCTCCACCACCATTTGTTTTAGCACTTATACTATTTAATTATACTAAGACTATAATATAAAAAGCACTAACACTATACAAATCCTACGCCTCGTCCACAAAGCCATCATCGGGCTCACCATAGTCATAGGGTACATCGAGTTCGAGGGCCTCGATGATGTACCCTCCTATATCAAGATCATCAAACCGTACGTCATATAGACGAATACACGGCAGATTATCGCTGATTTCTATAATACTACCCATGAAAAGCACACAATCACTTAACACCTCCTTGACGTCTACGTCAGCGGCATTGATGGGCACGGGTTCATAGGGTTGCCTTAGAACTATGGCGCGCAATGTCTCAAGAGCGTCGTGTGCCGAGGGATTATCACTATCTATATTTGCGAGCCCGTGCACACTGCACTCTATCAGCAGAGCAGGCATAGATAGCGCAAGGGCATGGACTCTGTACAGTTCGTCCTTAAGGCAAAAAACGACCCTGCCCTCGTCCACTAAAAAAACCTCGGCGCACACACCATCATCGTCGAGACGCGCCAGTTCACACCGTAATCCGATATTGTTACGGAATAGAATGCACGCTTCACCGGGCCGTGCAGGATCATCGGGACTGAAGACCCATTGACTACGATAAGTACCGTAAAAATCGGTGATTATCTCTGATAGCGTCGAGTACGCGGCGCACATATAATCGAACCGCACTAATATTGACGCGAAACTATTTACCGCAACAACACTACACAAGAAACCTTCCGCTAGCTCGTTTAAATCATAACGATGATACATTTTGAAAGTATTATTCGCGCGCGACTGCTGAAGAAAGACTAATGAGCTATTATGTATAAAGATGCTGCGCACCCTTTCCATATACATTTTTCCTATCCTAAAAAGATGTATCAGCATCTTTTTACACGTGAGAGATCGCCCAGGGTCGATTCGCGGATCGTTTTCCCGACGCGGTGTCAGCATTTTTACTAAACGTTACGAAACGATGTTTCTTTGCAGACCTCTTAAGAAGAAGATACGCCTGAAACATTATTTCAATGTACTCTAACTTTTATATTCTAAAATTGCTAAGACTCATGCCACTGCTCCACAGCCTATACATATTCGAAATATTCGATTTTAATGGGGTTGTTAATCACTGTGCTAATGAAGGGAAAAAAGTACAGTGATTGGCACCCTTCGGAAATGGCATCTCTAAGGGCTGAACAAGAGGGATCAATAATCACCGTTCATCTTCGAGCAATACTTTAGGAAATACGGGGTAAAATGGATCGTTTTAGGGCGCTGTCTGCATCTAAGACGTATTCACGGCTGTTGAAGCGAGGCAGCCAGCACGGAGATACGTAGCAGTACATGCTAAAGCGAGATCGGCCTTGCTAAGACTCATACCACTATTCGATTTTAATGGATGGCCCAGTTTACGTTTGTTTTCGTTTCATAAATTTTTCAAAAGCATTGAACTTTTTATATCTCTCTCTCTCTCTCTAATGCATGCAGGCATATACTTGCGGGCACCTCCCTGTTTCTTTCGCTTTTAATACTTAACAAACCCATTCGACATCAAAGCCTCAATGTTTTGAAAATTTATTTTTCAAAAATCTTAATGTTCATTATATTATCAATTAGGTAAAATAATTATTATTACTCTCTCATAGCCTGACTTACATTAGTGCATGCAAACATTTTGAGCGCTTCGTCTTCTTAGCGTTCAAAAAAGTCTTCTTAGATGAACTGCAGAAGAGTGTTATCAACTCGCAACTGCTGACTCTTCAAATTCCAACATCAATGCTCGCTAGCGAGGCCGCTATGCGGTACCCTCTTCGTGGATGCACGTGAATACATCCAGTGATGATTAATATTATATATTTTATTACACTTTCTATTTCTAATGTTTGATGTTTTTATTTTTACTAATGAGCGGGACCATGGAGCGGCGCTCGGTCGTGAGAGGAAATTTTTTCTGCTAAAATTCAATACTTAAAACTCATTAGACATCAAAACGTCAATGTTTTGAAAATATATTATATATACACACATATACATATATTATATATATATATATTTGTTTTGAAAAATTACCTGTTGCTGCTCCTGACCATGTCCTCGCGCGGCGGCGATTCGGGCCCGAATGACGTATTTGCAATGTACATTTCACTCTCTCTGTAATTTAAATTCACTTTACAATTTAAGGGAAATCCGTTTAAAAAATGATTTTTGTAAAGAAAATAATTTCTTGTTCAATCTGGACACGCATGGCACTCCTATTTGTCACTGTCACTGTCACTCCTGTTTGTCACGCACTTACTCCTGTTTGTCACTCACTCACTCCTGTTCTTCTAAACTATCACCGTTTAAGGGGCCCAGGTCGTTGATGAAATCACTTATCAGTTCAATGAATTCATTGCCTGTTATATTATCCGCGAAGTCGGCGAGATCGTCGAGGGCATTGCTTAGGCCACTGTCGACGAAATTATGGGTGTTCTCAACGACACTACCGTCACCGAGATTATCGAAAAGTCCCTCGTTGCGGTTCTCACGAATATACTCAGCGACGTCAACAATATCGTCCGTTAATAAGCAGACCGTATAGGGCTCCGACGACGACGACTGCAATAATCCCATCATATTATGACCATGGCACACGGCATGTATGAATTGAGGTACAGCAGGACTGTCGACTTCTACGCCTTCTAACAAGGTGGGAATTTGCAAAACGACGATCATGGTGATTAAAGGGACTGGATGATATAAATGGCCCAGATCCACGTAATCTCGATCACCGGTATCGACGAACAACACATCGGAATACCCATCTTCGGAATCCCAGTCGATAATTTCACCGCGAACCGCATAACCGTTGCGTACAACAACACACATTCTATGACTACGGAGGTCCGCCATATAAAACTGACGGGCCTCTGGCATTTGGGCATGCTGCTCTATGTAAATATCATAGAGGTTGTTGTTCAATGCTCGATAAGCATCTTCCATCTGACAGAGTTGTAGATGGGTGATCCCATTATCTTCGGTGTATACCGATCGACACACAAACATTTTATCAATGAAATCGACTGCGACACGGGGATACATTTTAAAAAATAAGGAACACACTATAATCATTAGCCGTTTCAAATAAGACATCGTCATGCGACGCGGTAAATACAGGTCGGTTGTAAAAAGAGAACTGACTGATGAGGTGGAAGATGCTGCAGCTCAGAAGAGTCATACCTTTCTCACCTGCAGCGTCAGCAAACGACTTTCAGCGAAGACAATACCGACGCTCCTGTGCCACGCGTGGGCCCTATACATTAGGTGATAGTGTATGAAGAAGCGTTGGAATACGCATTGTCAGCTGCACTTTATTTAAATTTTCCAAATTTTTCAAAAGCATTGAACTTTTGATATCTCTCTCTAATGCATGCAGGCATATACTTGTGGTCACTTCCCTGTTTCCTTCGCTTTTAATACTTAACAATTACATTCGAAATCAAAGCGCGAGACCGCTATGCAGTACCCTCTTCGTGGATGCACGTGAATACATCCAGTGATAATTAATATTATATATTTTATTATTTTTGAAAAATTTATTTTATTATTCATAAACATTGAACTTTTGAAATCTCTCTCTCTCTCTAACACAGGCAAGCATATACGTGCGGGCACTTCTCTTTTCTTTCATAAGGGGAGAGTAACGGGAGAGTAGGGTGAGAGCCAAGACGCCCCGGGGACCTCAACACGAGACAACCTCAACGGCAGCATGCTGTACTTCGTAATCCTGTAAGTGACGGTTACTATTGTCCCCCTTCGTTACCAAAGCCAGTGTGTTAGGTAGGCTAGACGGGAAATTTAAACGTGGAATACGTTAGTCAACTTCAAAAATTCGTGGTAAATTCAAAAAACATTCGACAGAACTCCGCAAAAAACGTACCCTAGGGAAAAGCCCGCTCTGTCGAATGAAAGTGGTTGCGTAGCGCTAGCTAAAAAATTGGCGAAGTTAATACTATGTGAACGGTGTAAATAATGAATTCGTGGGACTGAGCCTGTGTGCCCAGATCTCTCGTCAAAAAAATAAATCGAGACCATACTCGTGAATCTTCACAGTATTAATTCGCGACCCTCCGAAACGGATTTCTAGCCCGGTCTGTGGTGACTTTTTTTTTCATCCCCATCGGGTAAAGAGATGGGGTTGATTTCGGAAAAATCGGTCTCCACACGACTGGCTAGATCGATTCAGAATCCTCCGAAACGGATTTCTAGCTCGGTCTGTGGTGACTTTTTTCTTACTGTTCATTCTATTAACAATTGTGAAATTAGTCGGATGGGTGACCGTTAGATTTTCTTAACTTTGAACCTCTATATCTCGGAACTATTAGAGAACGGTCAAAACATTAGAAACAAAAAGGGCAAACAAATTTTTTTCATTTCTCACGAACAGAAATTTTTTCGATTATTATTATTATTTTTCGAATTGAGCGCTTCGTCTTCTTAGCGTTCAAAAAAGTCTTCTTAGAGCAACTGCAGTAGAGTGTTATCAACTCGCAACTGCTGACTCTTCAAATTCCAACAACAATGCTCGCTAGCGAGGCCACTATGTGGTACCCTCTTCGCGGATGCACGTGAATACATCCAGTGATGATTAATATTATATATTTTATTATTTTTGAAAAATTTATTTTATTATTCATAAACATTGAACTTTTGATATCTTTCTCTCTCTCTAACGCAGGCAAGCATATACGTGCGGGCACTTCTCTTTTCTTTCACTTTCAATACTTAACAACACATTAGACATTAAGACCTCAATGTTTTGAAAAAATTATTTCTGATTTTTGAAAAAAATTGTTTTTCAAAAATCTTACTGTTCATTCTATTAACAATTGTGAAATTAGTCGGATGGGTGACCGTTAGATTTTCTTAACTTTGAACCTCTATATCTCGGAACTATTAGAGAACGGTCAAAACATTAGAAACAAAAAGGGCAAACAAATTTTTTTCATTTCTCACGAACAGAAATTTTTTCGCTAGAGATCTGAAACCAATTCCATTCGATAGAGCACACTTTTCTCTCGAATACGATTTTTGCGGACCTCCGTCAAACGTTTCCTTATTTTATTTTGACGATGTTGAATTTTATCTTGATGACGCTCCTCGCTCAGACCATAAATGTCGAATTATGATACAAAAAGCAGGAAAATCCCAAATATGCGTTGTATGCTATGTCGGATGATTTTTATTATTATCATTATAATTATTACTTGGCCCAATTTGTTGTTATTACGAGACAAAAAGGGAAACATTCTCACCTTCTTCTCACCATGTTCTCACTGTGTTCTCACCCTGTTCTCACCTTATTCTCACCTTGTTCTCACCTTGTTCTCACCGTGTTCTCACCTTGTTCTCACCTTGTTCTCACCCTGTTCTCACCCTGATCTCACCTTGTTCTCACCTTGTTCTCACCTTGTTCTCACCCTGTTCTCACCTTGTTCTCACCTTGTTCTCACGCTGTTCTCACCCTGTTCTCACCTTGTTCTCACCCTGTTCTCACCTTGTTCTCACCCTACTCTCACTTTGTTCTCACCCTGCTCTCACTTTGTTCTCACCCTGTTCTCACCCTGTTCTCACCTTGTTCTCACCCTGTTCTCACCTTGTTCTCACCCTGTTCTCACTTTGTTCTCACCCTGTTCTCACCTTGTTTTACCGGTGTTTGATCGGTATTCTCACCGATTTTTAAGATTTTATTTAAATGTCGTGGAGGCTGTTATTGAAGGCATTTTGTTAGATTTATTATTTGGTCAAATTTGTTATTACGAGACAAAAAGTGAAACATGCGCTCATCCCTCCCAATCCGCGTTCACATCGATTTTTCACTACAATTGAGCTGGAGACATATATTTCCAGAACTCGGATTATCGCACCTCTGTTTTTTATCAAATGCATTGATTCAACTCCGCCAAAAAAATAGCTAGAGATCTGAAACCAATTCCATTCGATAGAGCACACTTTTCTCTCGAATACGATTTTTGCGGACCTCCGTCAAACGTTTCCTTATTTTATTTTGACGATGTTGAATTTTATCTTGATGACGCTCCTCGCTCAGACCATAAATGTCGAATTATGATACAAAAAGCAGGAAAATCCCAAATATGCGTTGTATGCTCTGTCGGATGATTTTTATTATTATCATTATAATTATTACTTGGCCCAATTTGTTGTTATTACGAGACAAAAAGTGAAACATGCGCTCATCCCTCCCAATCCGCGTTCACATCGATTTTTCACTACAATCGAGCTGGAGACCAATATTTCCAGAACTCGGATTATCGCACCTCTGTTTTTTATCAAATGCATTGATTCAACTCCGCCAAAAAAATAGCTAGAGATCTGAAACCAATTCCATTCGATAGAGCACACTTTTCTCTCGAATACGACTTTTGCGGACCTCCGTCAAACGTTTCCTTAATTTTTTGTGACGATGTTGAATTTTATCTTGATTACGCTCCTCGCTCAGACCATAAATGTCGAATTATGATATAAAAAGCAGGAAAATCCCAAATATGCGTTGTATGTTATGTCGGATGATTTTTATTATTATCATTATAATTATTACTTGGCCCAATTTGTTGTTATTACGAGACAAAAAGTGAAACATGCGCTCATCCCTCCCAATCCGCGTTCACATCGATTTTTCACTACAATCGAGCTGGAGACATATATTTCCAGAACTCGGATTATCGCACCTCTGTTTTTTATCAAATGCATTGATTCAACTCCGCCAAAAAAATAGCTAGAGATCTGAAACCAACTCCATTCGATAGAGCACACTTTTCTCTCGAATACGATTTTTGCGGACCTCCGTCAAATGTTTCCTTAATTTTTTGTGACGATGTTGAATTTTATCTTGATTACGCTCCTCGCTCAGACCATAAATGTCGAATTATGATATAAAAAGCAGGAAAATCCCAAATCTGCGTTGTATGCTATGTCGGATGATTTTTATTATTATTATTATAATTATTACTTTGCCCAATTTGTTGTTATTACGAGACAAAAAGTGAAACATGCGCTCATCCCTCCCAATCCGCGTTCACATCGATTTTTCACTACAATCGAGCTGGAGACATATATTTCCAGAACTCGGATTATCGCACCTCTGTTTTTTATCAAATGCATTGATTCAACTCCGCCAAAAAAATAGCTAGAGATCTGAAACCAATTCCATTCGATAGAGCACACTTTTCTCTCGAATACGATTTTTGCGGACCTCCGTCAAACGTTTCCTTAATTTTTTGTGACGATGTTGAATTTTATCTTGATGACGCTCCTTGCTCAGACCATAAATGTCGAATTATGATACAAAAAGCAGGAAAATCCCCAATCCAAATCACGACGTCCCTGGGAGCAGGGTATTTTCCTAAAAAAAATTGTGCCCAGTACGCGTCTTTAAGACGTCCCTGGGAGCTGTGAATTTTCCTACAAAAAAGAAGTTGCGCCGAGTACGCGTCTTCGAGACGTCCCTGGAAGCTGTAAGTTTCCTGAAAAAAAAAGTTGTGCCCCAGTACGCGTCTTCACGACGTCCCTGGGAGCAGTGTATTTTCCTAAAAAAAAGTTGTGCTCAGTACGCGTCTTTAAGACGTCCCTGGGAGCTGTGAATTTTTCTACAAAAAAAAGTTGTGCCCAGTACGCGTCTTTAAGACGTCCCTGGGAGCTGTGAATTTTCCTACAAAAAAAGAAGTTGTGCCCAGTACGCGTCTTCGAGACGTCCCTGGGAGCTATAAGGTTTCCTGAAAAAAAAGTTGTGCCCAGTACGCGTCTTCAAGACGTCCCTGGGAGCTGTTAATTTTTCTAAAAAAAAAGATAAAAAAAGCATCCACGTCCGTGGACAGAGAGCTACACGTGTTACAGAGAGCGAGTAAATTGTTAACGCCGAGAACACTTTGGAGATTTAGTGTAAACCGTAGTGATTGCCGTACTGACATATTGCTTCGCCGAAGACCGCAGTGTTACAGTCATACCGTCATATAGCGACAAAGAATTATTAATTGCGATTGTTGTGAGTAGTGAATCAAGTGCAATGCCACCACCGAAGTTGATTCTTTCGGAGAGACTCTTCGATGCCATGAAGGCCTGCTGTCCATATAGGGAGGACGCGGGTCCAGCTATTTTCGAGGCGGTTTGGAACAAGGCCTATCCTCATCGGACGACGAGCCAAAAGAAGAGAGACGCGAGAAACATTTTTTCCCTTCGTTGGATGGAGTGGGCAAAGTCCCTGCCCAGTAAAAATGTTTTTAACGAGGCTGATGGCTCATCATCGATGATCGATGACAGATGCCCGATCGAGGCTGCAGACGTTGCGACGTTGCGTGGTTGCACAAAGTTAACTAACCTTGTTATTGACTTTTGTGCTGCCAACGTAATCGAGCAAAGTCTGCGCCAGGAATCCAACGCCTACGTCAACTGTGAAACGTCGTGGGATCTTTTCATATACTCGACGGAACAATCCTTCGAGTATATCCGAAAAGGCGAGGAGCCGAAAATTCGGCGCGACGTTTGGGAGAAGAAAGACCTGATCCTCTTTCCGATCATGGACGAACAACACGTTATCTTGTTCGTTGCCGATGTTCGGGAGAGGACAGGTCATTTCTTTGACTCAGACATTGAAACCGCCGATGACATTGACAATATCGCGAAGTATTTCGATCGATTTGTTAATGTCTGGAGAATAATTTTTCCCGAGGAGCCGCACTTCCCCCAGGACACCCGTGGTTGGAAAGTCCTGAATGCTACACGTTTGACGTGTCCGAAGCAACAGGACGATTTCAACTGCGGGGTCTACGTTATCGGATTCATCCGACAGATCGTGAGACGGTTGCCGCAGCCGCTCACGAATCTGATGTTAGAAGGCGTAGAAGTCGACAGTCCTGCTGTACCTCAATTCATACGTGCCGTGTGCCATGGTCATAATATGATGGGATTATTGCAGTCGTCGTCGTCGGAGCCCTATACGGTCTGCTTATTAACGGACGATATTGTTGACGTCGCTGAGTATATTCGTGAGAACCGCAACGAGGGACTTTTCGATGATCTCGGTTACGGTAGTGTCGTTGAGAACACCCATAATTTCGTCGACAGTGGCCTAAGCAATGCCCTCGACGATCTCGCCGACTTCGCGGATAATATAACAGACAATGAATTCATTGAACTGATAAGTGATTTCATCAACGACCTGGGCCCCTTAAACGGTGATAGTTTAGAAGAACAGGAGTGAGTGAGTGACAAACAGGAGTAAGTGCGTGACAAACAGGAGTGACAGCGACAGTGACAAATAGGAGTGCCATGCGTGTCCAGATTGAACAAGAAATTATTTTCTTTACAAAAATCATTTTTTAAACGGATTTCCCTTAAATTGTAAAGCGAATTTAAATTACAGAGAGAGTGAAATGTACATTGCAAATACGTCATTCGGGCCCGAATCGCCGCCGCGCAAGGACATGGTCAGGAGCAGCAACAAGTAATTTTTCAAAACAAATATATATATATATATAATATATGTATATGTGTGTATATATAATATATTTTCAAAACATTGACGTTTTGATGTCTAATGAGTTTTAAGTATTGAATTTTAGCAGAAAAAAATTCCTCTCACGACCGAGCGCCGCTCCATGGTCCCGCTCATTAGTAAAAATAAAAACATCAAACATTAGAAATAGAAAGTGTAATAAAATATATAATATTAATCATCACTGGATGTATTCACGTGCATCCACGAAGAGGGTACCGCATAGCGGCCTCGCTAGCGAGCATTGATGTTGGAATTTGAAGAGTCAGCAGTTGCGAGTTGATAACACTCTTCTGCAGTTCATCTAAGAAGACTTTTTTGAACACTAAGAAGACGAAGCGCTCAAAATGTTTGCATGCACTAATGTAAGTCAGGCTATGAGAGAGTAATAATAATTATTTTACCTAATTGATAATATAATGAACATTAAGATTTTTGAAAAATAAATTTTCAAAACATTGAGGCTTTGATGTCGAATGGGTTTGTTAAGTATTAAAAGCGAAAGAAACAGGGAGGTGCCCGCAAGTATATGCCTGCATGCATTAGAGAGAGAGAGAGAGATATAAAAAGTTCAATGCTTTTGAAAAATTTATGAAACGAAAACAAACGTAAACTGGGCCATCCATTAAAATCGAATAGTGGTATGAGTCTTAGCAAGGCCGATCTCGCTTTAGCATGTACTGCTACGTATCTCCGTGCTGGCTGCCTCGCTTCAACAGCCGTGAATACGTCTTAGATGCAGACAGCGCCCTAAAACGATCCATTTTACCCCGTATTTCCTAAAGTATTGCTCGAAGATGAACGGTGATTATTGATCCCTCTTGTTCAGCCCTTAGAGATGCCATTTCCGAAGGGTGCCAATCACTGTACTTTTTTCCCTTCACTAGCACAGTGATTAACAACCCCATTAAAATCGAATATTTCGAATATGTATAGGCTGTGGAGCAGTGGCATGAGTCTTAGCAATTTTAGAATATAAAAGTTAGAGTACATTGAAATAATGTTTCATGCGTATCTTCTTCTTAAGCGGTCTGCAAAGAAACATCGTTTCGTAACGTTTAGTAAAAATGCTGACACCGCGTCGGGAAAACGATCCGCGAATCGACCCTGGGCGATCTCTCACGTGTAAAAAGATGCTGATACATCTTTTTAGGATAGGAAAAATGTATATGGAAAGGGTGCGCAGCATCTTTATACATAATAGCTCATTAGTCTTTCTTCAGCAGTCGCGCGCGAATAATACTTTCAAAATGTATCATCGTTATGATTTAAACGAGCTAGCGGAAGGTTTCTTGTGTAGTGTTGTTGCGGTAAATAGTTTCGCGTCAATATTAGTGCGGTTCGATTATATGTGCGCCGCGTACTCGACGCTATCAGAGATAATCACCGATTTTTACGGTACTTATCGTAGTCAATGGATCTTCAGTCCCGATGATCCTGCACGGCCCGGTGAAGCGTGCATTCTATTCCGTATCAATATCGGATTACGGTGTGAACTGGCGCGTCTCGACGATGATGGTGTGTGCGCCGAGGTTTTTTTAGTGGACGAGGGCAGGGTCGTTTTTTGCCTTAAGGACGAACTGTACAGAGTCCATGCCCTTGCGCTATCTATGCCTGCTCTGCTGATAGAGTGCAGTGTGCACGGGCTCGCAAATATAGATAGTGATAATCCCTCGGCACACGACGCTCTTGAGACATTGCGCGCCATAGTTCTAAGGCAACCCTGTGAACCCGTGCCCATCAATGCCGCTGACGTAGACGTCGAGGAGGTGTTAAGTGATTGTGTGCTTTTCATGGGTAGTATTATAGAAATCAGTGATAATCTGCCGTGTATTCGTCTATATGACGTACGGTTTGATGATCTTGATATAGGAGGGTACATCATCGAGGCCCTCGAACTCGATGTACCCTATGACTATGGTGAGCCCGATGATGGCTTTGTGGACGAGGCGTAGGATTTGTATAGTGTTAGTGCTTTTTATATTATAGTCTTAGTATAGTTAAATAGTATAAGTGCTAAAACAAATGGTGGTGGAGGATTGTGGTGGTCATGTTGCAGAATGTGGCTACGGGGAAACGAAGAGGATCTGGTACCTACCCACAAAAAAGTGAGTAATTTAAGAAAAAAAATGTTTAAAAACTTATTTTTTAAATATTAATTCAAATTAAATTAAACGCTCCTATCCGCACTACTATCCCCACTCTCACCCCCCACACTTTGGTGAAAAAAAACCGCTGTGTGGGAGAAAAAAGAAGTGGGGGGTAGAAGCATAGTTCGCCATCACCCACAGGGTAAGTCAAAATAATAATTTAGATAGTATAAAATAATAATAATTTAAAAACTGTAAAAAAGTGGTGCACTGTGACGACCCGTCGCTCGCTCTCCAGCCCAACCCCCACTCTCTCACCCACACCTCGGCTTCTGGCGAACCGAGGAGTGGGGGAAAAAGGAGTGGGGATAGGAGTGGGGGTAGGAGTGGGGGTCGCCATAGCGCACCGCTTACTACTCGCAAGTTCTCTTTTAAGGATGTAGGACCCAAAAGTTACGGGACGTAACACCAGATATCGATGCAGAGTATGAAAACGCTGAAATCCCTCAGAGTCCAGAATCTGACTACGTGTACAAAGAGGAGGTGCCTCTTCCTACTGCAACGCCAGCTCAGACTTTCGATTATTCACTGCCGCCGGAAGTAGATATACTAATTGAGATCCTCCGTCACCAAAAACCGTTTGTGTTTGACAAGCACCCAGCCTGGAGTAAACTTCAACCATACTTTCGTCTATTTGCAGTCGTCGAATTTCTAAAACCGGGACTATTCGAGGCTCTGAAAGCGGTTACCCAGGAGTTGACACACCACCCACACCAGCGGTGTCCCATTAACGAAGCCATAGGCGCATGCACCCGAATTGCCAGTTGCTCGGACATTCGCGAGATCCCCAAAATGATCGATGCTAGCACGCAGAATGGACCGATACTTGTAACCCGGGAACAATCTATTCAAACGGCCACAGAAAACACCCACTGCGTTGAGACACAAACGGAAAATATTCCGGCCTAAAACATGGCGGAGAACGGTGACCTTCTACTGACAAACGAATCATGTAAGAACTTGGCGACCGGCACCATCACTACTGCACCGGCAGAGACGAGCTTCGCCGTGGAACACGTTACTCCAAATATTACTGGACCTCAAAAAAAACTGTACTGCAGCTCTGAACGAAAACGCAATGCTAAGATGGATGATGGACCAAGATTTGGCCGGTGTTTTAACTGCGGTAGCTTGGATCACCGCAGTAACCAGTGCATCGAGTTACCCACAATTCATTGCCGTCGATGCGGACGCCCTGGCTTCACGGTTAAGAATTGTCCAGTGGACGGGCCCGCGTGGAGAGCAGAAGGACCGTACCGCGCAGAGTTGGGCCGAAACATCCCGAGGTCTCAGCACCTTCATGCACGCCACTCGCGGAGATACACTGTTACACAACACGGCCCATATGTAAACCATTTATACATTAATTTTAATTAAGCAATAACATGTGTTATTAATTATTAAATAATAAATAAATTTGTTATTAATAAGAAAAATGAATGGCTCGATGAAGTGATATGAATTTATAGAAAAAAATATAATGCAATGTATTAATATTAATAATTTGCTCTCGTATTAATAAATTGATAAGTGCCCTACAGCGAATCCGGCTTATATCCTAGCTTCCATCGGAAGCCAGGATGGCCACACGTTTCTACCCTTAAGGGTTGAAGCGGAAAAATCGGAAATCATGAAAATGTTGAGCCGTTAAATCAACATGAATTTTAAGAACATTTTCAGTGTCCTGGTGTTTTTTTTTATACGAAAAAAAACCTATTTCAGGACCTTAGGGGGGTTGTAACTCCGGAAGGGGTGGTTCGATTTGATTGAAACTAGTCTCATTCGAGAGCCGTTAAATATCAGATAGATAACCAAATTTTTCTACTATACATTCTCATTGTTTTAGCTGTGGCCATCCTAGCTTCCATGGGAAGTCAGGATGGCCACACGTTTCTACCCTAAAGGGTTGAAGCGGAAAAATCGGAAATCATGAAAATGTTGAGCCGTTAAATCAACATGAATTTTAACAACATTTTCAGAATGGTTGCGGTAATGTACACCCTGAGCACCGATCAATGATATAGAGGGGGTGGGTTTTTGACATAGGGGTTGGAGCAGAAAAATCGGAAAATATAGAAATGTTGAGCCATTAAATTAACATGAATTTTAAGACCATTTTCAGTGTCCTGTTGTTTTTTTATACTGAAAAAAACCTATTTCAGGACCTTAGGGGGTTGTAACTCCGGAAGGGGTGGTTCGATTTGATTGAAACTAGTCTCATTCGAGAGCCGTTAAGTAGCCGTTAAATATCAGATAGATAAACAAATTTTCCTCCTATCCGTTATCCGTTTTTCAGCTGTGGCCATCCTAGCTTCTATCGGAAGCCAGGGTGGCCACACGTTTCTACCCTTAGGGGTGGAGCGGAAAAATTAAGTCTTGCGTACCAAAATAGCCTATAATTAGCCGTAAAATATGCAATTAGTTTGAGTAAAAAATTCGCATGTGGCCATCCCAGCTTCTTTGACATCCCAGTTCCTCAAAACGAGACCGCATTCAAAACACTTAACATCGTCCTCGTTGCCCAGGTAGTAAAACCCCGAAACTGCCAGAGCGGCAGTACTTATCGAAGGCTTCGGCCATCTGTTAAAACTGTAGAGTCGATTTTGTTCGTAGCGATAGTCAAGTGCCCGTTCCTCACCCGGCATAATGATAGTAAAAGAAAATATTTCTTATATTATATTCGTTTGGTATAGTCCCAAAAAGGGAGACGAGTTAAATAAGTAAATGATGACGAATGACTGTCGTTTCTTCGCGTATCTTATCCGTGAAAATGGTTCAGTTTTATTCACAAAAAAAAAAAGATTATTATTATTATTATTTTATTATATATATATATATTTTTTTTTTTTAATTACTTTAAGTGTCCTTGATATTCCAATAACGCGTTGCGTGCGATTAATTTATATATTATTCTTAATATATATATATATATATATATATATATATATATATATATGTATATATGTTTTTTTTTAATTTTTAGTTCCTCTCTCCCCCTTTTTTTAAATTTATAGACGGTTAATATATAATAAGGTATGTATTTTTCTTAGGGGGCAATTCGATTTTTTATATATATAGAAATAAAATATTAGCTTTGACTTATCGTTTTGAAATAGTATATTTACTATATAAAAAAAAGATCTTATTATTTCCCTTAAACACGAGGAGATTTAAAGATATAGATATGAATAGACACTCCCGACAACTTTCCGAATAATACTTATCAACCTAAAATATTGTTTCACTTGAGTGAGCGAAACTCAAAAACCAACGTTGCCATTTTCAAAAGCTGATGACCCCTTTTTATTCGGTTAATTTTTATCTTAATTCTTTTCGCAAGCCGATGATATTCTCGATTTTTTTAGTCGGTTAGAATGAACGATGATTTCCCTTGTAGGTAGTTTAATTCGTACGTTACGGTTTGACAATATAGCCGTTATCTCGTGAGGTCCCGTATAGTGATCGCCGAGTTTCCCGGGTCTTGGTCCTTTAAGCAAAAATACCGATTCACCTGTAGTAAATTTTACGGGGTTTATTTTCCGATCTTGATATTCTTTCGATTTTTTTTTGGCTTTTATTAAATTGTTTCTTCTCATTCTCTGAATCTCATGAATTTGAGTTACTAATTGTCGCAAATAATCGTCGTAAGTCGGGAGTTTTTCCATTTCAGATTCCGGCATGCTCGATGGAGTACGAGCTATTTTGCCAAATACCATTTCGTAGGGAGTATGTTTAGTCCCTTTATGCACGCTAGTATTAAAATTGTAGATAGCCATTTCAACCCATTCATCCCAATCCTTTTGTCTACTAGTGAATCGTTTTAAATATTCTCCCAAGGAGTGATGAGACCTTTCCAAAGAACCGTTTGACTGTGGATGAAAAGCAGTAGTTCTAATTTTCCGAATTTTAAATAGTTTAGCTATTTGTCTCATGAAATTACTCAAAAAATTGCTGCCCTGGTCGGTGAGTACCGCTTTTGGAGCTCCGAAATAACAAACGAATCGTTTAACGAATGCTTCAGCGATAGTAGGGGCTCTTGCATTCGATAACGGAATAGCTACAGAGTATTTCGTTAATTGGTCTTGAATAGTGAGAATATATTCATTTTCGGCTCTAGTTTTCGGCAGAGGGCCTACTATATCCATTGCAATTTTATCAAAAGCAATCGCAGGAGTATCAGTTATCATCATTGGTTGTTTCGTTTTTACTGTAACTAATTTTTTTAATTGACATTGCAAACATCTTTGTATATAACATTGAACATCAGATTTCAAATTCTTCCAATAATATTCGTGTCGAATGCGATTGTAAGTTTTAGTGACGCCCCTGTGTCCGCCTACAGCTGAGCAGTGCATTTCTTTCAAGATTTTATCTCGATCTTCTGGTTGAGGTTCTCTGACCAGGCCAAGACAAATTATAATTTTTATCGTTACTTGTGCAAATATTAATCTAAATTGGCGGATTACTTCTTCCCAGATACAGTTAATATATTTTTCGATTTTGCAAAACTGAGTGTTGGTAATGATAATTTTTCAACCAAATGCCGAGTGTTTTTCAACCCCTCTATAATATTTTCCAAAATCAAACTGGGACCCTGTCCACTGTTGTCCGTGATTGGCAAAGCTATGTCAAATCTGTTATTTTTCTTCGAAATAGATTGTGGTTTCAGTAATTTTAGTTTTTTCAAAATAGGAAAGTCGTCGTTTTCTCTTAATTGCAACGCGCCATCGTCTATCGGTTTTCCGTCTGTGGATACAAAATAGAGCATATTATCGCGTCGAGTATGAAATAACTCGCGAGATAGTATGATGTTAGAAGCGACTATCCTGCCATTGACAGGTTCACGAGGAACCTCCGTTGGTAATAAAATTGAATCTATTACCTCGAGGCCGATTTCATTGTCACTTGACTCGGAATCGCTAGCCTCGAGAGGAATTCCAGAACGTCTTTTTTGGCTGAATGTCTCTGTCTCGTCTCGGGGGTTATCATGTTCGACCTCGCTATCATCGGCCGCCTCCTCATTAGAGAGAAAACTATTAGAGAGATTTTTTTCGAGTGGCACTACCACGTGTTCGAATAACTCAGGCCCTTTCAGCGGGGTGCCGTTCGCTTTCATGCCTTCGTTCGACGTGGTTTCTTCGCTGGCTTTGTTCTCTGTTGGTGATTCTGGTTGCGCAACTACGCTCGGAGTTTCTTGTATCCCCGCAGATAACAAGCAGCTTTCGTCTTCGGGTATAACGTTACATGCATCCTCAACGGTTCTCGAACCTATATGATGTTCCGAGAAGTCGACTGATTCGCGCTCCCACTCGCACTCATCTATGTCGTCGTAATAATCGTTTCGGATATTTTCTTGCTCACCGTCAACGAAATCGTTGTCAGAATCTTCCGCTAATAAATTCGCGATCTCGTCTTCCGTCAATTTTTGGCGAGTACGATCCCCAGTTACAGGATTGACTCGAACAATAAAAACCCCTTCTTCTTCAAATGGTTCTTCTACTGGATTTCTAGAAAGAGCATCCGCATTGACGTTAGTTTTTCCGGCTTTATACACTATTTCGTATTCGTACTCAGATAATTTTAATCTCCATCGTAAAATTTTGGGGTTGCCGTCAGTAGCCCGTCGAAACCACATAAGTGGTTTATGGTCGGTGACCACCGTGAAGTGCCGTCCGTACAAGTACGGTCGAAAATGCAATATAGAGTATACTATAGCCAAAGCTTCTTTTTCGTAAGTATCGTACCGTTCCTCTACTAGGCTCAAGGCTCGGGAAGCGTAAGCGCAGGGATGGTCGTTGTTAATTTCCCCTTGGGAAAGAATACTACCGATTGCGTAACCTGATGCGTCTGTGGTTAAGATAAATGGCTTAGAAAAGTCTGGATACTGTAAAACTGGAGCGGTGCAAAGTTTATTTTTCAAAATTTCAAATGCTTCTTGTTGTTCCGATCCCCATTCAAATTTATTTTCTTTTCGCAAAAGTTTGGTAAGAGGTTTCGAAATTTTAGCATATCCTTCAATAAATCGTCTGTAGTAACCCGTTAACCCCAAAAATTGTCGGATGTTTTTAACATTTTTTTATACCGGATATTCGCGTACGGCCTCTAATTTTTTTGGATCAGGTTGAACTCCCTCTTTGCCAATTATATGACCCAAGTATTTGACTTCAGATTTTAAAAATTCACATTTGTCAGGCTGTAATTTTAGATTAGCCGCTTCTAGTCGTTTCATTAATTCGCGATATATTTCTGTGTGTTCGTCAAGGCTTCGAGCATAGATCACGATATCATCCAAGTAAACAAACAGACCTTTCCCGAGCAGGCCGCTCAGCGTGAGGTCCATTGCCCTCTGGAACGTAGGAGGAGCATTTCGTAGACCGAAAGGCATTCTAACAAATTCGTAATGGCCTCTCGGAGTAGTGAACGCTGTTTTATGTCGATCTTCCGGTGCGACTTCTATTTGATGAAATCCCGATGCAAGATCAAATGCCGAAAAATATTTCGCACCTCCCAATTGATCTAGAATGTCGTTAATGTTAGGAATAGGGTAAGCGTCATCAATCGTCTTCTCGTTGAGAGCTCGGTAGTCGAACACCACTCTCCACTTTTTATTACCCAGAGAGTCGTCTTTCTTGGGTACGACCCAAACGGGACAATTGTAAGGAGAAGTCGAGGGTATTATTATTCCCTTGTCAAGCATGTCTTTCACTTGCTTACCTATTTCTTCTTTGGTACACTCTGGCCATCTGTAACCTCGTGTGTTAATAGGAAAATCGTCGGTAGTGGGGATACGATGTTGTAATACGGTAGTACACGTTAAGATATCACCGGGAATTTGATATAAATGCGCGCTCTCTTTTAACAACGGTTCCAAATTTATCTTTTCATTTTCATCTAATTCAGTAAGTCTCAACAGTTTCTCAATTTGATGGTAGCGTTCTGTCATTCGTGTTGCCGAATATGCAAAACATGCTTTTTCGCGAATAAAAGGTGGAAATCCGCGAGTGATTAGACCGATATTAAATCTTTGTATTAACGAGACATTCATGATTCGATATGAACTTTGTTTCTTCTTTACCCCAATCTGTTCCCGTTCCATCTCGTCGTTCGAATTAATTATCTTTGATGATTCAAGTGTATTCGTGATTTCTCGATCGTTCGTGGTCTTAATACAGTCAACAATTTTCTTTGATCTACAATTTTTTTCAGTTACTAGATTTTCTTTAGATGACTTTATTTTTTTCAATTCTTTCATTTCAATTTCTGTGGTTTCTTCACAACAACAATTCCTATCATCTTTAATTTTTACCTCGGACTTTCCGGTGACCGCCTCGACGGGGCTTACGTCAACAAATTTACCGATTTTACCAACAACTGCCACGCTGGGGCTTACGTTAACAAAATTATTATTTTCAACAACTGCCACGCCGGGACTCACGTTAACAAAATTATTATTTTCTCTAACACTTTTATTGTCGTCCTCAACGAGACCGCCTCGTTCTACAGACACAATTGACTCCAAAACTTTATTACTCTTAACTTCTGGTTGCTCTTTAATTACTTTACTTACTTCTCCTTTCTTGTTACCCTTGATTGAATCTACAGCAAACATTTTTACGGAACCTTGAGACACATTTTGGGAATTACTATATTCATTTTCTGACGTTAGTTCTTTCTTTTGTAAACAATTTTCGCGAGTTTCATAAATAATTTTAGTACAACTTTCAATCATTTTTCTCACTTCTTTTAATTCATCAAAAATTTTACTTGAAAAATCCTCTATATCACGGATCGTTGCAACTGACTCTAGTGCATTTACACCCGTCGGATCGAGGCATTCTTGAACATTTACTGAATTGTCAAGAGACGTGCTTTCCACCGTGGATTCACTCTCTCCAATTTTCTCAAAATAATCAATTTTACCTGTTTTTACCACTTGTTGTTCACTGATTGTGCTTGAATCATCAAAAGATTTGTTTATTTTAATACCGTTAGCTAGTTCCTCCGATGCCATTAGTTCTAGTACTGAAACCTGTACTCGCACCGAGTACGGATTACTGATAAAAATTGGTTGGTGATAAAAATTCGCGCTTTTCCGTTATTATTCCTGACGAATCCGCTGTCTACTGTCAGGCCTTTTCCCGCTTGTAAAGGCGGTAGATACCCTTTCCTCACATCCAAATTTTTTACTCGCACAAAACATAATTTAGTTCGTTTTGCAGGAACAACTATCATTTCCTGTGTTGCAAAAGGAATTTTAGTTCCCTGCATTTTTAACTGTCTTTTTTCATAATCAATCTTTACTCGATTTCGATCGAGATATTCCGAACCCAATATTCCCGCTTCTTCAATAGGAAAAGTATTATTCACAATATGAAAAGTAGCGTACCGTCCGAAAGCTTTTATTACCACATGACCGAGAGTAAAAATAGAATTCTTAGTTATTCCGTTAAGTTGTAATATTTCGTCACGTATTACAGGAGTTTTTGATTTTACGAATTTTTCTTTTATAATATTCGGTGCGGCGCCGGTGTCGACCATCATTACAACCGAGCCCGTTAATTCATCGGCGGTCAATGCTACGGTAGGAACGCTACTTTCTTTTTGCAATTGGATTTTAAAGATTCGAACTACTCGCGGTTGACATTTGGGATCGTGGTTGATATATAATGAATCGGGTGCGGGTCTTGTCGAGGCGCACCCATACTCGGGAGGCTGCTGCCGTTTCCCGAATTTCCGTACTTTACTTCGTTAGCCTGGCGAGCGGGGCAGTCTTTAATGAAGTGGCCCGGCTGCTTACAATAATGACATTCTCCATTAAAATTGCCGTTGTTACCAACGCGATTTCCGAAATTTCCGCGATTTTCAAAACTTCTCCCATCCCCAAAATTTCCGTGATTTTCAAAATTTCCCCGATTCCCAAAGTTTCCGCGGTTTCCCAAATTATCTTGATTTCCGATGTTTTCATGGTTTGCGAAATTACCGCGATTTCCAAAATTTCCATTTTCGAATCGATTATTGTTCAACGGCCGCGAATAATTATTTCGATACGGACAGATGTGAGCTCCATGGCCCTCTTTTTTACATATTTGACAATGAATTTGCACTTGATTATTATATTGTAAGCTGGGAGGCACTCGAGCCGTCGGTAGTGACATCAATTTCGGTGGGGCAGAAGGCAAACGCGGGCACTGGTCGGCCGAGTGACCCGGATTTTTACAAAGCTGACAGAGGACCGACTTATTTTCTGACTCTTTTTTTTCTGGTGGAAAGATTTTGTAGCAACGATCAGCAGTATGTCCTCTCAAGTTACATACCTGGCATACAGTCAATGTTCTTCCGTCCGGACTGGGTTTACTACCATTCGGGGGGAAGAGGCTAAAACATTTGTCAGCCGAGTGTCCTATTTTCTTACAAACTTGACACGTGTTCGGACCTCTTTCGTTATTTATTGGATTCGGAGACGCGGCTGCCTGTGCATAGGAAAGCTTATTGTTTGGGCATTCTTTACCGGAGTGCCCTTTTTTATTGCATAGCTGGCACACTAGATCTTCGCTGGTCACAACATGCACGCCTCGCTTTCCCTCGAGTTTAATGACTTTCTGGCTCGATGTTCCACGACCCCCAGAACGCAATGCCGCTCGCGAGACAAGATTTTTTTCGGTTTGTATCGCGAGTTTAATTAGCTCATCGAGATTCGGACCGAGTGTTAGACGTTGTTCTATTTCAGGTTTTAACCCGTAAAGAAAACATGCAGGAAGGCTAGCTTTAGTATTATTTATAAGCGCGTTGTTCGTTTCCCCATTGCCGTCAGTGTCGATAGTTTCAAGTATCAGATTTCCCAAGTCTCGAACGCGATTTGCATAAGTGACCACCGATTCGTTATCCAACTGGTATATTGTTCCGAGTTCACCTTGCAATTGATAAACATTTCGCGTTGGAGCATAAATATCTTTAAGAAATTTTCTCAATTCTTCTATTGTCTCGAATGTGTGCCCTTGAATAGTGCGACGCGGTTCCCCAATTAGTTTTACTCGTACCGCTCTTACCAAATTGCCCTCGGCTCCGGGGCCCATCATAGCCAGAGCTTCTTTACAACCCAGTATAAACATTGGTAAAGATAAGTCATGACCGTCATAATTAGGGATTACTGCGAGAGCGTCCCGAAGAGATAGTGTTTGGTTATGTTGAACCATTGTAGTGTTGATTTGATTCGTAGGTATTCGTACGCAATTACTTTTATGAAAATTCGTTTCTTTTTTCGCGTTTCCACTTACCTTGACGTTTGTAAAATTCTTAGAACACTCCGGAGAGGAAGAATAAGGTTCAGGTTGTAAGGATAATTTTTGCGTCAAATTTGTGGGTTTGATTGGAACGGGTTTGAATATTAAATTCGAGTTTCCGTCACCGATGTTTTCGAATTTACCTTTCGGAGTATATAGTGCAGTTTTTTCGCTAAGAACGGGGTCTTTTAAGATAACGACGTTAGCTGGCGTAGGCCTGCCAAGGGGGGTATAGAAGATTTCGTTGGCGGAGGAGGAGTCGGTAATGGGCGTTTCGTTGCTCCCGCCAGCTATCTCTACTCTGACCGGTGTGTGTTTGGTTTTTGAATCTACTACCGTTTGCAGAGGAGAAGACGAATAGATAAGAGTTTTAGGGTTTTCAAGAGATTGAGTCGATAGTTCTTCAGGTTGTGTATGATGTTTTACAACCGGTAGATTTGCATATTTGCATTCCCTATGAACCCTATCACAGTTACGGACTTGTTAGGTGTTACCGCGGCGATTGCTTCTTCAAAGTTGTTTGTTAATTCTTTTAACTCCTCTCGATCCTCAGGAATTTCTTGAATCCGAAATGAATCACCTATTTGGTCATTATTTCTTGCAAGAGCGACCAGTCCAAATTCCTTGATTCCAAACGAGTTAGGATTTGATTTGACATTCTCCGTAGTTTTCGCAATAATTATTCCGTCGTTTGAGATTTCAAGAGATTTTATACTGTGGTCGGTTAAATCGACCAAGCCAACCGCTCCCGTTTCCTTCTCTTTATTCGCGGGAATTTCGCCGAAATTGTTCGTATTCAGTTTGACACTAACTTCGTTATTAATTTTATCGAGGTCTTCAAAGGTCTCTTCAGTTACATCTGGAGTTGTATCGTCTTTCACGGTGGGAGAATTGTTACGGCTTTCGTCGGCAGGGACTTCGGATAGCGCGGGTGAATTATTACCGTCTTTGTTTTCTTTAGTTTTCTTTTTCCTCTCCGAAGGATAATCGTGAACTATTTTGTCGTCTAAGTTAAGTTTCGATCGAGTCGTCATTTATAATTATTTGATACCACTTATTCCCGTTCTTTCCCCAAATGGAGCTCGAGAAGAAGCGCTATTGGTGTATTAATATCAAAGAAGGATGTCGTTATATGTATATATAAATAAAAGTATTCGTGGGTTATCTTCCGCGGTCTTTTTCTAAGGCGTACAATTTATCGATGATCGTTATTAATACCGCTTTCAATACATCAACCCCCAAAACATCCAAAGATTTACTTTTCAGTAGAATCTTTGGCCACAGGTTTCGACAAAATTATTTTCGTATCGACTTTCTCTACTTTAGTAATTACCGGTAATTTATCAGTTTCACTCACAGCCACTGTTGGATGATAACTCGATTCTCCAGGACAATCAATTGATTTTACTACTCCTTTTTCGATAATGATTCCTTTATACAAGTTTTTAAGTCGTCTTAAATTATTTTTTCGACCACCGGGTCTCCTTTTTCTTTTTCCCATTTAACTTGTCAAGATTTCTTTTTTTTTTTTTTGTTTTTCAAGGTTAGAGTATCGAGTATTCTCTCGCAAGTCTCTTGATTCGGAAGTTATAAAGCAAAATCTCGCGGATTACCCTCGCAAATCCCAAAGGCTAGGTAAATTTTTAGGAAAACGGTGAGTATCGAGTATAAAACCTCGCAAGTCCCCCGGTCGGATAATTATAGAGCGAGATTTCGCGGCTTACCCTCGCAAATCTCAAAGGCTAGGCAAATTTTTTTGGAAAACGGTGAGTATCGAGTATAAAACCTCGCAAGTCCCCCGGTCGGATAATTATAGAGCGAGATTTCGCCGCTTACCCTCGCAAATCCGAAAGGTTAGGAAAGTTTTTAGGAAAAGGGTAAGAGTATCGAGTATAAAAAACCTGGCAAGTCCCCCGGTCGGAAAATTAAGAGCAAGATTTCGCGGCTTACCCTCGCAAATCCCAAAGGTTAGGAAGTTATAGCAACAGAAAAAGAAGAATTCTTGACGTGCGACGTGTTTTTTTTTCTTTACAATTCCTCCAAATAAAGCTGTAGAATCGAGTTATTTAATTTCCAAAGTAACTAGTTTTCGTATCAATTTTTGCTTCCTCATAGAGGAAGCTTTGTTTTCGTGAAAATTTTTTTTTTCGAGATTTTCATGTCAGTATGCTTAGAATCACCTAAAAATTCGAGAAAAGTGGTCTAGAAAATATGTCTGCATGTGTGTATGTGTGTGTGTGTGTGTGTGTGTGTGTGTGTGTGTGTGTGTGTGTGTGTGTGTGTGTGTGTGTGTGTGTGTGTGTGTGTGTGTGTGTGTGTGTATGTATCCAGACACTGAAAATTCAATTGCCCATAACTCACGAACGGCACGATGGATCTAGCTAAAATTTTGCACGCAGGTAGAGTATTGACTCCTCTGTTATTGACGTGATTTTTAATTAAATGTATCAATGTAAACAGATTTTATGCAATTTTTAATTTTTTCAAAAAATGTCGTGATCGCTCTAACTTTCGTAAAAGTTCGCCAATTTAGCTAAATAGTTCTTTATAAATGAAGACACGTTAAATGACGTTTGGTATTGAATTTCAGCGAAATCGGTAAAACGGTTCCGATTTTATAGAATTTTGAATTTTTCGAAAAAAATACATTTTGCTCTAAATTACGTCGAATCTTGAGAAATGAACCGAAATGTTGTACAGTCGGAAAATAACATACAGCCCCGCTGTGTACGCAATTTGGTGATGATCGGTAAAGTGGTTGGGGTTTTACGGCTTTTTGAATTTTTTAATAAATGTAGAATTTCGCTCATAAGTTCCGCGAAAGTTAAGAAAGTAAGATAAAATAAAAAGAATTAAAAATAATAATCGTCGAGAAATGGAGAAAAGCAGATATTGTAGAAAAGGCAGATCCGCCTTTGATGTCGTCGTCCTCGTCGTTGTTGTCGTCGTCCTCGTCGTCGTCGTCGTCGTCGTCGTCATAATCGTTGTACTGGTCATAGTCCGTAATAATAATTCTCGTCGGCGTTTTTAGTTAAGAATAAAGATACATCAGGTATTAAAAAAAGCGAAGCGGAGAATTTTGTTTTGCGATACGTCAAAAGACGACAAGAGATCGAAGAGGAAACATGGAGAATAAATTGGAAATAGGTAAAAAAGTAAAAAAAAAATAGATTGCATTTAAAAAAAAAGATGCAAAGTAGAACCTTGCACATTGCTTCCTCATTATTTTTCGCTTTTTACAAAGCTTCCTCTATGAGGAAGCTAAAATTGAATAACATACTGCTTCCTCACAGAGGGAGCTTTGTAAAAAGCAAAAATAATGAGGAAGCAATGTGCAAGGTTCTACTTTGCATCTTTTTTTTATTTCGGATGAAAATTGTTTCCTGAAATATATATATATTTTTTTTGTAATTTTAGTTGCAACATATGTCGACACTTACCAATTTGTTCGAAAGTTCCTATAGTCCTTTAATTTGAGTTTTGTGATTTGTCCACAATTTCGGTGATATTTTCTTTTTTTGAGAGTATCCGTCGCCTTTTAATTTGAGTTTTGTGATTTGACCACAATTTCTGTGATATTTTCTTTTTTTTTGAGAGTATCCGTCGCCTTTAATTTGAGTTTTGTGATTTGACCACAATTTCCTATAAAAGAAAAATTCTTTTAGTCTTTATAATTGATTCCTGTATTCGACACCCTTCTCGTTGATCTCCTTAAGCTCTTCTACTCGCGCTTTTCCGGTTTTTGTAGCTTTACTATTAACCCAAGTTGCAGCAAATATTTTCGTTTCTTAATTTGCTCAAGCACCTCGCAATCACAGAGTACGATCTTTACAATCCGCATGTGGAAATTCGTAATATTTTATAAACTTCAATTATTTCGTATTTTATTTTATTTTATTTTACTTTTATTTTTTTATTGACTTCTGTTTAAATTACTTTCGTTTCTTTTTTTTTCTTTATTGAACTCCGAATAATATCCGTTTCTTTAATGAAATCCGAGCAAGAATTTAACTTTTTTCCGTCTCGCGTGTTGGAAGCAAACTTTTAAGATCCCGGACGAGCCCCCAAATTTGTTACGTCAAACCATGCAGTTTTTTGATCAACCGATGATTTACACGCTTTGTGTGCGATTCAGCTTCAGGTCTCCCGTGCTCTGGTCAAGAAGAATAAATTCTCCCTATTACCACACCTGCCGGTCAACACTGAATTCGCAAGCTCCTTTTCGAGTCTAACCTTGCGGAAAATTACTCAGGAGAGAGCTAAGAATGCGGTCCTAGCGCGAGAGAGGGAAAAATTAGGGGGAAAGGAGGGGTTTGATGGCTCTTTATAATTGAAAGAGGGACAAAAACGGATTTCATCAAAAGGGGAATTTCACTTAAGAAAAATTGTGGTTAAAAAATGTTTTACGTGTATAAAGAAAAAGTATCGTACTTACTGCGTTTAAACGTTTTCCGTACTTGAAATGTTCTTCCAAGTTTCAATTGAAACGATTAATATCCCATGAGTAATAAATCGAAAGTAAGATTCTCGATTGTTCGTAGTGTGAAGCTCCTCCGAATTCCAATCAGAAATAATGAAAATCCAAAATGTTGTAGCTAGAAGATTAGCTTCCGCGTGGAATTTCTGGTGGAGGGTAAGATGGCGGTTAATACGTTGAAATAATTATCACACTAGTTTTCGTCGGAGTACTGGTCCAGATGTTTATTCAAAAATAAAGTTTAATCAACTGAAATCGGGTGATTTCAAACCGCGTAAACTTTCGATATACTTGCGTTCAATACCCCTTACATGGAAACTTAAAAGTAATAATCGCAACGTTTAATTAAATGTAAATTCCGTTATTCTATAAAAATTGTAGTGATTGGGTTTTAAAATTGTTCTTCAAATAAAATGTCGATATGTTACAGAATAAGTTTTCTAATGTCGGATGAATTCTCAAATAAATTGTTAATTGCGAATTAAACTGTTCAGACAAAAGGACTGACTCGAAGGCCCCGCCCGTATCCTGAATTTAATTCACTGAACAATGAATGATTTATTAACTCCACTGAGAAACGCTGAATCACTATTCAGTCCGACAAAATTATGTTTATTTAAACTGGGAATTTGAATTTGTAAAAAAATGGAAAATCAATACGTTACGAAATAAGATTCCAGATGTCGGATGAATTCTCAAATAAATTGTTGATTCCGAATTAAACTGTTCAGACGAGGGACTGACTCGAAAGCCACGCCCGTATCCTGAATTTAATTCGTTGAACAATGAAAGAATTATTAACTCCACCAAGGAACGCTGAATCACTATTCGGTCCGACAAAATTATGTTTCTTTAAAACGAGAATTTAAATTTCGTAAAGTCTTTTATGAACCGATTCTGCAAGATATACTTCCGTCGTTACTTTTTCTTTATACCCGGTGCTTCTAATTCTACTCAATTCGGTGGCTAATTGCCAGTCGTGCACCCGCAAAAAGTTCGCTAAAAATTCGTCTCGCTCCGGCAAAATCGCCGCCTTTTATAGGAGTGACCACCCCCCTTTCTTTCGCCCACTCCTTCTTTTTAGGTATTAGACTAAATCTCCTTATAAGGGATCGCAAGGGTGGATCCCGTGATGATGCTTTGTAATTCGGGGGGGGGGGGGGGGGCGGAGAATAAAATGGCGTGATTTTTCGGTCGCTATCCGCGGTGTTCATTATTTCGTCTAGCGACCGAGCTCCCGTTTGTCCGCCCGTATTTCCAAGAAGATGTCGTCTCAAGGCCGTTACCTCTTACTTCGATTGCTCGGTCAGCAACTAGTATCTTCGCGAACTCCTTAATTCTAACTCGCTCGTTGCATCGCCGACGCTATCGTTTCCCGGAATTCTTAATATAGATCTCTGGAGTCTCGAGCGTCTCTATACCAACCAACGAATTGAACAGCCTGTTGTTGATACAAAGCACGCTTTGGTTACCAATATCCCTGCAGCTTAGTACTTTACATGAAAATATTCGTTACGTTTATTACGTGTCGCGTTAATCAACTACCTTATTTTGTATAATTACTATGTATGTATTACGACAAAATAACTAAATACGAGGTTTTCGTTAGTATAATTCAATACGACATTTTCTGATCATGATCCCAATATAATTGTTGGAAGTGATTTTGAATTAATAATGGTAATAATTCTTGTTGTTATTTTGTCGTAATTATATGTTATTGTTTATAGTTACAAATCATTATAGCGTTGCAGGATAGCTTTCGTTAATATATTTTCCTAGGTCTTTTTACCTGGCGACTAAATTCGCATTATATATAATATATATATATATATATAATATTTGGTCCCGTGATTTACAAATTTCAAGGTTTTAATTACCGTATAATTGACCTTTTATTATTTCGTTAAGAATGTAATTTTGTCAAATTGTATTTAGCTTATTTTTCGTGTTTTTAATCCTTATTCATCGTTGAAATGTTTCTCTCTGTCTCTCTCTCTCCTTCTCTCTAGCGTTCCGTCGGTGTATCTTCTCTTTTGAATCGCGAGCTGTAGCAGCTTTGACGGAGAGAACTAAATCCGTGACCTTGATTTAAATATCTACGTGACATCAGTATTTATTGAGATTTCGTTTCAATCTCGATATAAGGTCGCAATTGTTTTTATAATTACTAAGTTTCTCTGTATGCATTACGACAAAACAAATAAATACAAGATTTTCGTTAATATAATCCAATACGAAGTTTTCTGATCACAATCCCAATATAATTAGTGGAGGTGATTTTGAATTAAGAATGGTCGTAATTCTTATTGTTATTTTGTCGTACTTAAGTGCTATTATTTTATGATCATGAACCATTATGGTTTTGTAGAATTTCTTTTGCTAATATAATTTTCCCTAAGTCATTAACGTGGTGACCCAAATCCGCATCACGCCTTTATAATATTTGGTCTTGCGTTTTACAAATTCCAATGTTTAATTACCTCGTTTCTGCATAGTTAACTTTTATTATTTTGTTATAAATGTATCTTTTGTCAAATTTTACTTAGCATATATTTCGTGTTTTTAATCCTTCTTCATTATGTCAAAATATTTCTCTCTCTCTAGTGTTTCTTTGGTTTGTATTTTCTTCCGAGTCTCGATTTATAACAGCATTAATGAATGGAACGGAATCTGCGTCCTTTAATAATTTGATTTAGACATCTACGTGACATCAGCATTGATTGGGATTTCGTTTCGATCTCGATACAAGGTCGCAAGTATTTCCCACAATGGATCTTCGATCCCTAACGGCAGTCGGTAATTTCTCTTGATTAGTAATGAGAAGCCGTTCTTTAATTTTAAGAGGGCGTGGAGTAAGATTTCTTAAAGCAACATAGTTACTCCAGGGGTACCCATTTGAGCAGGGAATCTGCCCTGCCAACTTCGGGTCCCCCCCCCCCTCTATCTAGCCGGTAAGGCAGTATTTATGCCCATCCGTTCTCCTTTTGTCGCCCTCTTGCGTCGTCAGTCACGTAGGCGTAGTCTTCTGCCTCCTCGATTATTTCTCATATTGGGAGAAGAAAAAGAAAAGATGGCGCGGCTAGGCGAGCGCCTCTATGGCGATACGGGCCCACCGCACCCCGCGAGACCTCCCGATAGCCCCGAACGCGGCCGAGTGCTTGCGGCAGGCAACCAACGCTCGGCGCGAAGCGAGGCGCGCGGCCGCGGGACCGCATCCCAATTACAGATAGCCCTCGTATATGAGAACTTTAGGCCATGCAGCAAAATTTCGCTCCGTTCATATCAACTATTCGTACCGGATATTATTATCCGCGAGAATTTATTTTATTCTCGACCGATATTGTAAAAATTCATCTCGCCTTCATTTATTTTAATTACTAGAGAGAAAAATAAAATGAAGTTGCGTCAGGACGTAACACGAGTGCGGTAGCTGAATTTTCCCGAAGTGCTATTCTTCGCCTCGGTTGACTTTGCGAATAAAAGTCGAGAAGTACTGACTGCAAAGTGCCAAGACGCAGTCAGTACTTCTCGTCTTTTTCCTGAAAAAATCAATTGTGACCAAGTACAACGCTTTACAGTTTTTGTTACCGAACGCGCAGTACAACATCTCTCGCTGCATTTATCGATGGGAATTCACGATAATGTTCCATCAGAGTTTTTAAAAATTCTGGACAAAAATTCTGATCCTGGAATTCACAAAACATTGCGTTATTAAAAAGAACTTGCAAACTGCTTCTTTATTTTTTCCCCCTTTTAGATAGCTACCTCTATGTGGAAGTGTGAATAAGTAGGGAGCAATTTTCAAATTTTTACTTTGCAGGCTTGTTTTGAATTTTATAAAAGTTGCTTGGAATCTACAAAAGTTTAAAAACTTGAATTCTTTTAAAATTAGAACCTCCCAATCGATAGTCGTTAAATTTCACTATAATCATGGTTCGGTGTTGGTCCATTCATGTGGTACATTCCAGACCGATATATTGTAATTTTCGAGAGCTAGTGCGTGAACGCTATTGTTAAAAAAATGTTAAATGCCACAAAATGCTTACTTGTTAACTGATCCACGTCAGATTTTGACCTGAACATTGTTTATAATAGACTACATGAGAACCGAATTCGCGCCAAATCTATGAAAAAAGAGCATTTTACAACAATGTTTTCTTTATTTCGAAGTGAAAAAAACATCAAAAGTACTGGGGTGACATCTTCAGTCTTCAATCATCGATTTTTTGTGAATTCGTGTAGAGAATTATAGCCGGATAGCTGACAAGTCACAGGAGTTGGAGAGTGTTTTCTGCTTCTAGATGTTATACAATGGAAAGTATTTGATTGATTCCGAAAGCTCAATACCAATCATTGTATGATTCTCGTTGACTAGTATATACAATTTACACCAGATATTGTTTTTTGTCCAATTCTGAAAATTGTGACTATCCAGATGTTTTTTTCACTGATCATCCAAGTGATTATTTTATTATCGAGAACAACCACATAAGACATCTAACAACCGGAAGACATTATTTCGGTTTTGAGAACGCCATAAGTAGGTTAGGAGCGCTGTAACGCTCGTAATCACTTCATAAGCATTTGATGACAAAACATTCATCAGTTTCAAGGAACGAAGTTACTCCGGGACCCTGTGACTGTTCCTCGACCCATCACTAGTTGAGTGGAACGGCAACAATGGGTTCCAGACATAAACTCGTATCCTAGAACAATGTTGTTGCATTGCTTTTTTAGACGCGCACATCATACGCAATTGAAGTATCTCGGACGCACGATGTGTTACAAACATTGTGTTTTGAGGTTACGTATGACCGCGTTTTAGTTTCGTTGAAAGACGCTTCATCGGATTGTAGCGTGTCTCGGTCGTTTACGGCGCGAACTGATACTGCAATGCGCCCGGCTGCACACAGAGCGCGCTGCAGTCAAGTTCCGGACGCCGCACGCGTTAGTCGATAAGGTAGAATAAGATTTTCTAGTTCAAACTTAGTCGCGCTGGGGTCACGTCGGTTTCGGCAATCGTGTCCTGCTTCCCCTTAAGTCGAAGGCAAACAGACAATAGCCTCGAGCGTATGCCTCACGGTCAATGTCCAATCCTTCATTCTGAAAATGTATACCTGTGCCTGAGAAGAGCGTATGATAGCTCTGAATCCACGTATCGTTTCCGCCAAATTCTGGTTGAAGTGGTTTTCCTGGTATCTGCTTACCATCCACATAGAGCGATAGATAATTTATCGAATGATGTTGGAAATTGAAGGGATTCAGTGTTTTGTCACCGTGGAATGCTTTATTGTAAACAAAGCCGAGTATTATGCGTTTCGGCAATTGTCCAAGTATTACATTGTCCAATGTATCACCGATAATTTCTCTATGCATGGTGAATGATTTAACTTCCACATGTGTTATCGGATATTTGGCTGTTGTCTTAGCCAGAGTTTTAGCGTGTGCGATAAGTACGCCAGGATTAATTTTTGCTCGACGTACCAATAGAGTCACATCGTTTATATTAATCTTGTGTGTAACTCCTTGTACTCGTGATTCCATAAGGCAAAACTCGTCTTTCGAGCGTACGAGGCGTAGACGCACTTCTACACCATTTAACAAAAACTTATCCTGGTTAGAAACATCGCAGTGTAAATGTCCAATTAAATCCAGGGTTTTGCCGTTTTTTATATATCGCGATCTCGTCTCTTGGCCATTATTGGTTATCGTTTTTGTGCCAGGTAGAGCCTCAAAAGTACCTGGATTGTCAGCAATCCATAAAGCCGTCGTTACATGTGATTGTTTTGCCGCAGGACCGTAATTCAATAATGTCTCAATGTACGCTCTGTATGCGTAAGCATTATTGGGTGGTGCAACGCGTTTTTGATTGAAAAACACGTCAACCTGATTGAAGAGGCTGTGTAAAAAATTATTAACAGGTGCTACTGCGTAGGATGAGGGGCCAGTGGCCAGAACTTTGAGTTTTACACAGAGCATTGTGTGGGCTAGGTCGAGGTATTCCTCACCGTGGCCAGGTATAACAAATTCAATGGGTCCATCGTCCGAGAGTGAGGATACGGGTTTGTAGTGCACGTATTGGGACGATTCTATCGATGTCTGCGTTGGCGGTATAGTGAATAAGTCGAGTTCCGACTTCATACATTCACAGGAGTGTGAGTGCAAGAAAGACATGTTTAAGCACTTCCGAAAATATCCGGCACTGTAGGTCTCTTTCTCTTTTTAGTATTTCCTTGTCGTCGTCGTCGTCGTTGGACGCGTTTCTTTGTCACTTTTCCCCTCGCTGTCCTACTGTTGGTTTTCTTCTTCTTCCTCTTCTTTGCCACCGATGATGTAGTTCCGCTCCTTTTCCTTTTTACGGTAAGTTTTCGCGCAGAGATCCGCGCAGGTGCTCGACCTGTTAACGACTGCATTGTTCTCGTGGCGATCGCACTATTATACCCAGCGCCATTCATGAGTAGTGAGATTTTTTCGTTAGCTTTTCGTTTTAAATTTTCTCCTGATTCTGCAGCTCGTCGTTTTAGTGACTCCTTGAACGGCACATGATTACCACTCACATCCTCGAGAACGTGTAGACCTGAGCGTAGAGCCTCTTTCCCTATGGCCTTAGCGCCTCTTGTCAGTAGTGGAAGTACGCTTCTGAAGAGTCCACCGAGAAAGCTGCCGATTCCGTGTCCTCGCTGATACGGTGCACCGGAAAACACGTTGCCTATACGACTAGCGCCACCTCCAACTTGATTATCGTAGTACGAGGTATAATGGACCACCATGGTGGTAAAAGTACGCACGTACCCGATCGCGTTTTACGCGAGACGTTTAAAGTGAAGCGTTAGGGTTAACGTTCCGTACTCGAATGTGATTGCTTTCCCTAGATGATCTCTTATATCTATCTCCACTGTGCGAAAGCAGTTGTTGAGTAGAGGAATGTAATTTGGTGGTGAAAAATATTTCACTTTTGTCGATCCATATTTATAGTGTACTGTATCCAAATTGACTATACGCAATAGAGCAGCTTGAGTATCACCCACTGTATAGGGTATACAGAGATCTGTATACACAAAAAGCTGTTCAGGTAGAGCTCGAGAGATGCAGGCGGGTGTTTGTCCGACGCGTTGATGTCCACGATGAAAGCGCAGGTATGAGTCTTGGTCTTTAGTAAAGTCAAAACCGTCTTTTAAATTAAAGCCCAATATACGTCGTACCTTATCGCTAATTCTCAATTGATTTGATGTAATTTCTTTACCGGGTTTATCCGTGAACTCTTTAGCATCGATAGCCGCGTATCCGTTTGCCTCTTTAGCACCGACAATCTGTATACCGGATTCTCGTAGGCCCTCAACATCATTAATTTTTTCCATGAGTTCTTCATGGCTTTTGTATATACCGTACGGTATGTTACCGGTTCTTCGTTTATTTTCGCCATATGGAATCCATTCAATTTTCGTGTCTTCGCTCTGTAGATGTGTCATTGTGCAGGGTATATGTATTTCCGATAAACCCACAGCCCATTGTCCGTTAAGATGTAATTCACGTGAAAGTTGTGTAATAAAATGTGCTGTCGTGTTATCGGGATAGTATTGCATACTGCTGTTACTCGGCAATATGAGAAAAAAGCTTTCGTCGTTGTACATAGTGAGGACACTGATACCCGTGGGGATTGTCAGGTATCGATATTATATGCGTTAGACACAGGTATCCAAGAGTTGAATTTCGAAGGGTAGCCAACCCAGCTGACGAAAAGCTGTTTCTTCGTACCGCGCCCTTTTGTCCGTAAGATCCGATCGATCTTGAAATCTTTATCTTCTTCCATGCGTTTCTCGTGCACAGGTGTTATTTCCTCAGTGTAGAAAAATCCGTCGATTAATTCTCCGTCGAGATCACGCAGCTCGTAAAGTTGTATTCCTTGACTATTTACGACTTTGTCGATTCGGAAAATTTCTTCACTCCAATTACGCTCGTAACCCTTCTCGAAGGTGCCTTTTGTTCGACTAATCCGTACGTAATTGCCACGTCTATATTTAACCGTGGTGTGACGTCTTTTTTCACGTTGTTTCAGCGATGCGTTTGTCATATTCTCCAGTGCTATATCTGCATTGTGTAAAGTCATAGCAGCCGGTTGCATCTTTATTGTCGAGTGTCTTGCGTGATTATAGGCATAAACAAATCGCTGTAGTATATCGATGTATCGTCGTGTATTTCGATGTGTAAAGTAACGCCACATTCGTTCTTTGAGCGTGCGATTAAAGCGTTCAACAATTGAGGCTTTTGTATCGGGATTACGTGTCACTCTAAAACGTATATCGGTTTTTTTCAGAAAAACCTGTAGCTCTTTGCCCACAAATTCTTTGCCTTTGTCGGTCTGCAGGTATACAGGTAGTCGACCCTCGCTGCGCTCGAAAATCCGTTTAAACGCCTCGGCGACAGAGTGTACAGTTTTGTCTTGTAGTGGTTCGACCCATGCAAATTTGCTTAGCACGTCAATGACCGTGAGTAGATATGAGACATTATCGTTGTAAGTTTTTAACGAGCGTAAATCAACGAGATCAGCTTCCCAAACGTCATCTATATTACCGATATTGTAGTAAAGTCGTGGGAATTGACGTCTCACGGGTTTATGTAGTGTGTATGCGTCCTGTTGGGTGAGCCAGTCATAAACATCATTTACTTTATTTTTAATCTGATTAGATGCCTTGCTCCAGCGTAACTCGCAGGATGCGAAGGATCGTAATAAGTGCTTTCGAATGTCATTTTGTACTCATATTAAAATTCACATTTTAAGCCAATAGTCAAATCCTTGACGGCCTATTCTTTTTCCCGTAATAGCAGTGTCCAGAATACGTTCAGTATTGGCCTCGATAAGTCTATTACTAGGTGTGACAGGTTTCTTCTTCTTCGACTTTCCCGTCGGTGTCTTGTCCACTGAAGCCGCCGTTTCTTGAGGCCCTGAAGCAGCAGCAGGTATAGTCCCTTTTTTCTTCCGTCGCTGCTTGCGACTAATTGGTTCATACCATTGTTGCACACGATTTGTTCTCGATCGTTTTTAACCGGGCTGATAGTTCTTCGGTACGTCTTCTTCGTCGTCGTCGTTGTCGTCGATGTTATAATACTGTTGATTACTTTTCTTTCGTTTTACAGCAACACTCTCATCAGCCAAAGTCCATAACTCATCATTACCGATAAACTCGCGAGGTACAGCACCAGCCCTAAGAGTCTGAATAAACTGTCGTCGACCGTTAGCTTTAAAGCTTTTTCTCTCGCGTATTGCGTCATTAATGAGATCAAGAATATTTGAATTATGAAGGAGTACACCGTCAATTGTCACACGTCCCTCGTTGTCCCATCTGACGCGTTGTGATGCACTCGGTGAATTGCGCATGTATTGCAACAGAGCATGAGCTCTACGTTTATGATTTGGCGGTACGCTATTTAAGATATTAATTTCATTCAAATCTTTATTCTCCGGTGGTCGTGGTGGCGCTGGTGTCGCTCCAGGCAGCGTGGGGTCTATCGGACCGTTTTTTCTCTCCACGAGAAATAAATATCGTTGTAGTACTTGTAGATACTCTTTCCACTTGCTAGCATCATCGGAATATTTTTTTGAGTTTAAAATACCGCCAAGTTCAGCATCGAGACGTGATATAGGGTCGCCTGGTGTTTGTACGGTTTTTTGAATACCGCCACCGATCATTGGATCTTTCGCGGCAGCCACCTCCTCTGCCGGGACTAGAACCATTTTCTTCGCGTGCTCCATTTAACACGTTAATTATTCGATGCTTCCTCCACCGTTGCCGCCAAACAGTCTACTAAACAGACCCGTGATAATGGGTGCCAATAAAAGGGGCAAGAATGCGCCACACCCTTTTTGCATCATAAGACGTTTTTTTGCTCTCCAATTCAATTTTCGTCGTTTACGTGATGTGGCGCCATCTCTGTGTCTTTTTCCACCACCATTTTGATATTTCCTAGTTCGCTGACATGAGGATAAAGGTGGCGCTAGTTGTCTTAGAATATTTTTAAATTTACTTAAACGTTTTTTCACAGCTGGTTTGACTTTCACCACACCGTGTAGAACATTTAAGGCACATTCACAAATACACTTTACGAGTGACTCATCGGATGCACGTAGCAGTGCTCTTTGTTGTTCTCTATTCGTATGGCAGATGGCGTTGAGTAGGGCGGCGTGACGTTGACCGATCGGCAGTTGTGCAGGCCACTGCCGATTTCCTCGCTTCTTTACCATAGCACGATTTTTACCAGCGTCACGTTTGCACATTACCGACGATCGCACTATAACTGAGCATCTTGCCCACGCGCAATACTTTAAATACCAGCATACTTTCTGTGTGTGTGTGTGTGTGTCTGTGAGTTCATTCACCTTTGCCGTGTTGTGCGTTTGTTTTTCGGCACGTATACCTGCATTTGAGGATCGTCGGGAAATATTGTTGTACGACAGCGGCAAATATCAGGCGTAGACTGCTTCAGGTCGAGAAGTAGATATCCGTGTGGCTGTGCTGTGACATCGTGATACGCCTCTGACAAAAATCGTGGATCTTCGGGATATACTTGCCTCGCGAGATGCTGAATTTGTGCCCGATCACGTGGATTTTTTAAAATTACTATATAATTCGCGTTTAAAGAAATATCCCGTTGTCCGTGACCTTGATGAAAAATATTTTGTGTTATGAAAATAACACTAATATTTTTATGGTGACTACCTTTGGTGAATAAATCGACAATTGTATTATTTGACGATTCACGCATTAAATCGTCAATAATAACGAGTTTTTTAGCCTCGTTGTCGTTCGAATAATCCTCCGGTTGTGGCAGTCCTTCGTGAAATTCAATCTTGGGCGTGGTCGAGACGTCATTGTTGACGGATTTTTAAATAACGCCTCGGTATCGCGATCGAGATTGTCGCCATAATAAAATAAAATTCTATCGAAGAGTGTGTCACTCATTGCCTCGAGATTACGCAAGAAACGTCGAACAAACACCGTTTTGCCGCAACCCGTTGGTCCACAGATGAGTGACGTCCAGGGATGTTTCCAGCGCACGTCCATTTTTAAATAAATTTTAAAAATTTCACTGAAAAAGCACGCGAAAAGATTCTACACTGGACTTGTATAATGTTGCAGCTAATGTACAAGCTTTTTTTCGGCGGCGGCGGCGGCGCGACGGACACGTCGCTATGAGCTGGTACGACGTGTGCGCGGCCGGACGCGGAAGTCTAACCTATAACACGCGAAACACACGTCGCTATAAGCTAGTACGACGTGTGCGCGGCCGGGCGCGGAGCTCTAACCTATTATACGCGGGAACTCACGATCGCTCCAAACAGTTTATGAGCGAGCGAACGTGGCGGTCAGCTTTTATACGGCGGCGCATACATACTTACCTCTCTCTCTCTCTCTGGCTCTCGACCCCTCTTCAGCGATGGCTCGTACTTGTGGAGTCGCAGCGTCTTATCAAGGCTATATATATATATATATATATATATATATATATATATATATATATATATATATATGATCGGGAGGGATAGTCATTTTTCAAAAAACATTCGATGAAATTAGATTAAACTTTTTTTTTTATTAAGATTAAAAAGGAACTTTTTTTTTGGTTAAAACAATACAAATAGATTAATATAAAATTTTTAATAAATATATTTATATCGTTTTTCAATACTTATAAAATAGATTTTTTTAATTAGCATTAACATATTTTTTTTTACATTTCACAAATATTGTACATTACTAAAAATACAGTGTATACACACATTCACACTAACAATTTTTTAACACTCATACATCCATAGCAATTACACACATAGACACACACATATAAAAATAACAACTATCATTAGAAAAATAATATAAACTATAATCTAAATTACGATAACGACGACGACGACGAGGACGACAAGAACGATAACGCAACCGATTAAGGCAACTCTAACCCTTGTAACTGAACGGTAGTGATAATGTATGTGTGATATGACGACGTTTACGGCACACAACTCGACAGGTTTTTGTCTCTTTGCGGGTTATCACATCGTGAAGGGCTGTTCTCTGAATCGACGTGAAATTTAGTTTTATCGATTGGTGGTTTTCCTCGGGCAAATCACTTTCAATCATTGCCCGGATCGATTTAAAATTCACTTTTTGCGAATTTTTGTAATTCAGCGACAAACCCTTCACTTTGCACTCGGTTTTTATAATCTTCTCGTGGTTGGCTCTGTTTACGACCTCATAGCCGTAAAACTTCGGGCCTCCAGATACAAACGACTTTATATAATCGGTTGACTCTTTCAGCTCGCTCGTCACGTCCCCGAGAAGATTGCCGAGTGGTGGCGCCCATTCACCCGATTCGCCGGTGCTGACAAAAGTCACCGAGTCTGTGTCATAATACAGGACACGTCTTCCCAACCGCTCGAGATAACTATAAAGTTTTAGACGAGCCTGCGCGGTTGTGTACGCCGCGATAATAACGCTTGTTTGTGCCGCAGGTACAACCGCCTCGTCAATGCATGACCAGTTTGCGTACAACACCTGATCATTCACCGGCAATAAACGATGGACTTCTTTGTCATTATCACCGAGAAGCAGCAACAACTCTTCGCGACTATTTATAGCGGTTGTCTGCGTTAAATTTGATCTCTGTCCGAATTTTCCCCAAAACGAATTAAGGCAGAGTTTCGCGACGGCCCGCAGCCCCGGATTTTTTGCGATTTTCTCACCATCGAGCCGAATACCCTCAGCCCGTTCATACTCGTCGATGTAACGAGCTTTAGATTCGGCATCTGTGCATTCTGCGGGCCAGCCACTAGCCTCTTGCTTAATACGCAAGAAAGTATTTATGTACTCGACAAAGAGCCCTCCGTTGCGTGTTACGGGGTCGTATTGCGTCATCTCGTAATGCCAGATAATTGAGATTTTCTCAATCTTGTATCCCATCTCAAGGGCCTTCTTAACCTCGTCCACGACCCAGGTACCTGTAAACACGCGGTCAGCTGTGTCCTCGTAAGAGCACGCTGTCTGTGCTATTTCCTCGGCGCAGGTACGGCACAGGGGAAACAACAGCTTGCCGTGCATGCGGACAGGTGGCACAGGGTGGAAGAGGTTACGCGGCGGTAGCACTGTGCACTTGATCATACCATTGACCGTTGTACCCAAAGCGTCAAACAAGCCATTCAACAATCTCTCACACTGTATCCACGTATATCTTTGGGTGGCCCACCGGGAAACGGCCAACCTTCGATATATACGGATACAGTGAGCAGATATCGATGTAGCTGATTTTCTCGTTTGGCGCTACATCGTACACTGTGACAGTGTTACCTGTACGACCACCGTAAAACCCATCGCGTGGGTTCAAAGTCTCGGATTTTAGACGCGGATGGTCACGCAGAAAATCGTTTATTGCAGGGTTTGATAGACGCAACTCCGCAAATTCAAATTCCTACATCGTTTCAAGCTGATAGCCCGCTGAACGAATTTTTGCATCACTTGCAAGGGTGCGCTCATAACGGCTCTCGTAAGTCTCGACATTGGCACGCGATTTTTGTGTGCGATTGTCGGGAAAACAACGAGGGCAGCCATGCCAGTAACACCCGTGAAATTGAAAAATAAAACGATCGTCATTAAGCTGCAAGAAGCCGTCAACGAGTGGGCCTTCAGGTAGCCGGTATTCGCGGCCCCTAGCAGCGTGAACGATCTCGTGACCTAAGCCATTCTCAACCCACAGCAGCCACGCGTTGGCCTGTCTCGAGTGCTGTTCAGCGAGCCTGTACCCACCGATCGGTATGAGTCCGATCGTTCGAGGCTTGAGAAAGTTACGCCTGAACACTTTAGAGCAGGCCGATGCGATCGTCGCTGCCTCCGTAAAGGGGCAGACATTTCCAGCCTCGAGGAATATTTTGCGAAATTCTTGACACGCACGTCGCAAAATATCAACATCAAGCGAGCAATATTTTTCGATTTCAACGCGAAAATCGAAAATATTCCCCGTGGCTGCCTGCTCCGTGTACCAGTCATAAAACTCCTCGCGCTCTTATGGACTCATTGTGTCCGGTGAGTAGTACTCGGCTGCAGGTAGCTCACCTTTGTAATTTTGGTGAGCAAGCGTGTTACATAGATGGGGGAAGCAACCTTTGCCCATCTTATCTGCGAAACCAAAGGCTTTTGGAAGAGCACTCAGACGCATGTGGAAGTAATTTAGGCTATCGATAAACATTGTGCGTCCTATACATATAGAGATTATCGAGTTACCCGTGAGAATAAGTTTAGGTCGCCCGAGATCGCTACAATTCGCAACTACATGACGCAATATGAATTGTGCGTCGAAGCCTTTAGCATTGTGCGCGATGCAGACGATTTTCCGGAACGACGCTGTGCGACGTACCGCTAGATTAACGAACTCCTCGACGGGTGATGTTCGGAAAACATGTTTCCGCGTACCACACCATTCGCAGGAGTTCGACAAATCTACATTGTCCACACTCTCGAGACACACTTCGCAAAGCTGTTGTGCAACACAAAGCGTTGCAATGTGCTCTCGAGTATCGTCTTCCGGTGATGCGGTGTACGGCGCGTCCTGTCGGGTCTCGAAGTCATAAAATATAAATAGGGTCCGCGGTTTCGAGTCAAGCGGAGTGCTCCGGGGGGCCAATGGCTGCATATAGCAGTGCTCGTTGTGTGCGTGAATACTACGGCACTGCTGACAAAACGATTTATCGCAATCGTGGGGCCCCTTGGTAGTGTCAATTAGTTTCGAGCATTTTTTGCAAAAACGGACTGTCTGACAGACCATTTTACGCTCAGTGTGCAGGCCTACTGCACGATTTTCGCGGGACTTGCGATGATTCGCAAAACACTCGGCGCTGTGGAAAAATCTGTTGCAATCCACGCACTCCCACTCGTCACCGTTGTTGCCGTCCTCGATCGAAGATCTGACCGCACACGGAGGCGACGAGTAGCAGCGCGGGCATCTGCTCGTGCATTTATGCTGCTGCAAATAGCGATATGAAGAATTACACGGAATGCAATAATTTTCCATACCACCTGCAGCAGTGAGGTTCGTTATTGGTGCAAAATGATTGTCCTCGTTAAAATGTGCGATATTGATAACCACTCGCGCCGGGGTATCTTGAAACTTTGCTCGTCCATTGAAAATCGCTTCAGCACCGCTACCCAGAGATGCCCAATCGTACACCATTATGGCAACCTGTGTAGCCATAAAGTGCCGCTGGAACAGCTCGATCTCAGGTAGCCCGCACCCTGCCGCCTCTCCGACAAGCGTGTTTGCCTCATCCCTCTGAAGCTTCGATTTTTTATGACGTATACGTTCATAAAAAACTTTTGCTTCATCGGTGCGCTCGTGCCTGTTACGGGCATTCGCGAGAGCAACCACGAGCGAACGAGGAAAACACAAATTGTTTTTCGTTTTCGTTTTCGGTTTTTCGTTAATTTATCCTCCAAACTACCTGCACCAGTAACCGTATCGACGTACGTCACAGTAAATATCAGTGTATCGTACACCGATCGCGAATTAAAATTAACATTCGGCCTCGCGTGGCCACCGCCGATCTGCCAGTTTTTCTGGTCGCTTACCAGCTGGTGTATTGCTGCCTCCGTTTCGGCGATCCAGGCGTTTACAGAGGACCCCGTTGACAGCTGCGAATTAGATGATAGAGATGGACCCGTCCTATCTCTATCTGTTGCTGCTGCTGCTGCTCCGGGATCCGCTGCTCCGGAACCTGCTGATCCGCTAGTTGAGCCTACGATGTAACCCCCAGATGACTAATTAGTTATTTAGTCTTCGGAAAAGCTCCAATATGATTCCGCAAAGCGAACAGCAATAAGGTCGTCATCATCGTCATACGAATCAGACCCCTCGTCGAGTTGACCGTAGGAATTGTGCTAGGCTACCCTCATAAGGCGCGAGTAATACGGTAGCATACCTGGCACGAGTTCTACGGTCTCGTCATCGCTGTCCGGCTCGTTGGAGGCCGAGGAAGAATCAACGGATTCTTCAGGGCTGTTTGGAGCGGCTATTAAGGGATTGTCATGGTGGTGCGACAAGACCAAGTTAATTACCAACTGGTCATCCCTGTATGGTGCTCCACCCTGTTGCTGTTGATTATTTCCGCCATCCAGACCAAGCCAGGAACGCACACCTACGGTTTAACATCAACATATGTTAAACCGATTTTTATGTGTGCTAACAGTGCATATATATATATATATATATATATATTGTTAAAAATATTTATCTGTTTATTACTACACTCGAGAAAATAAACAAAAAATACATATGTTAAATTTAATATGCAAGTGAAATTTGAAAAAAAAAAAACACTTTTTTTCACCAAGTCGAATAAAAATAGAATAATATAAATTAGGAAATTTAATATAATTTTTTAATTTTATACTACACATATTAAATTTAATATATAAAACAATTAATTAATTAATTAAATTTACGAAAATTTATATTTTTTAACAAATATAATAGAATATATTATATTTGTATTGAATAATACCCATAAGCAGAAAATATTTTTAACAGTAAACATTATATGTATGCGTATATATATATATATATATATATATATGTTAAATTAATATTTTTATTATGAAAATGACGACTTACGGTTTTCTCGACTCTCCACCTGCTGCTCCACGCCGTTGAGATCACCCATTACGATCGTAGCGTCATCGGATACTCCTTCGCCGTCGGCTCCTGCGGTGATGCTCGTATTTGCAGGGGTGTCGTCGTCGCGGTCCTCGAGATCCTCCTCGTCCTCATCCTCCTCGTCCTCTTCCTCGTCCTCATCCTCCTCGTCGTCCTCGTCCTCTTCCTCGTCCTCATCCTCCTCGTCGTCCTCGTCCTCTTCCTCCTCCTCCTCCTCCTCTGCATCGACGATTTCGGGGACACAGTGATCGTCGCCGTCGATCTCCATTGGCATGACCATCTGACATTCGCCGGGTCCATTGCCATCTTCCTCACCATGGTCCACGATCGCCATAGAATTCGCGCTTGCCACGGTGTGAATACCTGAGTCAGGTTCACTCTCCTGGGGCTCATCCTCAAGCACCCAGATTCTATCAGGGTCTTCAGGGTCACAATAAAATATATCCTCTAGTAGTCCCTGAGGCTCTGGGTGCTCCTCGATGGGTTCAGGGTCCGGTGATGCCGGACTCTCCGCATCATCGTCCAGGCCAGCGCGAATAACTACGTTTACCTCAATATGAGGTGGGTTCGGAGAGTTAGGGACCATAAACTCCACGTGGTCATCGTCAATACTCTCCACCGGAGGCGTTGGGCTTACGAGGTTGACAACTTCACACTCGAGCTCCTCGTAACTAGGAACCGTGGGAGATGGCTGTGTGACGAGGTCAATGACCTCTACGCCACGCTGCGCTGTCCTCTCCGGAGCAGCATCGGTGTCATCATCATCATTGTCGTCTTCCTCGTCTTCCTCGTCGTGGTCACCGTCGTTACCGCGGACCTCTCCAATGTTTTCGTCCGCCAACACAGAACCCTCTCGCTGTTCGGTCCAATCGGGGAATCCGATGGCGGAAAGCGCGTTTTCATGCGCCGATATTAATCGACGGACAACCGGACAGTGTCCGGCATTTCGCTCCCGCACCACTTCGCGCGCAATTAAAATGGCATGATGTGAGACTTCAAAGGCGGTATGCTCGTGGGCCCGAGCAATAACCCTAAGCGGAAGAAGCCTCAACAGCGATTTTAATTCGCGTAGGGCCTCGCGGAGATCCATTGCTCTCACCGTCGAAGCCCAATGCTGCGTGCAACGACGCGCAATGACCGCACTCCGAATTTTTACAAGGTCGACCATTTTCATGATCGACTTGATCAAATTACGAGCGCGATCGCACTGAGTACCCGTCACACACTGCATTTTTTTTTCAGTTTACTCGTCGCACGGTATTCGAAACCCGTAAGCAAAGTTTTTTTTCAGTCACAGAAAAAACACGTAATACGCGAGCAACGACACACTTTAACTTCGTAAACAATTCGCACACAACTCACAGTTCACTGTAAATCCAATGAATTCACAACGTGCGGATTTTACGAACACTGAACAGATCACACGCGAAAAAAAAACGTTGAAACTACGATTTTCAAACGCAGGGGATGCTGAAGTGTCACGAGTGACTTCTCGAGAGAGAATTAAACAAAGTCTGTGTTTCCAAAGTCTATATAGTTTTAACCACACCCCCTATCGATAGATTTAAGCCAGCAAAAGGGAAAAAGTAGGCTGTATCCATTTCTTCGAGCGTAAACATTGGTCAAAAACGTAAGCCAATGTTTACGCAACCCGTATAGAAAATTTGAAAACCCTCAATAAGCATAAAAACAATGCTGTCTCTTGCAAAGATCGCCAAACAGCCTGGCATCGACCCTCGACCTGGTCATCGATACATTGGGGACACTTTTTCTCTTTTACCACCGCCCGCGTTGCGACCGGAAAACTATCTCTAAGCGGTCATCTCTTATACAGGTAAGAGGTGAGAAAAAAGCATCTCGACACGACAGCAGGTTAGCGACACCATGAACCCTTAAACCGACCACCGTAAACGTCTTCTGTTGTGACAGCTATCTATCACGATTTTTATTACCTTTGATGTTGGAAAATACACGGATCTTACTTTTATTTTTAATCTTTAATCTATGCAACAGCAGGTCTATGACAACCCTGTTTAGGTGCGACAATAAACACTCACTATCTTTTCCATCGATATACAAGGATTTCTAGAGGGAAAATATATTAACGACTATAAAAATCTTAACAGCTGTCAAGCGTAGACCACCCTGAAATACCTGTTAACAGAAAATCTGGTGATATATGCACACATCCGGTGAATCCCACGATATTGGTGGACACCTGCGCATAACAATGAACCGGTTCCACCCCCACCGTTTAAAAATACGTGTGATATTTTAGGGTGATGCGTGTATATATAAACACCAGTATAATAACAGTAATCGGCAGTCAGGCCCGTGACTTCGGTAAAGACAGTTTCATCTTTGAGTTCAACATGGACCAAGCAATCAACTCTCAAGATCAGCGCAACAGCGATCTACAACCCTCGACTATGTATCGTGTGCTGTCGGACACCGAGAAGAAGCGCCTCGAAGGACCTTTAATTCTTGGTACAACGTACACACTCAACCAGTCTGAGATGAAGAGAGTGAGTATCGGCCTACAACCTCGGGCCGATGGAAGTATACACCCTATCGTAAAACTGCAGAACAATAACACGGCTGGTGGTATTGTTTTCGAGTCGAAGGATTGGATTTTGCTGCAAACACATCTTCCGAATATTTCAAAGTATTTTACCGATGGACAGAAGGTAGTTTGGGGATCGGGCTGGCGCACTCCAGACCCGATAAACATCTCCGACTGTGAGATTCTCTTCACGACAAGCTATGGCTCGAAATCTATCGTGTTTGATCGTCGTGTTGAAACAACACCTATTACTGATGAGATGAATGAGAGTCAGCTGGAACCCGAGCCACCAGCGAAGAAGAAGCGTAAAAATTATTCACCAGCGGTTGTGATGCAAAAACCTTCGTTTGAGGGATTACAACATATAATGGTGTGCACCGACGAACGCTTCAGACGACTACAACGACATGCCGCAAATGTACAAAAGTGCGCCGAAGTGCTTTGTGCTGAATTATTGCTGCATATCCCGGCCAACGAGACACCCGGAAAAATCAACGAACAACGCATTAAAGTATTGCTGAAGGATAATTTTAAATCTTTGAGAGATGCAGTGCAACGTCGTATGGATGCTGAATTTGTCGAACTTACGTTTGGCATCGTGTTCCTGGAGCTCACCGCATTGTGCACTGCTTTCATCGCAAACGAGTTGCGTAAAACACTTGCGATGAAGAACCAACCGACTGCAGAATAATGACAAAACTTGTATATATGTGTTTTCTGTGTAGATTTATTTTCGCATTGCACCCGCGAAACTACATATTGTTATGCCGCCCATTGCGTACGGATGTATTGCGAACGGTTGGCAGTATTTATTTAATTATTTTGGGGATCGTTGTCAATAAAGAGTTGGAACTCGGGCGATTAAACAATGAAAAGTATTTATTGAAATCTTAAATGAACAAATTCAGAGTTACAATGTTAATAACAATTATAATTAACACTCTATTTCTTATTGCGAGCCCTCACGTCGGAGATGTCCGACCGTGGTGAGAGTTGTTAAAAGACTGCCTTATGTCACAGTGGCAATTAACGAATATGACTTCGTAATTGCCCAAGAACAGGTGAATTTATAAACAACTCACTTGTTTTAATAACAAATCAATCGCATAAAGTCGCGAAGCGCATTCCACGCGAGGAGTCTTGCGATGCTCCAATTTAAGCGATGTGCAATACTCCCATGCGTGCAACAGAGGCAACGCTATCGGAGTTGCGCGACAATGGCATGCGAGTTCGGCATATGGCCGTTGCGCAAACGACCTAATTAATGTCCATAAGACATTACTAAAATGTTGCATTAAGTTACTACAAAATGAAATAAATAAATGAATGTTATTAATTAATTAACATAATGTCATTTAATTAATTAATTAAAAAATAACTTATTTTTCGGGGCGCAACAATATTATTTTATTCACCTATTTTTTAATGGCACTTCTCTTTATCAACATCGTCGTATCGCATTGTAATTAATTATAAGTCTTATGTCCTTTATGACCGATTTTGACAATTGCATTTTTATCGTTCACTCGCCTATATGTAATCGAATACTCCACAACAATTCATCAATTTTCAATGTTTGAATAAAATTATCTCCTTGAAAATCCTGTTTTTCTTTTATTTCACGAATTACCTACCTGAAAAATGTACCATCATCCGAAAAAAAAATATTTTTATCGATTTTACCGACTTATCGATCCGGAAAATTTATCAACATCCGGAAAATTGAGTTACCGATAGTAAAACTGGAAAATTTACCAACATCCGGAAAATCGAGTTACCGATAGTAGGGAAAAAATCTACAATACCGACTGCAGGAGCATCGAAGGATTTTCACCTAAAAAATTATCGACCGCGGTGGACAAGTTCGCACCCACCAATCAGCGCTCGGGAAATCATCTCACCGAGAAAAATATTCAACCAACCAGAGCTCAGGGAATCAAGGCCCCGGAAAAACCCACTCAACCAATCAGAGCTCGGGGAATTATGCAAATTATTCCCACCTGTTTTAAAAAAAGGGGGTGGGAGGAAGAGGGGATTTAAACAACATATCAGAGCTCGGGGAATTATGCAAATTAATCCCACCTGTTTTAAGTAAGGAGTTGGGAGGGGATTTAAACAACCAATCAGAGCTCGGGGAATTATGCAAATTAGTCCCACCTGTTTTAAGTAAGGAGTGGGAGGGAGAGGGGATTTCAACAGCCAATCAGAGCTCGGGGAATTATGCTAATTAGACTAGACACGGCACCAGACGGGAGGTAGGGAGGGGGTAAGGTCTGTCTCCCCAGCTCACGCCTCTACTACTAGAAATAATTCGTTCCCAAAATATTTTTTTTAGTGCATACACAAATAGAACGATCTGAATTACCAATTCAGTGCATAGACGAATCAAATCAATACTTGATTAACGTGAATAATATTTTATTGAACCGGTTTAATATCCAATTTCTTCAATTAAATAAATAAAATCAATTAATTACAATAATTATGCTCTTTTATATAGTTCGTTCAATGCAATACATTGGTGTTTAGACTACACGTATAGTTGCTTCAAATATGAAGATACTTGAATCAATTATTAGTATATTACGATACGAGTGTGATGAAACATTTTCGAGACGAGTATGAGTTTGTAGCACGAGCCGAAGGTGAGCGTTGCAATTACACGAGTTGAGAAAAAGTTTCTCGCACGAGTTTTGTATACAACTTTATGTCACTAGTGCGAGAAGTGCGACTTCACGCACGCGAAGCGAAGCGGAGCGTGTGAGAAGTAGGCACTTCTCGCACCGAGTGGCATAAATATATTTTGAATAAACAATTTGTCGTCGCTTAAAATGTAGGTTGAATTGCAACTCAACTCGGGTGTTTATGTAAGGAGAGAGGAACTCAGGACCATCTTGAGTTTTAATGAGCAACCGAAAACGATGGTTCGCCGGCTCTTATTGGTGATGGCGAATTAATACAAATGAGCGCTCGCGGTTCCAGGGATAAGAAACCGATTCCCTCCAAAATTCTAAAGGCTGTGTATAGTACGTTTCAGATTGTTTACACATTGAGAAAAAAATGCTAGAATGAACTAAATCGGTGTTCACCCTCGTTTAAATGAATTTTTAGTTTGTATAACAAATATTTTGGGTACCGCAAATATATTTTAGTCAACTGAATCAAATAATTATTGAAAAAACTAAACATTTGGTTGTCCTAAACGAGAAATTCGTTTGAACGAGGGCAAACACCGATTTAGTTAATTTCTACATTTTTTTCTCAGTGTTTATGTATTCCTGCGTATGTGTATTTATGTAATGAAGGGCATAAAATTCATTCCATCATAACTAGTAAACTACTCGACTGAATCAGTTCTGATTCTGATTTATTTTTATTTAATTAAATTAAAATCGATTGACGCGTTCCATCTTTGTGAGATTTTAAATATTTAAACAACTGTCCGTTAACACTCTAAGGTGATCAAATTCTTGCAATTCTCTTGAGCACATTGCTTCCTTATTATTTTTCACTTTTCACAAAGCTTCATTCATGAGCAGAGTTGTAAATGCCAAATACTTATAGAAATAATGATGATGATACGATCAGCTCTAAGTAGAAGAGGCCCAAGATCGCGAGACAGAAGGGGCGTGGCCTAGTGGCGCCGGGCGCCAGGGGGCGCGGCCTAGTGGCGCCATAAAGGGAGCGTGGTGGGGGTATCCCCGTCCCCTACCCAAAATGTCTTCCTCCCCTCCCTTGAGTGTCCTCCCTCCCAGACAAGCCCTCTAATTGTTCCTCCCTCTTCCCACCCGGTCCCTCCCTTAAGTGCCCACCCTTCCATACAAGTCCTCTGATTGTCCCTCCCCCCTTCCCACCCCTTAACGAGAGAACGACTGTGATTCGTCTCTATACTTGTCCACCACCCCCCTCCCTGTATGTGTCGTGTTAACTTACCCTTATAAGACCTCTAATTGACCCTCCCTCTTCCCACCCCTTAACGAGAGAACGACTGTGATTTGTCTCTATACTTTTCCACAACCCCCTCCCTGTATGTGTGTTGTGTTAACTTACCCCTCTTCTCCTCCCTCTTGTTTCCGCCCACGCTGTGGACCAAGATCGCGAAAGCACCACGTGCTTCATGCATTCTGCTGGGGTCCGAAAAATTGACAGTGGCGCCGCCGGTGAGCGTCGCCGGAAGTCCCGAGCGGTGGCCCGGGATCGCGAGAGACGACGTGCCCTCGGCGCTCGGCCGTGTATCTGACTAAGAGGCGTCGTGCTCTCATCGCTCCGCCGTGGGTCCGACTGAGAGTCGACGGTGGCGCCGCCGGTGAGTCTCACCTGAAGTCCCAAGCGGTGGTCCGAGATCGCGAGAGACGGTGTGCTCTCGGCGCGCCGCCGTGGGTTCGACTGAGAGTCGACGGTGGCGCCGCCGGTGAGTGTAGGCGGAAGTCCCAGCCGGTGGCCCAAGATCGCGAGAGACGGCGTGCTCTCGGCGCTCCGCCGTGGGTCCGACTGAGTCGATGGTGGCGCCGCCGGTGAGCGTTGCCGGAAGTCCCAAGCGGTGGCCCAAGATCGCGAGAGGCGGTGTGCGCTCAGCGCTCCGACGCGTGTCCGACTGAGAGTCGACGGTGGCGCCACCGGTGGCCGTTGTTGTAAGTCACGGCTGGTGGTCAAGGATCGCGAGAGACCCGTGTGCTCCGTGGTATCCGACTGACCGTCTACAGTGGCGACGCACGTGAGAGTGATATCAAATAGCGCACGCGACCCAAGACCGCGAGAACCCCTACCCGCCCCGACACCCCTCCCATAGCGCTCCCACCTTCACCCACCAGCGCGAGATGATCGGCGCGTCCGTATACTCATTCTGCTCGCGCTTTTTTCATGCTTATTATAATGTCTATGAGAAATGGATTCTTTGAATAAATTAACACTTACATATTTATAAATTTGTTTATTTAAATATTGTTTATATGTTTACAATATTTTCTTGAAGACACCTCCTGAGTTCGTTGCTTGGCATCCATTGCATTTTCTGCGTTGTGGTGGTGGTGGGCCATCGATGTAGTCCCTCAAAGTTGCTGTCTTGTAGTGTAAATAACATGGCAGATATGAAGAGACTTCGCGATCGGCTTTGAGATGTTCAGGTAGTTTTTCCCACAAAACAGATATATGTCGCCCCCAGTGTTTTAATAGCAGCGGTTTTGGGATATACTCCAGCTCGGATTTGGTGAGTTCCCAAGGATCCTTGGAGCAATCGATTATCAGTATGCTGTCGATGGTCTCCATTGTCATAGGTGTTGGAGAGAGAGAGAGAGAGATAGAGACTCTGAGATGATGGCGCCAGGAGTGTTTCTTCACGACTGACCTATCTCAACGGTGATCGTCTGGTTATATGTGGGTGATTCATATGTCTTGGGGAAATGGGTGGGGTAAAAGGTTTCGAATGATAACAGTCACACAAGAAATACTTTTTCCAGTTTTTATGGCCTATCTCAACGGTGGTCGTCTGGTTATATGTAGATGATTCATACGTCTTGGGTAATGAGAGGGGAGAGGTTTCGAATGATAACAATTACACAGGAAATACGTTTTTCAGCTTTATTCATTATTATTTACAAGTAGCAGCCAAATCTTGCAGTACAAGTTTGTATACATGAGATTTTTTTTCTTCTTCTGTTACATATACCGCCGCCGCTTATATTACGTTTTGTATTTTTTACAAATTTCTTCTGTTTATTTGTCCTCGCTCGAGAAGAATATTTCAGTCGTTTGGAGTAACGTGCGACGATGCAATCATTCTTCAACTTGTTTGCAGAAAAATTGTTGCAAAAAGCTTCCAGAGTATAACCCCGACACATATAATCAAGAAACATAAGGCAGTATTCACCACACACTCGTGACTTGATGGCTTGCAGCGGGGTTGTATTTCATTCGTAGGTTCTTGTGTTTCTGCGTAGACGGTTATGGTGCTGGTTGACGAGTGGGGTTAATCCATAACTATCGAAAAAGATGCCGTATCCATTTTCGTCAACGTACACTGCAACCCAATGTCTACCAGGCTGACTGTGCTCGTCGGTGTTTAACACGAATGCTGTAGGTCTAGACCAGCGACTCGGGATGCGATCTGCCGGGAAGACTCCTTTCGTCTGAGCAGATATTAGTTGTAGAGCCTCGGATATTTGTAGACTGTTCATTATTCTTCTTTTGCTGTTTAGCTTGCGATTGGCATCGTCGGTGCTGGAGATTATAACTGCGCGGCGGAGGTGTCAGTCGGTTCGGTGTGTTGGGCCTTGGTGGTGGTGAGAATCGCGTATCTTTTGTTCGAAAAAGAGCCACTATCTCATCGTTAACTGGCTCTGTTCCTGCGTACGTGTTTGCCTCATGACTGTCGCTCGAGAGTGTGACATCCTTGAATATATACTCTCTACTACAGAGTATATTTTTATTCTGCATCACCATCTTGTTGCTCGTATCCAACATTGTTTTTTTCTCAATGTTTGTCGGCGTGGATGTAGCGATAGGCTCTGAGTAAATTGGGCTGATGGCATCGAGTTCTGTAAAGTTTAGCCAGGAGCGTATTTTTGCTACGTTGTTTAGAGCACACGTTGCAGCATTTTCTTTCAAAACACCATGATGAATGCAATATGTTTTATTGACGGGCATGTTTTTAAATGAAGGCCCACCAAACTCCTCGAGATTAATAATTTCGCGTCTCAACACATCACGTAACAGTTTTTTGTGCACCACGAATGTAAATACGTAAAGCATATCGACACATGCCACGTAGTTTAGCGTAGACTTTTTTCAGTGGCGTGTCGCCGTCGACCCATTCCAATCCATGATGGTAACACGTGAGATTATTATTGCTTGCTCGAATGTGTTTAGGTAGCTCCCCAAAGTCGTAGGGTTGTTCGATAAGCCAGTGTCCATAATGTTCGTCGTGGATTGAAGTAACTGCTACCTCCTTAGGTAGAAATTCACCAACCATGCCATAGAGAGCTTGAATATCTATTATGATTGCCATGATGAGAGTTTTTTCGAAGACTGATGCTAAGTGTCTCAGCGACTCGTTTAAATACCCGTTCAGCTACCACCACCACCACCACTACCGACGGCGCCGCGTCAGATGCCAGGGTGGATGCTGTATAGTTGAGCTGACTCATGCACTAAAATCGGTAATAACTTGTCGTGTTGAGTCTATTTCAATTACATCGTCATACTCTGCGTACATAAGACAATTCAACGTTGATGTCAGTGGTTGTTCAAAGCGTACTTCGATTCGTACACTACCGTGTCTTATGAGATTCCAATGACTGAAGCATCCAGCAGACAAATCAGGTGTTAAATCAAAGGCGTGCAGACAGTAACCGTTAGGGTAGTCATCTCGGTCTATGTCCAATCCCTCGTTTTGAAAATGTATGCCAGTACCGCTGTATAGAGTCTGGTAGCTGTGAACCCACGTTTCGCTACCTGAAAACGTCGGTTGAAGAGGCTTACTAGGTACCTGCTGACCGTGAACGTAGAGAGAGAGAAAATTTATTGAATTATGGTGAAAGTTAAACGGATTTAGCGATTTGCTACCGTTGAATGCCCGATTTTTCACAAAACCAACGATAATCCGTTTAGGCAATTGACCAAAAATAACATTGTCCAGAGTATCACCGATAATGCCACTATGCATGGTAAAAGCTTTAACCTCCACTCTCGTTATAGGATACTTTGCCGTAGCTTTAGCGAGCATTTTAGCATGAGCGATCAGTACACCAGGTGCAATTATTGCTCGTCGCACTAGTAGAGTAGCCTCGTTTATTTGTACACTATGCGTCACTCCTGGTACAGACGACGCCATGAGACAAAAATCGTCTTTTGAGCGTACGAGTCGTAGACGTACTTCTACGCCATTTATCAGAAATTTATCCTGGTTAAAAACATCGCAGTGCAAGTGTCCAATCATGTCGATATTTTTTCCATTTTTTACATGCTTCTCGCGTATACCCAGGCCGTAATTTCGACTACCTGAAGTACCGGGTAAATCTTCAAACGAGCCAGCGCTGTCGGCGTACCACAGAGATGACGTTAGATGAGAATTTTTCGCCGCGGGTCCATAATTGAGCAGAGTTTCAATGTATGCTCTGTAGGGGTACGCGTTGTTGGGTGGTGCGACAAGTTTCTGATTGAAATATATATCCACTTGATTGAAAAGACTATGCAGAAAATTATTAACAGGTGCCACTTTGAATTCCGATTTTCCAGTAGAGTTAACTTTTACATTTACTGCAATCATCGTATGCGCCAGATCCAGATATTCCTCCCCATGGCCCGGTATAACAAATTCGATTGGCCCATCGTCCGAGAGGGACGAAACGGGTTTGTAGTGAACCCATTGTGATCCTTCTATAGCTGTTTGTGTTGGTGGTATAGTAAACAAGTCGAGCTCCGACTTCATACACTCGCAAGAGTGTGAGTGTAAAAAAGACATTGTTAAACACCAAAAATATCGTTCGTTTTCCTCTTCTTCCTACGTTTCGTCACTCGTTTGACTGTTTTACTGACCCTCTTCCTGCTTTTCCCTTTTTTTCTCTTGACAGTGGTTTTTCTTCTCTTCTTTATATTATATTTTTCGTGTGCGTGCGTGCGCGTCCCGTTAACGACTGCATAATTCTCCTCGTGCCTACTGTATTATATCCCGATCCGTTCATGAGAAGAGAAATTTTTTCATTGGCTTTTCGCTGTAAATTGTCACTGGATTCAACAACGCGCCGGCGCAACGACTCTTTAAACGGCTTTTTGTGGCCACTCACGTCCTCAAGTACGTGTAAGCCGGTGCGTAGAGCCTCTTTTCCTATAGCTTTAGCACCCTTCTTCAGCAGCGGTAATACACTCCTGAAGAGTCCTCCGAGAAAGTTGCCGATTCCGTGTCCGCGCTGATGAGGTGATCCAACATATATATTTTGTATACGTCCGTCAGCACCGCCACCGATCTGATTCTCGTAGTAAGTCGTATAATGAGCCACCATAGCTTCACTCTATCTGGGCAATCTGTCTTTCCAGAGAACTGTCGGGTTTAACGTTCCACACGTGAATGCCAGCTGTTTGCAATGAATCAGCTTTTATATTAGCGTCAAACATCGTTTTATGTAGCCGTAAAGTTTAGATTAATTTCAGTATATTCGTTAAATGTTACAATGTAAAATTACGTTGGACTTCAGCCTGTGAATGTTTATGCATCATGTCTTCTGAATCTTGAACATTCATCGCGATGTCTTTTCATGTGTCAGACTCTCTTAAAGTGAAGCGTGATCGTCAGTATCCCGTACTCGAATGCGATAGGCTTGCCTAAATCATCTCTTATATCTATCTCGATAGAGTGAAAATAGTTGTTTATAAGAGGTATGTAAGTCGGTGGTAAAAAATATTTCACTTGAGTGGTTCCGTATGTGTATTTTGCTGTATCCAAATTAACTATGCGTAGTAGCGTTGTTTGCGTATCTCCCACTGTATAGGGTACACAAATATCTGTGTATACAAAGAGTTGATCGGGTAGCCCACGGTTTATACAAGCGGGTACGCTAGCCCGACGCGGTACACCTTGTTCCAAGCGTAGATTAATGCCTTGAGGAGTTTCCAAGTCGGCCTGCGGTAGCAAACGCTTTTCGAACCCCAATATTCGTTGTCCTTTACGACTCATTTGTAGTACATTATCGGTGCACGTATTTTTCTTCATTATGTCAATAGCCACATAACCGTTTGCATTTTTTTCTTTTACAATTTGTATGCCAGCTTCACGTAGACCTTTTAAATGATTTATGTGAGACACAAGTTCCTCATGATCTTTGTATAATCCATATGGTACATGCCCCGCAACAGGTATTTCGGCATCGCAACGAGCCCATTTGATTTTCGTCTTCGACTCCTGGAGATGAGTCATCGTGCAGGGTACATGAATTTCCGCCAAGCCTACGCTCCATCGACCTTTCAGCGATATTTCCCGCTTGAGTTGAGTGGTAAAGTGTGTTGTTGTATTGTCCGGAAAATATTGCATACTGCTGTTACTCGGTAGCACGAGAAAAAAATCATCTATGTCTTGCATTTTGATGTTTTACGTGATGTTCTGAACGTTTGACGCGGGTATCCAAGAGTTGAATTTTGCTGGGTAGCCCACCCAACTCACGAGAATTTGTTTTTTAGCACCGCGTCCTTTTGTCTGGAGCACTTGGTTGATTTTAAATGCTCGATCTTTGCTAGCACGATTTTCATGAACACGTGTCAATTCTTCGGGATAAAAGAAGCCTTCGATAGTTTCGCCTTCGAGATCGTTCAGCTCGTAAACATGCAGTCCTTGACGTTCAATAAACTCTTTTAACACGAAAAATTTCTTCACTCCAATTTTTCTCGTAACCCTTCTCGAACGTACCTTTTGATCTACTAATACGAACATGATCATCGACTTTGTATTTATACGTCGTGAAGCGTCTCTTTTCGCGTCTTTTCACAGCAGCATGCATCATATTATGCGATGCTGCGTCGGCATTGTACAATGTTACGGCTGCCGGTTGCATTTTAATTGTCGAATGTATCGCATGATTGTAAGCGTAAACAAATTGCTGCAGCACGTCAATGTAGCGATGTGTGTTTTTATGCGTGAAATAACGCCACATGCGTTCCTTCAGTGTTCGGTTAAAACGCTCGACAATAGACGCTATTATGTCAGGATTACGAGCAACCCGAAATCGAATGTCATATTCTTTGAGAAATTTTTGGAGTTCACTACCGACGAATTCTTTGCCGCGATCTGTCTGTAGATATACAGGTTGACGACCATCACTTCGTTCGAAAATCCGTTTAAACGCTTTTGTCACTTCATGAACCGTTTTGTCCTGTAAGGGTTCGACCCACGCGTACTTGCTGAGTACGTCAATGACCATTAGCAGGTACGACACATTATCGTTGTAACTCTTTAATGAACGTAGATCCACGAGGTCGGCTTCCCAAACATCGTCGATATTATTAACATTGTAGTAGAGTCGTGGAAAGAGACGCCGCACGGGTCTGTGCATAGTATAAGCGTCCTGCTGCGTAAGCCATTCATATACAGAGTCTGCTTTATTTTTGCCTTTAATTAGTCGTCTAGCTCCGGTATAACCCGAAGGATTTGAAGCATCATAATATACTTTTTCGAATGACATGTTTGTTGGATTTTGCTTTAAAGTTTAATCCAGCGAGCAAATCCGTAACCAGAGAGTCTGCTTTTTCGTCGTCGTTTTGCAGAAGGCTCTTGATTTCTCATAACAGTATCGTCACTATCGCGCACATATTCAATATTGAGATTACCGTTATTGTTGTCCTCGCTGCGCGTAGCGTCGATCTCGGAGTTTCTATGATTATCCCGCGTGTGCTTAGTTGCTGTAGTTTGTGCTATGTGCCATAAAGTTTCGTTCCCGACAAATTCTCGCGGTACAATACCAGCTCGAAGACTCGAGATGAACTGTACGCGTCCGTGCGGTTTTATACCTTTTCTAGATCTTACAGCATCATTCACAAGGTCCACAATATTGGAATTTGGAATGTATCTGTCGTTTATTGTGACAACGCCTTTGCTATCCCAACTCACGTTATTAGACTGAGTCACGGTGGTACGAAAATATTCCACAAGCGACGTTGCTTTACGCTTATACGCTATTTATTATTATATCATCCGCTAGAGTTGGTTTTTGGGTTTCTTCGTGTTGTGGCGCTTCAGATTTTACACCACTGTGAAATAGAAAGCGCTGCATGTAATCTTTCCATTTACGTGAGTCATCGTCGCCGTACTTTGTCGATTTTAAAATCTTAAAAAGTTCAGCGTTTTGTCGCGAAAGTGCGTCACCAGGTGTCTGTACGGTTTTCTTCGGAGTTAGCAGATCCTCGATTTTACCGGCATGGCCAAAACCTGTCATAGGTTCTCGGACGTCGGTATTGCTGCAGCACTGTTTGTTGTCGTCGTCGTCGGTAATCGGCACTAGAGCCATTTTCTTTGCGTACTCCATAGCTTCTCAGGAACTTCCTTCCCCGCCGCTGGCAAACAATCTACTGAACAGCGTCGAGATGATCGGTGCTAATAATAGTGGTAAAAACGCACCACCGCCTTTTTGAATTATTATACGTTTTTTAGCCTTCCGATTGAAGCGTTTACGTCGACCACTAGCAGCAGCACTCCGGTTTATCATGCCACAAGCGGCGATTTGGCGAAGCACGTTTTTATATTTTTTCAGTCTGTTTTTAACACTGCTTTTAATATCGAGCGAACCGTGTAAAATATTTACAACACACTCACAGATACATTTAATGAGTGCTTCGTCAGCGGTACGTAGTAGAGCTTTGCGTTGCTCCTTATTAGAATGATAGAGTGCATTCAGCATAGCGGTACATCGTTTATCAAAAGGCACTCTTCTCGCACGATCTTTTTTTTAAATTTTTTTCGTCATACTTGTGTGCATGCAACGGTTATGCTCTTCTTACGATGTGCTACGATCTTTTGCGTACTGTCGACTGATGCCCTCGTACACGTGCTCGCCTTTTAAATACGGTGTCTCGAGTTCTTCGGGACGTAAACCTGCATACGTTTATCGTCGGGAAAAATTGTCGTGCGACATCGGCAATTATCGGGCGTGGATTGCTTTAGATCCAAGAGAAGATATCCGTGCGGTTGCGCGGTTGCATCGTGGTACGCTTCGGTTAAGAAATGCGGATTTTCCGAATAAACTTGACGCGCTAGATGACGAATTTGTGCTCGATCTCGAGGATTTTTAAAAATTACTATATAGTTTGTGTTTAACGATATGTCTCTTTGACCATGACCCTGGTGAAAAATATTTTGCGTGATGAATATAACGCTGATATTCTTATGGTGACCGCCTTTAGTAAAAAGATCCACAATGGTGCCATTTGACGATTCACGCATTAAATCATCGATAATAATAAGTTTTTTTAGAGCATTGTCGTTTGAATAATCGGACGGCTGCGGCATTCCTTCGATAAATTCTATTTTCGGTACTTTTTTATAGTCCACGCTATTATTCCGAGCCGTGTCTAATGGTAGAGGTGAAGACGACGACGACTGCAGTGATGCCGAGTTAATGTGGATCGTACGAATATTAGGATCCAAAGTATCACCGTAGTAAAATATGATTCTATCAAACACGACGTCGCACATTGAATTTAAATTTTTAAGAAATTTTTTCACAAAAACCGTTTTTCCACATCCTGTGGGTCCACATATAAGTGATGTCCAAGGATGTTTCCATCTTACGTCCATATTTTGAATTTTATTTTAACACAAAACGCGTTTCGAAATATTTTTTACAAGCCTTTCACGCGAGCGGCGGCGGCGGCGGCGGCGGCGGACTCCCGCACGTCGTTACTAGCTTATTCGACGTGTACGCGCGCACCCGCGGTTCAGCTTAAACAGACACGCGCTCGTGCGCTCATAAGCTTATAAACGAGCGACTGTCGACGATCTTACAACGTCACATGCGCGTCTATCAGCTAATAAAGTCGCATGTGGACATTAGCCTAGGTGAAGAAGATAGAAATTGTGACACAACATGATATGATCGAAATTTTCATTTTTATTTTATTAAAAACTCATTTTTTTAACATATAAATTAAATTTTATTATTCACCTGTAAAAAAGAATAAACGACAAGTACAAGACAGGATTATGAATTTTTGTTGTTTATTTTTGACAAAGGTTATAAGTATATGTTAATATGTATACACACGCTCACACACACTGTAGTGTAAATTTCCCCAAAAATGCCAAACGCACTACAAAGCTAAAGTCCCGAGCTTTGCCCTTTATTTTTATCCAGGGCGCCAGGCGCGAAAAATATTACGCGCCGGGAAAAACTCGCGATGTTCAGGGACCAAGCTGCTTTGCCGGACTAGCCGCAGCCGTCAAGAAATGTAGAGTGGCGGGATTCGAATATAAGGTTCTCGTGCAGAAAAAAGAAAACAGATTGTCAAATTTTCGGGAGACTTCAACAATAATTTGAAATTTATTTTAAACAAAATTATTGACTCACAAAAGAACCCAAGTCAAAATTAATTCCCGTTAACAACTTTAAACACAGGAAAAAAAACTCCTCGATCGGCTTACAAGAGCTACCGTGCGACGCGGCTCTCTTCACACGCACACACACTCTATAAAACACACTCACGAGAAAGCACGGGAATATTAATCATGTCCCAACAAAACTGTTATTTGTTTCGGGAAGAACTTTGCTTGTTCGCCCGATTCAGTAACAAATTTAATCAAATCTATGAAATAGATCTCGCGCCTCGACACCTCTCTTTTACAGGCGACGCGGTCTAACCCGACTTTCTCTCTCTCACTCACACTTAACGCCACGGGAATGATCACACTCTCGAACAAATAACAATAACGACACTTTTCCGCGACATTCGACTCTCATACGGAAAAAAACCAGCTACTCAGTTCACCAGTATCAAAAAGATAGAACGCGGAACACTCTCACCCATCAACGCTTCTCGATCATTCCCGCGCACAAAACCATTATCCTAAAAATAATGGCATTTTCCCGATTATCGCTCCCGACCAAAATCCAGACTATATAACATTTCTCTACTCTACTCATGTCGATCAACGGCTCACCATAAAGTCTCGCGGGTCTCTCGAAACTCTAATAATCATACACAATAGAGCTCACAGACTCGACCACGCGTGAGATACCGTCGTCGCGCACGTTTTAAACAAATGTATAACAAACTATAAAATACTAAAAGAAAAGATACCAAGCGACAGGGCTTACCTCGAGCACTACATCTATTATCCCGAGCTATGTGTCCCAATCTCTGGTCTCCTCGATTAGTCTCGGGAGTTTTCGGGTTTGACGGGAGATATTACTATTCCTCGCAGTGACACGGATCCTCGGGAAATGCCTCGAGGTGTGTCGCTCACGAGAGCACGAGCCCTGTCATCCCTACCCTAATTATTCTATCGGCGATCAGTCAGGCGGCCAACCCTGATTTTTCGCAAACTAAATTATCGAAATAGTTGGCGCTTCTGGCGCGCGAAGTCCAAAACGGGACTACGTAGCGCAACGCGTAAGACGGTGGTGAAGACCGATGGTAAACCCGCGTTGTATTATAGGGACGGCGAATCTTATGCCGTACGGGATGCTCGACATTTCCTTGGAATATTTCCCGATGCCCTCGAATATTTTCCCGTGTGTCTTCTGTGGGTGGCCGTCGACACTCTCGGGTGCCCTCCTCGTCTCTCCGTGACCATACATAAATAAAATTAAAAAAAAAGAAAACCCATCGGGAATTAGAAATAGAAATAAAATCTTATAAGGCCCTATGGATCTGCCGGGAGTCGTCGTACTGCGAGGAACTGTGCTCGAAAATTTCGAGTTTATTCCCCCCTCAAAATTTAACCCGTTACAACTCTCCCCCCCTTAAAACTCGGCCGCCCCGGTCGAGCAAACCTCTATCTCTTGGCCTCTCATTCAAAATAAGGAAACTCATTTAAACAGTGCAGCGACAGTACCTCGCACTGCAGATCCATAAGTCCCGAAAACACGAAGTAGAATAAATTCTGATGGTTCTAAACCGTACCATTTTCCCTGTAAGAAATACCAATAATATCCCGATACGGTTTTAGATCGGAAATGGAAGCTTTCTTAATAACATTCCCGCGATCGTCTGTCAGCTCGTAAACCACGGGAGATAATATCCGCGAAACGGTGAACGGGCCCTGAAATTTCTGCGCGAGTTTAGCTGCGACAAATTGCGATGCATTTGACAAAATGCGCTGACGCTTGAGAACGCGGTCTCCCAACTTAAATTGTACGGGATTACGATTCTTGTTAAAATGTTTCGCTTGTCTTCTATACGCCTCGTCCAGATCATGCTGCACGTTCTTACGCAATATCTCTAGGCGTTCCATCCTTTCCGACCATTGTTTTCGATTTGCCGGGATAACCTCTCGCTCTCCTTCCACGCATTTGTAAAATTGGCGGGGCCTAGGTGTACGGCCAAAATTGAGAAATGCGGGACTGGTGTCTATTGCTGAGTGATGTGCCGTGTTTTAGGCGAAACGAAATTCCGCCAGATGGACATCCCAAGCCCTATGATCTCCCTCCAAGTAAGACACAATCATAGTCTTCAGGACTCTATTGACCCGCTCTACGGGATTGGCTTGAGGATGGTAAGGCGGAGTTGTGGTATGATAAATTCCCAACTCGGCCGCCATCTCTTTCATACTCTTGTTCACGAACTCCGTGCCGTTATCTGTTAGGATAACTTCTGGAGTTCCCCAACGAGACATGACCAGTTCTTCCATAAGCTCCCGTATTTTCTTTCCCGTAGCTTTCTTAAGCGGCGCGCACTCGATCCACTTGGTGAAAAGATCTTGCAACACCAAGACATACGCAGCTCCCGAACGGCTAGGCGGGAATGGGCCCATGATATCGGCTGCGACCACTGACCATGGCTCTTCTATCGCGCGTCTTCCCATAAGACCTAAAGGCAATCCGACTTTTGGTTTTGACTTCTGACAGACATCACAACTCCCGACGTAGCGGGAAATCTCTTGATGCATTTTGGGCCAATAGTACGTCGAGACGATGCGTTGGAAAGTTTTGTCTATACCCAGATGTCCGGCTTGCGGCACATCATGGTTCTCCCGAAGGATTTCCCTACGATCATGATTCGGGATTACTAGTTTCCATTCATCTTCTGAACTTGTCCCCCTTTTACGCGTGAATCTTCTGCGTAAGAATAGTCTGCATTCACATATCTTCCAATCCAGGAATTTCTCTGGATTGTCTCGCACCTCGGTCCATCTCATCTCGTACCGTGGATCATCCAACTCAGGAGTCTCTCCGAACTCTGGAGGCTCCTTGGCTACGAGTAAGGTCAATTCTGGTGTTAATGTAGACTCCTCAACCAACTGACTTATCGGGATACTTTCGTGCACACGCGACAAGGCGTCTGGTAGATGGTTTAGCGCTCCCTTTCGATGAAGTATATCGAAATCATAGTGAGTAAGCGTCCAGATCCACCTCGCGATGCGTCCCTTCGGTTCTTTTTGAGTAAAGAGCCACCTCAAACTCTCGTGATCTGTAATCACGGTAAATCGGTAACCATTGAGGTAAGGCTTGAACTTCTCCACGGACCACAAGATTGCCAGACATTCCAACTCCCGTACATCGTAGTTCCGTTCGGCATCGGAGAGAGCGCGACTTGCATATGCTATCGGATGCTCTGCTCCTTCAGGCTCTTGTGTCAACACGGCACCCAATCCCGTAAGACTGGCGTCTGTGTGAAGCGTGAATTTCTTGCTGAAGTCGGGCCTTGCCAAAACTGGTGTCTCGACTAAACATTTCTTCAGTAGTTCGAAAGCGTTCTGTTGGTCCTCTCCCCACACCCAAGGCTGTGTTTTCTTGGTGAGTCTGGTGATCGGCTCGGCTAAGGTTGCGTAGTTCGGGATAAATCTTCGATACCACGATGCCGCTCCCAAGAAACGGCGAACTAAAGTCACCGTTGTAGGTGCAGGGTATTTGTCGATAGGCGCAGTTTTCTCGGGATCCGGTTGGAGACCACTCTGGTTAATCAGGAATCCGAGGTATCTCAACTCGCTTCGACAAAACTCACATTTATCGGGATTAATGAGCAGTCCCGCATCTATAATTCGATCAAATACCCGTTTCATCCACACAAGATGTTCTTCAAACGTTTCCGTGGCAATTACTCTATCATCCAGATAGGCAAAAACCGCAGGTTGCATTTCCGGAGCGATCACCTGGTCCAGCAGACGTTGAAAAGTCGCGGGAGCAGTAGAAAGTCCATACGGCATGCGCTGGAAATGATATAACCCTCGATGGGGAGCTGTAAATGCCGTGATCTCGCGGGATTTCTCTTCCAACGGGATTTGATGAAATGCTTGACTAAGGTCGAGAGTCGAGATGTATCGAGCTGCCCTCAAACAATACAATATGTGAGACATGAAAGGTAACGGATATGCGTCCTTTTTTGATACTGCGTTAACCTTCCGAAAATCGATACAAAATCTGTAAGTCCCATTAGGCTTCCTGACCATAACGATCGGACTGCTCCACTCGCTTTGAGATTTCTCGATGACCTTTGCATCTAACATGCGATCGATCTCTGAGTTCATGGCGTCTCTGATAACGGGAGTGAACGGATACCAGCGTTGTTTGACTGGTGTGGCATCTCCGACGTCTATTCGATGTTCCACCAGGTTGGTTAACCCGGGAGCTTGTCTCAACCTCGGGATTTCAGTAGCCAAGAACGTCTCAAGTCGTTCACTCTCATCATCAGTTAGGTCGGCAATCGCAGCACAAAAGTCCAGATGATCGGGACTTTCTACGCGAGCAAATTGATATTCCACGTGTGGTTCTCCGCTGAAAAACCATTTGCGTTTCACCACGTCAATGCCGATACCAAACGTTTCCATGGAGTCTAGGCCTAGAAGAAGAGGGACTGGTAAACTAGGCATCACTCTGGCGACTAAAGTTCTCTGTCTGCCCCTCAAGATGGCATCAAATTCCAATTCTTCACTGCAAACCACTTCCTGGCCATTTCCCACAGTGCAAGGACGATTTGACGTAGGTCTTCTGACGAAGCCTAGTCTTGCCAAAAACAACATCCCTTCAGAACCGATGTACGTACTTGTGGCTCCAGTATCGACCAGGGCGGGAAGAATACTTCCTCGTACGATAAGCAGCAATACCAAGACTGATGTTCCTTGGCTCTCGATGGTTTGAAGCACCAATCTCGCGTAGTCGACGGCGGGAATTACAGTTGGGGACATCGATTCCCGCAATCATAGCACCTTAGTCGGAGAGGCTGGGCACAACCTTTGGCATAATGGCCAGTTTTGTTGCAGTTATTACAAATAACCTCGTCGGGATTGATTTCGACGGATCCCCGCATGGCCATATGTTCTCTAGATCCTCCTGCACTTGCCAAGAATGGGTTGGCACTGCTGGCTATTGTCCCAGGCCTAGCTGGTGTTGCCAGACGAATAGCAGGGCGAGGAGGAGTCGTCGCATTGCCTGAACCATATGCAGCATTACCTGGTCTCGGGAAGTTAGGAAAAGTTCTCCGAGGTGACGCGAGAAATGCTCCACTCCTGTCATCGTTGTAAAAATTGGTGTCTTGGCCATATGAGAGATACTCCCCCCCCCCCCCCTGGATCATATATGCGTTGTAATTGGGTCTCCTAGGTGGAAATCCACTTCGATCCGAACCAAAGGAGACTCTAGGTCTGCCACTCGACATATCCCTGCAGGAAAATTCGGGGAAGAGAGATCTCTCGGGAGGTAATGGCACTCGGAATGTCTCTGCAGCGCGATAGCTTCTTTCAACTCTTATCAAGTCTCGCCCTAAGTCTTCAAGGGTCCGAACTTCTGAGCGAAGCACGGCGACTTGTAAGCGAGGGAGTAAATTTCGATGTACCAAATCGAGCTGCTTTCCAATTGACAGAGGAGGAACCACTCGCATCATCAGACCTCGCATGCACGTGAGGAAATCGGCCACGTTCTCATTGGCCCCTTGCACACGGGATTTTAGCTCTTCTTCCAATGCCAGCTGCAGGTCCCCGTTACAAAAACGAGTGCTAAATGCTTCCCCACATTCTCCCCAAGTGCGCCATCTCGGACGTTCCGCCTTGAACCAGTGGTAGGCTATTCCCTTCAGGCAGAGGGGAATGCAATTCAATAGGTCGGTATCCGATAACGCGACCAACCTACGTCCATCTTCGATTCGGGAAAGAAAGGCATCCACCTCTTCTCCACGAGCACCAGAAAATCCCAAATTCCATCTCCTCATAATTTCATAGGCCGACAACGCTTGCGAATGATACCGGGTCCCACCTTGATCAGGCGAAGATTGATGTGTAGGGTTCCCGACGTTATTAGCGGGAATATTGTTCGCGGCTTGCCCACCGGGAAGTTCGTCAACCGTAATCATCCCTGTAGCGTCGGTAACTCCGCTAAAGTTTCCGTAACGGCTAGAAAAGAATAGTCGCTCCCGCAAAACGGCAGCGGAACCTTCCTCCGGCAATCCTCTTAGGGTCAATTCGGCCTTTACTTGTTCGTCGGTGAGCCTCGCGACCTCTTCCAGACTTAATGGTCGGTCCATATTCTCGTTTGGTATTCGCGCAAACAGTTTACGAGCTGACCGAAGATCTTAAGGCTTAATCGGCGAGCACAGATATTCCCGTTAAATCAAATACAAAAAAAAGGCGGAATGTGCGCTCACCCGATCGATAACAAGGGCAGATTTCGCATATGATACCCAGGGAAAGAAACAATAAAATATTCCAAAATAAATAGAGCAGGTGATAAGGCGAGACGATCTTAAACCTAAAACCTAAAAAGTACTAAAACCCCAAAACCTCTTCGAGGAGCGGCGTGAGCTTTCCTATATAACGGTAACTTAGGGTATAACGGCTCTCGGCTCTAGCATTAATAAAAAAAAAGATAGAAATAACGTCAATTTTCTCCAAAATACTGCACCGGAAGGCCTTTTTGTTTAAAAATAATAATTCCCGAAACCCTTTCAAAAGTGAAATTAATTTTTGTCAACTGGAACAGTCTCCATCTCCGTCTATTGTTTATTAGAATGTCAACCAAAAGACTAAATATAAAAATATATATTAATAAATGAAAGTCCAAGGTCACATAAATAAAATATACGAGTCAAATAAATAAACCAACGAAGTCCAACGGATATAATTCCGAAGTCAAACGTTGAAATTTAAAAAGAAATAAAATAAAATTTTTGGTTAACCAGTCATAAATACTACCGAGCAGTCAATATATTTAAAAACGAAATGTCTGGATTAAGAAAAAAAAATTTCGGGAAATTACAAAAAAAACTATCATAAATATTAATAAAGGAAAAATTTTATCAAAGATTAAAAAAAAATGGGAAAAAAAACAATAGTCAAGATAGAGAAGCCGTATTATAAAAAAAAGGAAAAAAAAATCTGGAAATGTGAAGCTAATCCACTTCGTTATTAGTTAGGTGACAGCGAGAATCAAACAGCTGACCCGGGTAACTAAAGCTCAATCGACGATAGCTCCCGCAAATTCGCTTCGACTCGGGAGTATAATAATTTTCGGGTGAATATTTCGCTTCCTATGATAATTATTTCGAATCCTTAAATATGGGACGAAAGACGAAATATGGGACACACGAAACGCGACAAACACACAAAAACCGTAAACACGGGTGGAGAGAGCTCGCAGGCTTAGCCGTTGCTGCGAAGGTCGGCGCGACCGCTGCCGTACCTCGCGCGCGCACGGACTGACAACACTACCCGTTAAATATAATTTCGCACGATCGAGGCACTTATAAGAATAATAATTTTTTTTTTAATTTTAAAAATTAAGTGATTTTTCTACTTCGGGAAATTTCCATAATTTAAACAATTTATAATATTAAAATGCTTTAAAAAATTAACAATTTACAATTTCACTAATCAAATTTTCTCAAATAATGTTAATAATCTCCGAATTCCGTTATTTAATAATTCTATACTTTCGATAATAATCTTTTTTTTTTCTAAGTATTTTAATAATAAGCAAATAAAAAAAAAAATTTTTAACTTTTAAAGTTAATTTCGTTAATTAAATACCCATAAAAAATCTGTCACGGAAACTTTCTCGGGCCCCACGTTGGGCGCCAATTTTGTAGTGTAAATTTCCCCAAAAATGCCAAACGCAGTACAAAGCTAAAGTCCCGAGCTTTTTCCTTTATTTTTACCCAGGGCGCCAGGCGCGAAAAATATTACGCGCCGGGAAAAACTCGCGATGTTCAGGGACCAAGCTGCTTTGCCGGACTAGCCGCAGCCGTCAAGAAATGTAGAGTGGCGGGATTCGAATATAAGGTTCTCGTGCAAAAAAAAGAAAACAGATTGTCAATTTTTCGGGAGACTTCAACAATAATTTGAAATTTATTTTAAACAAAATTATTGACTCACAAAAGAACCCAAGTCAAAATTAATTCCCGTTAACAACTTTAAACACAGGAAAAAAAACTCCTCGATCGGCTTACAAGAGCTACCGTGCGACGCGGCTCTCTTCACATGCACACACACTCTATAAAACACACTCACGAGAAAGCACGGGAATATTAATCATGTCCCAACAAAACTATTATTTGTTTCGGGAAGAACTTTGCTTGTTCGCCAGATTCAGTAACAAATTTAATCAAATCTATGAAATAGATCTCGCGCCTCGACACCTCTCTTTTACAGGCGACGCGGTCTAACCCGACTTTCTCTCTCTGACTCACACTTAACGCCACGGGAATGATCACACTCTCGAACAAATAACAATAACGACACTTTTCCGCGACATTCGACTCTCATACGGAAAAAAACCAGCTACTCAGTTCACCAGTATCAAAAAGATAGAACGCGGAACACTCTCACCCATCAACGCTTCTCGATCATTCCCGCGCACAAAACAATTATCCTAAAAATAATGGCATTTTCCCGATTATCGCTCCCGACCAAAATCCAGACTATATAACATTTCTCTACTCTACTCATGTCGATCAACGGCTCACCGTAAAGTCTCGCGGGACTCTCGAAACTCTAATAATCATACACAATAGAGCTCACAGACTCGACCACGCGTGAGATACCGTCGTCGCGCACGTTTTAAACAAATGTATAACAAACTATAAAATACTAAAAGAAAAGATACCAAGCGACAGGGCTTACCTCGAGCACTACATCTATTATCCCGAGCTATGTGTCCCAATCTCTGGTCTCCTCGATTAGTCTCGGGAGTTTTCGGGTTTGACGGGAGATATTACTATTCCTCGCAGTGACACGGATCCTCGGGAAATGCCTCGAGGTGTGTCGCTCACGAGAGCACGAGCCCTCTCATCCCTACCCTAATTATTCTATCGGCGATCAGTCAGGCGGCCAACCCTGATTTTTCGCAAACTAAATTATCGAAATAGTTGGCGCTTCTGGCGCGCGAAATCCAAAACGGGACTACGTAGCGCAACGCGTAAGACGGCGGCGAAGACCGATGGTAAACCCGCGTTGTATTATAGGGACGGCGAATCTTATGCCGTACGGGATGCTCGACATTTCCTTGGAATATTTCCCGATGCCCTCGAATATTTTCCCGTGTGTCTTCTGTGGGTGGCCGTCGACACTCTCGGGTGCCCTCCTCGTCTCTCCGTGACCATACATAAATAAAATTAAAAAAAAAAACCCATCGGGAATTAGAAATAGAAATAAAATCTTATAAGGCCCTATGGATCTGCCGGGAGTCGTCGTACTGCGAGGAACTGTGCTCGAAAATTTCGAGTTTATTCCCCCCCTCAAAATTTAACCCCTTACAACACACACACACACACACGCACACACACATACATGTGTGCTCATACTTTTCTAATACTTACATACAAAGAAATACAGTCATTTATTTATTTATTATTAAAATTTACAAAATACATGTTATAATAATAATAATAATAATAATAATAATAATAATAATAATAATAATAATAATAATAATAATGCGCAGCTCGTGGACGGGAGCGTCATTAAGAACCTTAACGCCGGAGAGTCTTATCAATACCTCGGAGTGTCGCAGAATCCATTACAGGACGCTGCGGCAGTCAAGGAGACTCTCCGCGGCAGGTATAGGCAGCGGCTTAGGCAAATTTGGAGTTCCGAATTGTCTGGGCGGAACAAGATCGCTGCTACCAACATGCTTGCCGTCCCTGTCCTTCTCTACTCTTTCGGGGTAGTGAAATGGAGGCGAGACGAGCTGCGTGAACTCGACGCCAGCACACGCAAGATGATGAACATCCATAGGAGTCTTCATCCTAGATCTTCCGTGCCCCGTATATACCTCCCGCGTCACATGGGTGGAAGGGGCCTACTTGGATTGGAGTGCCTGCATGATCGTTTGGTCCTCGGTGTAGCTTGCGACGTAATCGGAAGTGCGAATCCTCTCCTGTCCTTCGTGAATGATCATGAAAGGACGGGGGTTGGGGCGTTTTTATACAGGGCGGCAGAGAAGGCGGCAGAAAACCTCGGTTTGGAATTTCGTGTTGGTCGGGGCGGCAGAAGGTCGATTAATTCCATCATCGACCTGGAACCGTCCCGGCGTAGGAGCACCATCAGAGCCGCCGAGCATAATACCCTGCTCGAGCGGCACGTGGGCAAGGCCATGCACGGAGTGTTCTTTCGGCACATCGACAGCATGGACTTGTCTGCTCGGCTGACTTTTACATTCTTGCAGTCAGCCGGTCTGATGTCTGAGACCGAGGGATTCATCATTGCCTGCCAGGATGGTGTAATTAACACGCTCGTCTACCAGAGCCAGGTGATGGGTATGCAGGTCCCTGACACACGGTGCAGGGCCTGCAAACGATCGCCAGAGACACTCATGCACATACTGTCTGCATGTCCCAACTATGCGGTCTCTGGCTATATCCATCGCCATAATGCGGCCCTAAGAGTGTTGTACTACCACCTTCGACACTCTTACGGGGTAGACGAGACGCCACTGCTTCCCTACGCCCCTGGAGATATTGAGTCAGTCGTGGGAAATGAGAAGTGCCGTATTTACTGGAACTATTCATTTCCCACTGTCAGGCAAATAACAGCCAATAAACCTGACATTGTCGTCTTCGACCACGAGATACATGCGATCTTTGTCATCGAGTTCTCGGCTCCGGGCGAGTCTAACATCGCTACTAAAGAAGACGACAAGCGGACGAAATATCAGGATCTCCTTTTCGAGCTTCGCGGGCTATACCGAGGGTACACGGTCAAGCTGGTGATACTCATAATCGGCGTTCTCGGCGGAATGAAGCCGTCGTTTGTCACGAACCTTAAGATCATCCCCGCTTGTCGGCAGAAAGCCGACTCACTTGCGGGTCGAATGCAGAAGGCGGTCATTCTGGGTTCGCTCCGTCTACTTAGGTCACACGATTCTGGACTGACCTGACTGCTTACCTCCGGGTTGGAGGAGCAGTCAGGCAGAATGATTTTTATTAACCCGCCCGTCCTGTAGGTGAGTCGGAGCCCTGCGGGGCCGGTCGGGCATTTTACGAAACGGAAATAATAATAATAATAATAATAATAATAATAATACTATTCATTTCCCACTGTCAGGCAAATAACAGCCAATAAACCTGACATTGTCGTCTTTGACCACGAGATACATGCGATCTTTGTCATCGAGTTCTCGGCTCCGGGCGAGTCTAACATCGCTACTAAAGAAGACGACAAGCGGACGAAATATCAGGATCTCCTTTTCGAGCTTCGCGGGCTATACCGAGGGTACACGGTCAAGCTGGTGGTACTCATAATCGGCGTTCTCGGCGGAATGAAGCCGTCGTTTGTCACGAACCTTAAGATCATCCCCGCCTGTCGGCAGAAAGCCGACTCACTTGCGGGTCGAATGCAGAAGGCGGTCATTCTGGGTTCGCTCCGTCTACTTAGGTCACACGATTCTGGACTGACCTGACTGCTTACCTCCGGGTTGGAGGAGCAGTCAGGCAGAATGATTTTTTTTTTTTTTTTTTTTTTTTTTTTTTTTTTATTAACCCGCCCGTCCTGTAGGTGAGTCGGAGCCCTGCGGGGCCGGTCGGGCATTTTACGAGAATAATAATAATAATAATAATAAGCCCTTAAGCCCACTCCTATTTTGCATCTCACTATTGCCGCTATCTCTCGCCCTGCGCCAAACTCGCGGGTACAAGTGTGGACCTGTCGGCAACCGGAGGCACAAGATCACCCACCTTTTTTATGTGGATGATCTGAAGCTCTACGCCTCCGGTGAGAGCGATCTCAACCTCGCACTCGCCGTAGTGGATACCTACTCGCGAGATATTGGCATGGCCTTCGGATTGGACAAATGCGCAGTGGTCCATTTAGTACGCGGAAGATCTGGGCGTCTTGCGGAGGATGCGCAGCTCGTGGACGGGAGCGTCATTAAGAACCTTAACGCCGGAGAGTCTTATCAATACCTCGGAGTGTCGCAGAATCCATTACAGGACGCTGCGGCAGTCAAGGAGACTCTCCGCGGCAGGTATAGGCAGCGGCTTAGGCAAATTTGGAGTTCCGAATTGTCTGGGCGGAACAAGATCGCTGCTACCAACATGCTTGCCGTCCCTGTCCTTCTCTACTCTTTCGGGGTAGTGAAATGGAGGCGAGACGAGCTGCGTGAACTCGACGCCAGCACACGCAAGATGATGAACATCCATAGGAGTCTTCATCCTAGATCTTCCGTGCCCCGTATATACCTCCCGCGTCACATGGGTGGAAGGGGCCTACTTGGATTGGAGTGCCTGCATGATCGTTTGGTCCTCGGTGTAGCTTGCGACGTAATCGGAAGTGCGAATCCTCTCCTGTCCTTCGTGAATGATCATGAAAGGACGGGGGTTGGGGCGTTTTTATACAGGGCGGCAGAGAAGGCGGCAGAAAACCTCGGTTTGGAATTTCGTGTTGGTCGGGGCGGCAGAAGGTCGATTAATTCCATCATCGACCTGGAACCGTCCCGGCGTAGGAGCACCATCAGAGCCGCCGAGCATAATACCCTGCTCGAGCGGCACGTAGGCAAGGCCATGCACGGAGTGTTCTTTCGGCACATCGACAGCATGGACTTGTCTGCTCGGCTGACTTTTACATTCTTGTAGTCAGCCGGTCTGATGTCTGAGACCGAGGGATTCATCATTGCCTGCCAGGATGGTGTAATTAACACGCTCGTCTACCAGAGCCAGGTGATGGGTATGCAGGTCCCTGACACACGGTGCAGGGCCTGCAAACGATCGCCAGAGACACTCATGCACATACTGTCTGCATGTCCCAACTATGCGGTCTCTGGCTATATCCATCGCCATAATGCGGCCCTAAGAGTGTTGTACTACCACCTTCGACACTCTTACGGGGTAGACGAGACGCCACTGCTTCCCTACGCCCCTGGAGATATTGAGTCCGTCGTGGGAAATGAGAAGTGCCGTATTTACTGGAACTATTCATTTCCCACTGTCAGGCAAATAACAGCCAATAAACCTGACATTGTCGTCTTCGACCACGAGATACATGCGATCTTTGTCATCGAGTTCTCGGCTCCGGGCGAGTCTAACATCGCTACTAAAGAAGACGACAAGCGGACGAAATATCAGGATCTCCTTTTCGAGCTTCGCGGGCTATACCGAGGGTACACGGTCAAGCTGGTGATACTCATAATCGGCGTTCTCGGCGGAATGAAGCCGTCGTTTGTCACGAACCTTAAGATCATCCCCGCCTGTCGGCAGAAAGCCGACTCACTTGCGGGTCGAATGCAGAAGGCGGTCATTCTGGGTTCGCTCCGTCTACTTAGGTCACACGATTCTGGACTGACCTGACTGCTTACCTCCGGGTTGGAGGAGCAGTCAGGCAGAATGATTTTTATTAACCCGCCCGTCCTGTAGGTGAGTCGGAGCCCTGCGGGGCCGGTCGGGCATTTTACGAAACCGAATAATAATAATAATAATAATAATTTTTATTAACCCGCCCGTCCTGTAGGTGAGTCGGAGCCCTGCGGGGCCGGTCGGGCATTTTACGAGACGAAACATAATAATAATAATAACATCGCTACTAAAGAAGACGACAAGCGGACGAAATATCAGGATCTCCTTTTCGAGCTTCGCGGGCTATACCGAGGGTACACGGTCAAGCTGGTGGTACTCATAATCGGCGTTCTCGGCGGAATGAAGCCGTCGTTTGTCACGAACCTTAAGATCATCCCCGCCTGTCGGCAGAAAGCCGACTCACTTGCGGGTCGAATGCAGAAGGCGGTCATTCTGGGTTCGCTCCGTCTACTTAGGTCACACGATTCTGGACTGACCTGACTGCTAACCTCCGGGTTGGAGGAGCAGTCAGGCAGAATGATTTTTATTAACCCGCCCGTCCTGTAGGTGAGTCGGAGCCCTGCGGGGCCGGTCGGGCATTTTACGAAACGAAATAATAGAGATAGAGATAGAGAGATAGAGTGTTGTACTACCACCTTCGACACTCTTACGGGGTAGACGAGACGCCACTGCTTCCCTACGCCCCTGGAGATATTGAGTCCGTCGTGGGAAATGAGAAGTGCCGTATTTACTGGAACTATTCGTTTCCCACTGTCAGGCAAATAACAGCCAATAAACCTGACATTGTCGTCTTCGACCACGAGATACATGCGATCTTTGTCATCGAGTTCTCGGCTCCGGGCGAGTCTAACATCGCTACTAAAGAAGACGACAAGCGGACGAAATATCAGGATCTCCTTTTCGAGCTTCGCGGGCTATACCGAGGGTACACGGTCAAGCTGCTGGTACTCATAATCGGCGTTCTCGGCGGAATGAAGCCGTCGTTTGTCACGAACATTAAGATCATCCCCGCCTGTCGGCAGAAAGCCGACTCACTTGCGGGTCGAATGCAGAAGGCGGTCATTCTGGGTTCGCTCCGTCTACTTAGGTCACACGATTCTGGACTGACCTGACTGCTTACCTCCGGGTTGGAGGAGCAGTCAGGCAGAATGATTTTTATTAACCCGCCCGTCCTGTAGGTGAGTCGGAGCCCTACGGGGCCGGTCGGGCATTTTACGAAACAAAAAAGATACACAATAATAATAATAATAATAATAAAGTGTTAAAAGCTATTGCTGTTTCGGACTTAACCTAATTTGCACCCATACGGCAGCGAAAGATCGTGTTTTATGTGTCGCCGTTTGCGACACACAACACGGCAGGTTTTGGAAACCGTGCGAGTGATTACGTTGTGCATCGCGGTTCTTTGTATCGACGGGAAACGAAGGGAAATAGACTGATGATTTTCGCATGGCAGATCGCTTAAAATAAGCTCCCTGATTGACTCGAAATTGATGAGACGCGAGTTCGCATAGTTCAGGCTGAGTCCCTTCACCTTGCATACCGTTTTTACCACATTCTCCGGCTCCTCGCTTGTGACCACTGTATAGCCATAAAATTTTGGCCCTCCCGAAACGAACGAGTTTATATAGGCGTTCTTCCCGTCGCACGACAGTTCGTCGGTCATATCGCCAAGAAGATCGCCTAACGGTGGTACCCATTCGTCGGACAAGCCAGAGCTCTTGTAGATAACCGAGTCAGCATCGTAATACAAGACTCGGCGATCTAAACGCTCAAGATAACTATACAGTTTCAGGCGAGCCAGAGCTGTAGTGAATGCCGCTATCACAACATTGATGAGGGGATTAGCTACAACTGCCTTGGCCCGCGATTGCCAATTAACATATATAACGTCGTCGTTTACCAGAAGCAGTCTATTTACCTCCTTTTCGTTGTCGTAAAGCAGTGCCAGTAATTTCTCCCGGTCTGTCACGATTTCTGTGCGCGTGAGGTTATCCCGTTGACCAAACTTTCCCCAAAACGAGTTGAGGCAAAGTTTAGCCACCGAACGTAGACCGGGATTTTTCTGGAGCTTCTCGATGTCTAAAGCGATACCTTCGGCTTGCGCGTAATCGTTAATATATTTTTCGCAAGACGTCCTATCCACACAAGGTTGCGGCGGTCCGCTTGCCTCCTGCTTGATTTTTAAAAACGTATCAACATAGGCCGCGAAAAGTCCACCTTCGCGTGTCTCGGGATTATATTGAGTCGTTTTATACGCCCAGATGTTTTCGATTTTAATTATCACGTAGCCGACTTCTATTGCCTTACACACCTCGTCTGTTACCCACGTACCCGTCAAGCAACGATCGTTCGCGTCGTCGTGCGGACAATCTTCTTGTACCTCGAGTTCCGTACATTTGCGGCAAAGAGCAAAAAGCAATTTTCCGCGAGCTCGTACAGGCAGTACGGGATGGAACAGGTCACGCGGCGGAAGTATCGTACATTTAATCATGCCATTGATCGTTCTACCTATCGACTCGTACGAGCCGTTAAATAGAGCGTCGCACTCTGATCCCAAGTATATAGTTGGGTGACCTACGGGAAATCTCCCCGTTTTTGAAATATACGGGTAGAGCGAGCAGATGTCGATGTACGATATTTTCTCACCGGGTGAAACGTTGTAGGCCGTCACCGTATTACCTGTGCGACCGCCATAAAAACCGTCGCGAGGGTTTAGACACGCGGTCAAGCGTCGCGGGTGGTTATTTAAAAACGCTCCGATGCTCGGATCACTCTTACGCATCTCCGCGAATTTACACTCCCACATCTCTACCAACTCGTAGCCGTGAGAGCGTATCTGTGCACTTGTTGCCAATGTACGTGTGAACCGTGCATCGAAGCTGCTATTTTCCGTTGCTACACCACGTGCTCGATTGTTCGGGAAACAGGTGACACAGCCGTGCCAATAGCAGCCGTGATATTGGTACACTATGCGTCGATTGTTGTACTCCAGATAACCGTCGACGCGTGGTCCTTCGGGTAAACGGTACTCGCGGGCGCGTGCCGGCTGGATTATATCACGACCTACCTCTCGTTCAACCCAAAGGAGCCAGTCGACGGCTTGCTGCGAATGCGCTCCCGAGCGTCTATACCCACCTGCAGGTATAACACCTATTGTTTTAGGACTAAGAAAGTTGGGGCGGTACACGAGTGAGCAGGCGGAGGCTATCGTCGCAGCCTCGGTGAAGGGGCAAACGTTACCCGTCTCGAGAAATATTTTACGAAATTCGCGGCAAGCTCGACGGAGAATTTCCACATCCATTTTACAGTATTTCACGATTTCCTCGTGAAAATTGAACGTTTTGTTTTCTCGAACTTGCTTGGCGTACCATCCGTAAAATTTTTCGCGTTCACCCGTGCTCATTGTGTCGGGTGAATAGTATTCAGCGGCGGGTAGAGGGCCATTGGTGTGAGCATCCACGTTTTTCGTATTGAAAAGATGGGGAAAGTAACCTTTCCCGATTTTTTCGTCAAACCCGAAAGCTTTCGGTAGATCAGCCAGGCGCATATGAAAATAATTTAAACTGTCGATAAAAACAGTGCGCCCAATGCGCAATGAAATTATCGAATTTCCAGTTAAAATTATGCTCGGCTTAGGCATGTCTGTGAGACGATTAACTATATTTCTCAATATAAACTGTGCATCGAACGACTTAGCGTTATGAGCGATACACACTATATTGCGAAATTTCGTGTCTCGTCGCACGGAAAGATCCACCAACTCTGATACGGGGTCTTTTACGAACACGTGTTCACACACCCCGCACCAGCGGCAAACTCCCTCGGGCTTTGCATCGCCCAATTCTAAACAAATTGTGCAAAGCTGTTGCGCCACACCAAGCGTCACAACATGCTCGCGCGATTTGTCGACGTTTACGTCACCCTCGCTAAAACTATCATCCTGCCGTGTTTCAAAGTCGTAAAAAATAAAGAGCGTATCCGGATGCACTTGTTCCCCGTTTTTTGATTTTACCGCGACACGCGGTTTCGCCACCTGCATATAACAATGCTCATTAGAGCCGTGTAGATTTTTGCATGTTTGGCAATAAACTACACCGCACTTGTGAGCATTATTAAGCCCGCGGATCATTTGACCGCAGATCCCACACACGCGTAAAGTCTCGCACACCGATGTTCGTGTACGCGTATCGCCCTCTCGACGGTTTGATCGCGGCTTCAAGTGATTCTCGAAACAAGCCGTGTTATAAAATACCCTACCGCACTCATCACACGCTCGTTGCTCATCCTCGCTATCGTTGCTAATGACTTTATTGTCCTGTTCCGCAGGCACTGGGCCTCCAGCTAGAGGCTCAACCGCCGCAGAGCGGTCAGTGTCTGCGACACAGGGTGGCACGCTTAAGTATCGGGGGCAGCTACTCGTACATTGATGCTGACCCTCGCGGCGGAAGGATTTATTACAGGGTATGCAATAATTCCGTCCACCTGCGGCACCAAGTAAATTCGTAATAGGCGAGTAGTGTTTCAACACACTACAATACGCTATATTAACAATCTCTATATTTGCCGCATCATCGAAACACGAGCGCCCATCAAAAATCGGTGCTGCACCCCGGCCTAGCGTTTCCCAGTCGTAAACAACGATAGCAACGCGCAACGAGATATAATAATCTTGAAAGGCGCGTATTTGTGGTATACCACAGCCTTCTTCGGGTACTATAACGCGGGCCTTTTTCACAAGCTTACGTGCTTCTTGCCGTTGAGCGGACGAAGACACGTGACGAAAGCGGTTCCACGCAGCTAATTGCTCTTTACTCCGGTTGTTCTTTAATTTATTATTTTCGCGTGCAACTACCACGGATCGCGGAAAACATAAATTATCGTCTTGACCAACACGAATGAGCGATTTACTTTTTAACATGGGAACGCGAATCCCATCGCCATTCGGGGCTTCCACGTATGTGACGGTGAAGCGGAGGGTATCCGTAGCCGAGAGCACTCGCGAACTCTGATTTACGCTAGACATTAAATTCGAAGAGTGAAATCGGTCTGATCGATATACCGGCTACACCGTCAGCCATATCAGCCGTTTGAAAGCCGATTCCTATCAAATCTGATTGATCGCGGTCTTTCACAAAATGATGGTGGATGTCGCGAACTGCGTTATGCACCCATGTGACGGGGTTTACGGACTCGGATGGTGGTATTAACATCAGATCCGTCTGACGTGACAAAACTTTAAAACGACGTGAATATACATCGCGAGCACTGCCGATAACGGTGAATCTTTCGCCCGTGGGTTTTCTCGTCGCAACATCGTCGGATAAGACGTTTTCTGAATTTCTACCTGCCTCTACGTTTGTATCAATGACACTATTTTTTTCACTGCTACCCGAGCCGAAGGTATCGCCATTACCGAGCCGCGCACTACCACAACCTATCTGAACCGCTGATGCACAACTAACCTGAGACTCCGATGATACCGACGCCGATGATGATGCTGGTGATGATGATACTGATGATGATGATGATGGTGGTGGTGATGATACTGGTGATGATAATGCTGGTGATGATGATGATGCTGTTGGTGATGAAGATCGTGTCGGTGGTATTGGCGACAACGGTGGAGGCACCAGCAGCACTGAAATCAATGGAGTGATTACTCCTCGTCCGCTGTTTCGTCATAAGCTTCGAGGAACCTTAAAAAAATGAGGTCCTCGTCGTCGTCGTAATCATCCGATTCCTCCCCGAGCACTCCATTGGCGTCAAAGTACGGCACGATATAATGCGGTGCCATTTCCGCTAGAGTAGCGACTCTTTCCCTCAGAGCCTCCATACGGTCTTGCACATCGTCAAGAGGTGGTGGTGGAGACTCCGGGTTTTCGCGTCTGACGAGGAACAGTTCATTAAAAACGTCCTCGTCATACTCGCCACCCTGCGGAATGATTTCTTCACCTTCCTCATGAGCCTGCTCATGAGGAGGGGGTAGAGATACAGGGCTGTATGAAATATCGTGCCGCCCTTCAAGCCGATTTTCATTTTCGATCTCGGCGAGGAACCCTGAATTTTCAAAATTATTATTAGTATTATTATTTTAATAATAATAATAAATTGATAATTTAAAAACCTTATAAAACATATACTTACAATCATCACGATTATCGAGTTCCGCTAGCAAAACGGTGGAGGCCTCGTCGATGTTAAGAGGCCGCTGTCTATAAACAGCCTCATCCATCTGCTGCTGCTGGTCCTCCTCCTCCTCCTCGTCGTCGTCCTCGTCCTCATCGTCCTCATCGTTCTCGTCCGAGTCGTCCTCGTCCTCCTCCTCTTCCACGTCACGCTCGAGCGACTCTAAATCTTCGAGGCGCTTGAGGGTGGATGCATCGGAGTCATCGTCATCCAACGAATCCGATGAATGGTCAACATCCATTCCCTCAAACGCCCTCTCGTCGTCGCTCTGAATGTCGTCCTCGCGAATTTCACTGACGACCTCAGTACTCGCGACCGACTCCGGACCGGAACTCGACGACGTCGACGCAGTGGAGCCCGACGCCATCTCATCGTTGTCGCGTTGATCACTTGCGAGGAGTCCTAGCGGGAAAATAAAAATACAAAATTAAGAAAATTTTATAAGAGTATAACTTTTAATAACAAATGTAAATATTAATTTTATTACTTACCATTAACAATGTCTATTCCACGAACGAGACGTCGCAACGGTCTGTGAAAAAGGCCACCACACAACGATAGATGGTCCCAGACACAGCGTTGCGACAGGTACGACCCGTTGAAAGCGCCACTCTCATATGCCTCGGTTATGAGTTGACAATTACCCCTTCGAAGCACAATCGCGAACTCAGCTTTCAATTGCGAGACGGTGAAATTCGCGATATTCGCGAACCACCGATCGTTCAAGTATCGCAACATCCGCGAGTCGCGACTAATAAAAACTCTCGCGGTTAGCCTCAGAGCCTCCACAAGCTCCCTTTGAGGGGTGTTCGAAGGCATTTTCGACGCTAAACGCAAAACGAAAACACAAAAACAAACTGCTTGACACACGGTAGAGCACGACTAGACACAAGAAACTTGTAAGTCGACACGCACAGTAACACGTCTCAGCACAGAATTAGACGAAAATGTCTTTTTCTGATAGTTTTATACTTTAAACCAAAATAAGCCCCCACCTACAGACCTTGTTACTCTTACTGCGAAAAGCGTGTAAAAAAAAGGGAAAAAGGTCAGCAGTCGGAAGCCGGTGCATTGATATACCATCGTCGTCTCAAGGGTCACCGCAACCATTGACACTCGCCGTCAGTATCTATTCTTTTACATGACGCTGCACTCAAGCCTTTTTTTTTTTGTAAGGTCGTTAATGAGTCCACTGGAGCTGCGTCGCTCTAACATACGGTATTGTCGAAATGCGCTCCGTTTTTTTTTTGCTGTTTTTCCTCGTAGAATACTACGAGCATAGAATGTTTCAGAACATCACTATAGCCTCGTAAATATAATATTTTGAAGGCTGTCAACCATATTGAGTAAAATTCGGTAAATTGGTCAAGCATTTACGGTGTTGTATTGTTTTCGTCTTTAACCAGATCTCCTTGATCATCTGCATCCTACAGCGTGTGCTTTGTACAAACACACACAGACTAATCCATATACGCTGACAATCACGAGCATACTCATACTTACCCCTCCGCCGAGCAGGATACATATTTCCGCTTTTAGTCGATAAAGATAAGAGTTACGACTTCTTCTAAAATCATGCGTCATACAGTTGAGTGGTCCAAATCAAGCTTTTAGGTAGGCAAAGATAAAATTTTCCTTTTGAGACAATTTTAAGAGCATACTCATACTTACCCCTCCGCCGAGTAGGATATATATTTCCGCTTTTAGTAAAAAAAGATAAGATTTACGACTTCTTCTAAAATCACGCGTCATACAGTTGAGTGGTCCAAATCAAGCTTTTAGGTAGGTAAAGATAAAATTTTCCTTTTGAGAGAATTTTAAAAGCCACCCTCACCCCACCGTACATACCTTTAGACTATCATGACACAATTTATAGGTCATAAAAATACATTAGTGGTGGGTGGTCGAGTGCACTCAACTTTTCTGGGAACCTAGCAAGATAACCGTTTGCTGTAGATTAAGCATGTCTGAAAATATAATACCACAACAACAATGCATCGATGACGCATATGTAAACCGTTTCCCCCCACCATAAACTATTTTGTATTATATGGTGGAGAGGGTTCGTACGTGGCATATATAAAAAGGCTGGTGACGGGGTGACCACCAGAAAGACCAGTGAGTGGTTCCATACTACATCAAACATAAATATAGTTAAACTACGCATCGATAAATCGTGCTTTAGTGTTCTCTCCTATACGTGTACACGCTCCATTGTGGTTGAAGCACATTTTCGATATGAGTACTTCAGATTTAAGTGTGAACACCATGTACCGTATTCTGTCAACTGAAGAGAAGAAAAAATTAGAATCACCACTACTTCTGGCGTCGACATATAATCTCAACGCTTCAGAGACCAAAAAAATAAGTGTTGGTCTTCAACCACATGCAAATGGAGAAATTGTACCTATTGTGAAATTACAAAATAATAACTCGTCAGGAGGGATAGTGTTTGAATCTTCGGCGTGGAGTAAACTACAAGACTGCTATGAAGATATAAGTGCTCATTTCACGAGTTGCAAAAGTTATGGTTGGAAGAGCGATCGTACCAACTCGCCGCCACTCAAAATCGAGGACTTCGAGGTTTGCTTTACAACAGCGTTTGGGTCAAAGGCTGTTGTATTCGATCGGCGACCTGAAGAGTCAACCACCGAGGAAGCTGATGACAATAACGAGGAATCTCAGCTAGACCCTCCACCACCGAAGAAAAAGAAGAGTCATTATTCACCAGCAGTTGTTATGCAAAAAACATCATTTGACGGTCTATGCAACGTGACGGTCAGCGTCGAGGAGCGCTTAAGACGACTTCAACGATTTGCCTCTAGTGTCAAAACGTGTATTGATACTCTGTGTGCAGAATTGCTTCTTCACATTCCAGCTAATGAATCATCAGAAAACGTAAATGAAGCTCGAGTTAAAGAACTTTTTACACTAAACGCAAAGTCTTTGCATGACGCTGTACAACACAGAATGGACCCCTCTTTCTACGGTCACTTATTCGATGTAGTGTTCGTAGAACTAAAGGTATTTTGTATTCCATATATCACAAACGAGGTAAAGAAAATGTTGGAAATTAACAAGAAGGCATTGGCTGCAGCCAAATGAAGAAGTTAAACCCCAGGTAATACTAATAACATGCGGTGTTTATAATCGAATTCTCTGAAGAACAGTATTTTTAGTTTTAGTAATTTAGCGCGGCTGCGTGTGTGCGTGTGTGTATATATATATATATAAATATTGTAAACATATAAACAATAATTAAATAAACAAATTTGTAAATATGTAAGTGTTAATTTATTCAAAGAATCCATTTCTCATAGACATTAGAATAAGCATGAAAAAAGCGCGAGCAGAATGAGTATACGGACGCGCCGATCATCTCACGCTGGTGGGTGAAGGTGGGAGCGCTATGGGAGGGGTGTCGCGGCGGGTGGGAGTTCTCGCGGTCTTGGGTCGCGTGCGCTATTTGATATCACTCTCACGTGCGTCGCCACTGTAGACGGTCAGTCGGATACCACGGAGCACACGGGTCTCTCGCGATCCTTGACCACCAGTCGTGACTTACAACAACGGCCACCGGTGGCGCCACCGTCGACTCTCAGTCGGACACGCGTCGGAGCGCTGAGCGCACACCGCCTCTCGCGATCTTGGGCCACCGCTTGGGACTTCCGGCGACGCTCACCGGTGGCGCCACTGTCAATTTTTCGGACCCCAGCAGAATGCACAAAGCACGTGGTGCTTTCGCGATCTTGGTCCACAGCGTGGGCGGAAACAAGAGGGAGGAGAAGAGGGGTAAGTTAACACGACACACATACAGGGAGGGGGGTGGTGGACAAGTATAGAGACGAATCACAGTCGTTCTCTCGTTAAGGGGCGGGAAGGGGGGAGGGACAATTAGAGGACTTGTATGGGAGGGTGGGCACTTAAGGGAGGGACCGGGTGGGAAGAGGGAGGGACAATTAGAGGGCTTGTCCGGGAGGGAGGGCACCCAAGGGAGGGGAGGAAGACATTTTAGGGAGGGGAGGGGGATATCCCCACCACGCCCCCTTTATGGCGCCCCTAGGCCACGCCCCTTCTGTCTCGCGATCTTGGGCTCTATAATTATCTATAATTATGATTTTATAATAGTAACATGTAGCGATTGTAAGACGATGATTAAACTTTGGAATGGCTGCAAAAAATATTATTTTTCAATGAAAATTCACGGTAATCCTTTTGAAAAAGTGGAAAAAAATTAGTGATGCATTAAGAAAGTAATGAACTACTTGTTTCGTCCATTTTTTCCACTATCTCTTGCAACATTAAAGCGAAAATTAGTATTTTTTTCAGCTATTCAAATGTTTACATATTATTATTATGAAATCATAATTACAAAACAAATTGTATTGTAAACTATATTTCATGAATTAATGGGGATTTACAACTCTGTTCATGAGAAAGACTAAATCGATTGATATACTTCCTCATAAAGGTAGAGGTATCGCATATCGACGTCAATCAAATAACATTTATATTTTTTCGTCGTAGGTTTTGTATCCAAAAATCAGGCCGTCAAATGTAAGTCGCTAACTGTACATGACTTAAATAGAACGGTGAATCTGATGATTGGCTCATTGCGTGCAATGGCAAAATCGAAAAATAAGCAAGAAATCCAGCCTCCAGAATCTCCCACCCAATCCCATTCCGGTACCCCGTTGTCATCGCGGTCGTCGACCCTGTGACTTTTTTTCCCTCGAGGGAAATGTATTCATGTTTTCATTTTTGATAAAACCATTTAAAAAATTGAAAAAAAAAAACAACGAGTGGTACACCTTATTCTCCGATACGCGAATAACACGATATAAAGTGATCAAGACCATAAAATAGGTAATTCTTCTAAGTACAAGAAACAGGTTATATTTCTAGGTCGAAAAAAAAGGTAATTTTTCAAAGCCCAAGAAACACGAAATATTTTCAAGTCCATAGAACAGGAAATTCTTCTAAGTCCAAGAAACGCGAAATATTTGCAAGTCCAAGAAATAGGTAATATTTCTAAGTCTAAGAAACACGAAATATTTGTAAGTCCAAGAAACACGAAATAGTTTTAAGTCCAAGAAACAGGTAATATTTCTAAGTCCAAAAAACACGAAATGTTTCTATGTCCAAGAAACACGAAATATTTTTGAGTCCATGAAACAGGAAATTCTTCTAAGTCCAAAAAACGCGAAATATTTTTAAGTCCATGAAACAGGAAATTCTTCCAAGTCCAAGAAACACGAAATATTTTTAAGTCCAAGAAACAGGTAATATTTCAAAGTCCAAGGAACACGAAATATTTCTAAGTCCAAGAAAGAGGAAAATTTAATTTAATACTTTTTTAATACTTAATACTTGTAAAATTCATTGAACACTTTTTCAAATATTTAATACTTGTGAAATTCATTTAATACTTTTTTAATACTTAATACCTGAAAATTTAATTTAATACTTTTCTAATACTTAATACTTGAAAATTTAATTTAATACTTCATACTTGTGAAATTCATTTAATACTTTTTTAATACTTAAAACTTGAAAATTTAATTTAATACTTTTTTAATACTTAATACTTGAAAATTTAATTTAATACTTTTTTAATACTTAATACTTGTGAAATTCATTTAATACTTTTTTAATACTTTTTTAATACTTAATACTTGAAAATTTAATTTAATACTTTTTTAATACTTAATACTTGTGAAATTAATTTAATACTTTTTTAATACTTTTTTATTACTTAATACTTGAAAATTTAATTTAATACTTTTTTAATACTCAATACTTGTGAAATTCATTTAATACTTTTTTAATACTTAATACTTGTGTGCCGGACCGAGCCGCTACTACCATGCAGCAGCTATCGGGCACAGGAATAATTTCGGAGCAGTAGTGGGGGGGCTCGATGAACCTATTGCCGTCCTGGTTGTTCTTCCTTCTAATTGTTTCGTCAAACTTGGAAAGGGCCATATCACGCCCATTTGCTAAAAAAAGGCTTCCATCTTCGACTAAAATCCTTAAAAAGGCTTCCATCTTCGACTAAAATCCTTGAAATTTGCTTCCGGTGGGCCGGTGCGATGTTCTTTGTCGTCCATGCGCATACATCACAGGCCGTCATAAGCGCTTCGAACGGTTCAGCACGCTGTCAACTGACACCCACGCTTAGTGGCTACCGCGCTGCTGTACTGCTATGTCGCTGTGCTGCTATACTGCCATGCTGCTGTGCTACGAGGCTGCTAGGCTGCAGTGCTGGTATGCTCCTATACTGCTGTGCTGCCATGCTGCCATGCTGCAATGCTGCAATGCTGTTATGCTACTGTGCTGCCATGCTGCAATGCTGCAATGCTGCTATGCTACCGTGCTGCCATGCTGCAATGCTGCAATGCTGTTATGCTACTGTGCTGCCATGCTGCAATGCTACAATGCTGCTATGCTACCGTGCTGCCATGCTGCAATGCTGCAATGCTGTTATGCTGTTATGCTACTGTGCTGCCATGCTGCAATGCTACAATGCTGCTATGCTACCGTGCTGCCATGCTGCAATGCTGCAATGCTGTTATGCTGTTATGCTGTTATGCTACTGTGCTGCCATGCTGCAATGCTGCTATGCTACCGTGCTGCCATGCTGCAATGCTACAATGCTGCTATACTACTGTGCTGCCATGCTGCAATGCTACAATGCTGCTATGCTACCGTGCTGCCATGCTGCAATGCTGTTATGCTGTTATGCTACTGTGCTGCCATGCTGCAATGCTACAATGCTGCTATGCTACCGTGCTGCCATGCTGCAATGCTGCAATGCTGCAGTGCTGCAATGCTGCTGTCATGTGCGCGTGCGACTCTGCGTCTCAGTCTCGCGTTGTCGTGCGGCTCGCCATCTCTCTTGCGCTCACGCTCCTGCGCAACTGCCCTACTCGACCGCGCGCGAGCGACTGCCTGTCTCACTCTCGCGCTGCCGCGCGTCTCCCTCTCTTCCCCCTCTTCCTCGCTCCTGCGCGACTGCCCTACTCAGCCGTGCGCGAGCGACTGCCTGTCTCACTCTCGCGCTGCCGCGCGTCTCCCTCTCTTCCCCCTCTTCCTCGCTCGCGCACCAGCCTGCGCCTGACGCGCTCCGGCAGTCGTGACGTCAGACCCCCCTCTCTCGGAGCAAGGCTAATCAGTGTTCAAACTGATACGCAAGTTCATGACGTAGGCGCCCATTTATTGTAGTGGATCGGCAACATCCTCCCCCCAAGTACGGGGCTTTGAGCACCGTACTTCCAAACAGTTGCCGATGCAAATAGTTAGGGTCTTGCGATTGACCAAACTGTGGCGAACAAGCTGCAGAGATCGTTGCATTGTGGATAACGGCGCTTGAAGGGGATACCCCGATGCTTGGCAGTGTTGCTGAAGTATTTTGTCTTCTCGAGCAGCGCTCCTCGGACGTGCTGGAATGTGCTCTTTCGCCTCTCCCTCAAGACGAATCGAATGCGATATTCGCTGCTCTGCAGGCTCGACGTCAAATGGCGGTAGCGCCTATTCATCTCGCTGCGAATATATTAGTTCCGGCTTACCGAGGAAAAAGTTTGAGGACTCGACCAAGGCAAAGGACGAAAGGAAATTTCTCCTGAGTCTGCAGGCGAGGAATCTGACTGGGAATTGGCTTCTGAAACCGAGGGCGACTACGCAGATGTCGAGTATCTGGACTCCGAATGAGTGAAGTGATCCACGATGACGAACGGCAAGCTGTGACTCAAGTGCGCGTATTTATAAGAGTTGTCAAGGTGCTCCGCTGGATCCTCTCTTGTTTTGCTAATATTTATATTTTTGTTGCTTCGAAGTTGATGGCCAAGAACTGGTCTGAAGATGGCCTAGAAACGGTGCATCCATGCGGTTGCAGTCAACTCTTTGCGTACCTTAAACCAAACATGTACTGACGTACGAGCCACCAGCATTACAGCTGTCAAATTGGCGTACGAGCCACCAGCATTACAGCTGTCAAATTGGCGTACGAGCCACCAGCATTACAGCCGTCAAATTGGCGTACGAGCCACCAGCATTACAGCTGTCAAATTGGCGTACGAGCCACCAGCATTACAGCTGTCAAATTGGCGTACGAGCCACCAGCATTACAGCTGTCAAATTGGCGTACGAGCCACCAGCATTACAGCTGTCAAATTGGCGTACGAGCCACCAGCATTACAGCTGTCAAATTGGCGTACGAGCCACCAGCATTACAGCTGTCAAATTGGCGTACGAGCCACCAGCATTACAGCCGTCAAACCTCGTACAATCGACGAGCGTCTAAGTAAAATCCTTCATTTAGCGCCCGTTTGTCTCCACGGGTCACATGCATGCATGTAGAGACCATTAGCGACGCCACCGCCATGTGCTCGTTTGTCTCCACGAGTCACATGCGTGGCTGTAGAAACCACTAGCGACGCCGCCGCCATGCGCTCGTTTGTCTCCACGAGTCACATGTATGGGTGCAGAAACTACTAGCGACGCCACCGCCATGTGCTCACGCACCAGCCTTCGCACGAGTACGAATATCCGTCTCTGCTAGCTACATAAATTTCATAAGTTTCAAAACGTTCGGAAGGTCTTCATAGTCTTCCAACGCCAGGTAGTCAATGTTTAAAAAATGATATAATGATTCCTCTCAATTTTGCTTGTCAATCATTGACGGCACGCTCTTGACATCCCTGGTGGACAATGCATGCGTCTAGTATCGTGCTCTCATTGTCAAAAATAAACGCTAAGCTGATTCTTTCATCTGCAGCAGATACAACTGCACATTCTTGACGCTCCCCCCATGTGACCACCCCGATCCGGCTCGAAGGACCACTTGTGCCGGACCGAGCCGCTACTACCATGCAGCAGCTATCGGGCACAGGAATAATTTCGGAGCAGTAGTGGGGGGGCTCGATGAACCTATTGCCGTCCTGGTTGTTCTTCCTTCTAATTGTTTCGTCAAACTTGGAAAGGGCCATATCACGCCCATTTGCTAAAAAAAGGCTTCCATCTTCGACTAAAATCCTTAAAAAGGCTTCCATCTTCGACTAAAATCCTTGAAATTTGCTTCCGGTGGGCCGGTGCGATGTTCTTTGTCGTCCATGCGCATACATCACAGGCCGTCATAAGCGCTTCGAACGGTTCAGCACGCTGTCAACTGACACCCACGCTTAGTGGCTACCGCGCTGCTGTACTGCTATGTCGCTGTGCTGCTATACTGCCATGCTGCTGTGCTACGAGGCTGCTAGGCTGCAGTGCTGGTATGCTCCTATACTGCTGTGCTGCCATGCTGCCATGCTGCAATGCTGCAATGCTGTTATGCTACTGTGCTGCCATGCTGCAATGCTGCAATGCTGCTATGCTACCGTGCTGCCATGCTGCAATGCTGCAATGCTGTTATGCTACTGTGCTGCCATGCTGCAATGCTACAATGCTGCTATGCTACCGTGCTGCCATGCTGCAATGCTGCAATGCTGTTATGCTGTTATGCTACTGTGCTGCCATGCTGCAATGCTACAATGCTGCTATGCTACCGTGCTGCCATGCTGCAATGCTGCAATGCTGTTATGCTGTTATGCTGTTATGCTACTGTGCTGCCATGCTGCAATGCTGCTATGCTACCGTGCTGCCATGCTGCAATGCTACAATGCTGCTATGCTACTGTGCTGCCATGCTGCAATGCTACAATGCTGCTATGCTACCGTGCTGCCATGCTGCAATGCTGTTATGCTGTTATGCTACTGTGCTGCCATGCTGCAATGCTACAATGCTGCTATGCTACCGTGCTGCCATGCTGCAATGCTGCAATGCTGCAGTGCTGCAATGCTGCTGTCATGTGCGCGTGCGACTCTGCGTCTCAGTCTCGCGTTGTCGTGCGGCTCGCCATCTCTCTTGCGCTCACGCTCCTGCGCAACTGCCCTACTCGACCGCGCGCGAGCGACTGCCTGTCTCACTCTCGCGCTGCCGCGCGTCTCCCTCTCTTCCCCCTCTTCCTCGCTCCTGCGCGACTGCCCTACTCAGCCGTGCGCGAGCGACTGCCTGTCTCACTCTCGCGCTGCCGCGCGTCTCCCTCTCTTCCCCCTCTTCCTCGCTCGCGCACCAGCCTGCGCCTGACGCGCTCCGGCAGTCGTGACGTCAGACCCCCCTCTCTCGGAGCAAGGCTAATCAGTGTTCAAACTGATACGCAAGTTCATGACGTAGGCGCCCATTTATTGTAGTGGATCGGCAACAACTTGTGAAATACATTTAATACTTTTTTAATACTTTTTTAATACTTAATACTTGAAAATTTAATTTAATACTTTTTTAATACTTAATACTTGTGAAATTCATTTAATACTTTTTTAATACTTAATACTCGAATCAGAGTATTAACGGAGTATCGAACCGTCCAATACGATATACTCCAGATACTTTAATTTTTAATACTTTTTTAATACTTTTTTAATACTTCCTTTTTTGCGCGGGGCGTTGCTTTACGTAAAACACTAATCTACCTAGAGTTTCAATAACATAGTTTTATTGATATTATTTTATTCCCGCCCACGGTCCTGGAATATGCTATTAAATTTTGATCTTACAGGGATTGCTATACACTATTTCCTATACTTCAAACGTAGAACGAGATATCTCGAGCCACCAACTTTTTAGAATAGGATTTAGGACCCAACAAACTAACATTCAAATAGCAGGACGTAAATATCGATATTATAGCGAGATCTCTTACACTGTATTCAGAACAAATTATGAATGGACCGAACTAAAAGCATGCTTATCAGCCGGCAATATGCTAGGTAATATGCTATTAGAATTATTGTCAAACAATGACAACACTTCCATGCATATTAGAATGAATACAGAAACGCATTATTTATCTTTGTGTTGGGTAGTAAATTCTACTATACGTTTGAAGTTTAGGAAACACTGTATAGCAATTATTCCTATAACAACAAAACTGCAGTCCATGACATATGGGCATATTCCATGACCTTGGGCGAAAAAAAAATAATATCAATAAAACTGTGTTGATGAGTCTCTAGGCGGAATAGTGTTGTATGAAAGACAACACAGAGATAAATATTCCAGGTTCTTGAGTGCAAAAAAATATAAGATCAATAAAACAGTAAAACTTTAGACGCGATAGTGCCATACTGAAAGAATGATTAAGACAAGAAATACATGTACGTGATATCCGGATATAATAATGCGTCTTACGTTATACGTATGCATATACGTATAAAAGCTATATACAGTCCTCGAATACTCGAAAGTCCCAGAAGGTACCAACGTATCACCGTATATATGCTTGAGATGCGTATATACGTATATTTGGCTTTATATACTATGTACAGTCCTGGAAACGATCCATATTTCGTATATACGTATAAAAAACTGGAGTCCTGGAATATGCCGATCTCTTGATGATGGCGGATTCCAGGACGTCCCGGTTAATGCCGTTTGATATAAAATGATTCCAGGATTGTCTCGGAACACTACAGAAGTCCTGGAAGGTACACTCAGATATACAAAAACGTCCCTGAATCTACCGCCTGATATATATATATATATATATTGTAACACGGCGCATGCTCCGTGTGCGCCAGGTCAGCTGGAGGCCACCACTCCCGCGGCGTAGGGTAAATATATGTTTTTTTTTAGTTATTATTGTTATTTTTATATTGAGTTGCGTTATTATAATTTATGTTTTTTCTTTTCTCTAGTATTGCGTGTGATTCGTCTAGTTTTTCCCTGCCCCGAATGGATGGATGAGTGTGTGTATGAATGTGATTGTATAGAGTTTGAATGTGGCGCCGGCCGGGAGAAGACGCCGGAGCTGCAGAGCCGTCGCTGCCGGGGCTGAGGTCCGCGGTTAGAGCGCAGGCAGAGGGGACGCGCAGCACTAGCGCGTCCCTGGTCTCCTCGCCGCCAATCACCGCCTCAGAAACTCGCCAGTTAAATCTTGCTGCCTGCTGCGCTCGACCCGCCGGCCAGTCCCCAGGCGCGCGGTCTCCCATTCGCCGCGCCATCTTGCTCATGGGAGCCGCCGCCAATCAGCGACGACTCCGAGCATCGACGAAGAAGACGCCGGCCGGCCCGCCACTTCAGCTGAGCTACCGCAACCGAGCGACGCCATTTTTGCTACTACGATATTTACCTACAAGTTTTAAGAGTTTTTGAGTGAATTGTGAGTGGAGGAGTAATTTTCGAGACTAAACAACGTAAGTACTCGAGTACTACTTTTTTTCCCTGGCCCCTAACCACCCCGACAACCCGTACTTTGCGAAGAATTAGTGATTAAGTGCCGTATTGTCTCCGCCGCCGCGTGTGTCATCTCGACAGGTGCCATAGACACCTGTTGCATGTGCCAGTGAGTGGTGGTTTTTAGTGATTAAATAGGGCCCTGCGACCCCTGAAATCACCCCTATAATTTAGCCAACCCCTTTTCGACCCTTTTTGTAGTGTTTTCCGACCCGTAACCTACCGAGGTAATATATAAGAAGCCGTTGAGTTCGGGAATCCAACCCCTGACCCCTCTGGTCACCCCTCTACCCGCTGAGCGTTGACAGATCTCCCGCAATTTTCCGTTACCCGCCATTTAGCTAGCCGTTTCGAGTGTTATCATTTTTGCTTTTGTTTTCTCGCGATTAGCTTAGGAGTTTACTGCGTCGTGTGACCGGTAAAACGAACGTAGCTACACGATACGTAGCTGGCGCCCATTCTCTTTTTCCCGTGAATTTAATTATTGCCATTTTTCTTCCCCCTTAAATTTAATTTTTGTCAGTTTCTCTTCCCCTTAAATTTACTTACTGCCACTTCCCCCTGGAAATTAATTACTACCATTTTTCCCCGTAACTTCAGTTATTTCTATTTCTTTTTTTCTTTCCCCCCCGTTAATTTAATTATTCTCACTTCCCCCCCCCCCCCCCGTTGGCGAACCACCCTCCCTTCCACCTTGCCCTGATAGTTATTATTATTATTTCGTTTATTTGGCGTTGTTTTATCGCGTTTTTTCCTTTTGTTGTTTTTATTGAGATTTTTTTCTTTTTTTTCTTATTCATTAAAGACTTTTGGTATTTTTCCGATAATTATTTTATTATCGTTACTTCTTTTTCACTGACCCCTTCCCCCTCCTAACAAAAAGGGAAGCCGGTTATAATATATACAGGGTGTTTCATAATTGGCATACACGGTTGATATTTCTAAGCGTATTTTGATCTCCCGAGTATGAAACTGCTTTGCGTTTTGTTGTACGATGAGTAGTTTCGGAGATACAGCGATTCTGCGACAGCCAATCAGAGCACACCTTTAGCCGAGGCGTCGCGGCACGTACAACAATAGGAAACATCAATGTACTTTGCTTCACGGTGGTCAGACAATCGACGGTCGTTTAAGTTCGTTCGGTGTACGAACCGAAGCGAGCGTCAAACAACTGACGGTTAGGCAACCAGCCGCGCGTATAACACATAAAATTGTAATATTTTTTTCAGGATAAATTTATCTAATACCGTGAAAAGGTCGAAAACTGATTTAAACATTCGGTTGTTCGATGGAGCACTGCCAATCAATTTCCCATTGACTCGCATTCTGCATTGAATGTCGAATGTTTACGGAATATGTGTCGTCGACAGACCGTCGAAAATCTGAAAATAATGTTCCTCCCAGTCAGATTAATGAATACGATTAATCAACATTATTCAACTAACTTTGTTGCTAACTATTAGAATAATTAGCATCATTTATTCACATTATCATGCATCTTCAATTAATGAAATTGATTTTGTGAACGAAAATTATCAATAATTTCCCCAGATCCCTACATAATTTCGTTTAACGCTTTAACGATAATAATTCTTTTCTTTCTCGGGCTCGCGTTTTCCTTTGTCAACAGTGTCGACATACAGTACGTTATGTTCCCCACACCCTAATTGAATTAGACGATTGATGTTTCACGTGCTGCCGAATATTTTTATCCTAAACTTAACGGAATTCGCACGAATCATTTCATTTCTAAGCGAACCGTGTTATACCTCATTCGACTCCGGTAATATTGGAAGTAAAAAGTACTAAATATTTCCCTAACAATGATTTCGGTCTATTGTCTAGTAAACATTATTCGTTAAACACTATTTTTTCTGTGCGCGCGATTTTCTTTGTCACTACAAACGAGAATATCTAAAAACTACGTTTCGTGCAGTCTGCCTCATTCATACGATCGATATTTCAATTGAGCTATTTAAAAAATTGCACTTTATTCGCTCTAACCCATTTAAGAAACTTTGCTCATTTTCCCAGACACACCTTCATTCTAATACTAATGCATAAATGGTGGCATTACAAACTGCGACACTCGTTATAGGTCCTCGTTTACCATATGGTTTTATATGCGCAGAGTGAGCCGGTTGCATTACATTGTCACAAACTGGGCCGTTTACCTTACATCAATCCGGACATTTTTTCTAAACCACTTTTTTCAATGTTTTAGACCATTCTGAGTCCTCTGACCTGAAAATGCAGGAAATGTTCAAAAGCGGAAATATTCCGTATTCTCGGGATTCCTATGACACACATCACGTAGTGGGTGCGCTCAACAGTAAAACAGCTGGTAATAATTCAGAATGGTCCAAGTGTAAAATAAAAGTGGCTTCGAAAAAAACGTTTGTAAGTGTGCGTGTGTGTGTGTGTCATACAATGACACACCGCCTTATAGCGGCAACACTAGAAAAATAATATGTAAGAAGAAGAAGAATATTTTAGTCATGACGTTGCTTCAACTCGCATTGAAAATTGAAATAACATTCCCATTACCATTCTGCCTTGATTTCAACGCGAAATACTTTTGTATTTTTTTTTTTTTTCAATTTTTCAATTTTTTTAGAGTCGAAGCAACTTCAAATAAGCATTCATTTTCGATATTTATTACTTTTCTACGGATTCTTCTATTAACATGTTTGCTTCGATCCCAAATAGGGAATATGAAAATATTACGACAGTGATTCCAGCATGATCTGAACGCAAAAGAGTTTTGTATTTTTTTTTTTAATTTTTCAACTTTTTTAAAGTCGAAGCAACCTCAAATAAGCATTTAGTTTCGATATTTATGAATTTCGTACTGATTCTTTTATTAACATCGTTGCTTCGATCCCGACTATGGTACATCAGAATATTACCACAGGCGTTCCACCTTGATTTGAACGCGAAATACTTTTGTATTTTTTTTTTCAATTTTTCAATTTTTTTAGAGTCGAAGCAACTTCAAATAACCATTCGTTTTCGATATTTATTACTTTTTACCGGATTCTTTTATTAACATCATTGCTTCGACCCCGACTATGGTAAATCAGAATATTACCACGTCGTTCCACCTTGATTTGAACGCGAAATACTGTTGTATTTTTTTTTTTTCAATTTTTCAACTTTTTCAGAGTCGAAGCAACTTCAAATAATCATTTAGTTTCGATATTTATGAATTTCGTACTGATTCTTTTATTAACATCGTTGCTTCGACCCCGACTATGGCAAATCAGAATATTACCACGTCGTTCCACCTTGATTTGAACGCGAAATACTTTTGTATTTTTTTTCAATTTTTTAATTTTTTTAGAGTCGAAGCAACTTCAAATAACCATTTGTTTTCGATATTTATTACTTTTTAACGGATTCTTTTATTAACATCATTGCTTCGACCCCGACTATGGTAAATCAGAATATTACCACGTCGTTCCACCTTGATTTGAACGCGAAATACTTTTGTATTTTTTTTTTTCAATTTTTCAATTTTTTTAGAGTCGAAGCAACTTCAAATAAGCATTCGTTTTCGATATTTATTACTTTTCTACGGATTCTTTTATTGGCATCGTTGCTTCGACCCCGAATAGGGAATATGAAAATATTACCACAGTAATTCCACCATGATTTGAACGCAAAAGAATTTTGTATTTTTTTTTTTCAATTTTTCAACTTTTTTAGAGTCGAAGCAACCTCAAATAAGCATTTAGTTTCGATATTTACGAATTTCGTACTCATTCTTTTATTAACATCGTTGCTTCGATCCCGACTATGGTACATCAGAATATTACCACAGTCGTTCCACCTTGATTTGATCGCGAAATACTTTTGTATTTTTTTTTTTCAATTTTTCAATTTTTTTAGAGTCGAAGCAACTTCAAATAACCATTTGTTTTCGATATTTATTACTTTTTAACGGATTCTTTTATTAACATCATTGCTTCGACCCCGACTATGGTACATCAGAATATTACCACAGTGATTCCACCATGATTTCAACGCTAAAGAGTTTTGTATTTTTTTTTTTTTTCAATTTTTCAACTTTTTCAGAGTCGAAGCAACTTCAAATAAACATTTAGTTTCGATTTATATGAATTTCGTACGGATTCTTTTATTAACATCGTTGCTTCGACCCCGACTATGGTACATCAGAATATTACCACAGTGATTCCACCATGATTTCAACGCTAAAGAGTTTTGTATTTTTTTTTTTTCAATTTTTCAACGTTTTCAGAGTCGAAGCAACTTCAAATAAGCATTTAGTTTCCATATTTATTAATTTCGTACGGATTCTTTTATTAACATCGTTGCTTCGACCCCGACTATGGTACATCAGAATATTACCACAGTGATTCCACCATGATTTCAACGCGAAATACTTTTGTATTTTTTTTTTTTCAATTTTTCAATTTTTTTAGAGTCGAAGCAACTTCAAATAAGCATTCATTTTCGATATTTATTACTTTTTAACGGATTCTTTTATTAACATCGTTGCTTCGACCCCGAATAGCGAATATGAAAATATTACCACAGTGATTCCACCATGATCTGAACACAAAAGAGTTTTGTATTTTTTTTTTTTCAATTTTTCAACGTTTTCAGAGTCGAAGCAACTTCAAATAAGCATTTAGTTTCCATATTTATTAATTTCGTACTGATTCTTTTATTAACATCGTTGCTTCGACCCCGACTATGGTACATCAGAATATTACCACAGTGATTCCACCATGATCTCAACGCTAAAGAGATTTGTATTTTTTTTGTTTTCAATTTTTCAACTTTTTTAGAGTCGAAGCAACCTCAAATAAGCATTTAGTTTCGATATTTATGAATTTCGTACTGATTCTTTTATTAACATCGTTGCTTCGATCCCGACTATGGTACATCAGAATATTACCACAGTCGTTCCACCTTGATTTGAACGCGAAATACTTTTGTATTTTTTTTTTTTTCAATTTTTCAATTTTTTTAGAGTCGAAGCAACTTCAAATAACCATTCGTTTTCGATATTTATGAATTTCGTACTGATTCTTTTATTAACATCGTTGCTTCGATCCCGACTATGGTACATCAGAATATTACCACAGTCGTTCCACCTTGATTTGATCGCGAAATACTTTTGTATTTTTTTTTTTCAATTTTTCAATTTTTTTAGAGTCGAAGCAACTTCAAATAACAATTTGTTTTCGATATTTATTACTTTTTAACGGATTCTTTTATTAACATCATTGCTTCGACCCCGACTATGGTACATCAGAATATTACCACAGTGATTCCACCATGATTTCAACGCTAAAGAGTTTTGTATTTTTTTTTTTTCAATTTTTCAACTTTTTCAGAGTCGAAGCAACTTCAAATAAACATTTAGTTTCGATTTATATGAATTTCGTACGGATTCTTTTATTAACACCGTTGCTTCGACCCCGAATAGCGAATATGAAAATATTACCACAGTGATTCCACCATGATCTGAACACAAAAGAGTTTTGTATTTTTTTTTTTTCAATTTTTCAACGTTTTCAGAGTCGAAGCAACTTCAAATATGCATTTAGTTTCGATATTTATTAATTTCGTACTGATTCTTTTATTGACATCGTTGCTTCGACCCCGACTATGGTACATCAGAATATTACCACAGTGATTCCACCATGATCTCAACGCTAAAGAGATTTGTATTTTTTTTTTTTTTTTCAATTTTTCAACTTTTTCAGAGTCGAATCAACTTCAAATAAGCATTTAGTTTCGATATTTATTAATTTCGTACTGATTCTTTTATTGACATCGTTGCTTCGACCCCGAATAGCGAATATGAAAATATTACCACAGTGATTGGACCATGATCTGAACACAAAAGAGTTTTGTATTTTTTTTTTCAATTTTTCACCGTTTTCAGAGTCGAAGCAACTTCAAATATGCATTTAGTTTCGATATTTATTAATTTCGTACTGATTCTTTTATTGACATCGTTGCTTCGATCCCGACTAGGGTACATCAGAATATTACCACAGTCGTTCCACCTTGATTTGAACGCGAAATACTTTTGTATTTTTTTTTTTCAATTTTTCAATTTTTTTAGAGTCGAAGCAACTTCAAATAACCATTCGTTTTCGATATTTATTACTTTTTAACGGATTCTTTTATTAACATCGTTGCTTCGACCCCGAATAGCGAATATGAAAATATTACCACAGTGATTCCACCATGATCTGAACACAAAAGAGTTTTGTATTTTTTTTTTTTTTCAATTTTTCAACGTTTTCAGAGTCGAAGCAAATTCAAATAAGAATTTAGTTTCATTATTTATTAATTTCGTACTGATTCTTTTATTAACATCGTTGCTTCGACCCCGACTATGGTACATCAGAATATTACCACAGTGATTCCACCATGATCTCAACGCTAAAGAGATTTGTATTTTTTTTGTTTTCAATTTTTCAACTTTTTTAGAGTCGAAGCAACCTCAAATAAGCATTTAGTTTCGATATTTATGAATTTCGTACTGATTCTTTTATTAACATCGTTGCTTCGACCCCGACTATGGTACATCAGAATATTACCACAGTGATTCCACCATGATCTCAACGCTAAAGAGATTTGTATTTTTTTTTTTTCAATTTTTCAACGTTTTCAGAGTCGAAGCAACTTCAAATAAGCATTTAGTTTCCATATTTATTAATTTCGTACGGATTCTTTTATTAACATCGTTGCTTCGACCCCGACTATGGTACATCAGAATATTACCACAGTGATTCCACCATGATTTCAACGCGAAATACTTTTGTATTTTTTTTTTTTTCAATTTTTCAATTTTTTTAGAGTCGAAGCAACTTCAAATAAGCATTCATTTTCGATATTTATTACTTTTTAACGGATTCTTTTATTAACATCGTTGCTTCGACCCCGAATAGCGAATATGAAAATATTACCACAGTGATTCCACCATGATCTGAACACAAAAGAGTTTTGTATTTTTTTTTTTTCAATTTTTCAACGTTTTCAGAGTCGAAGCAACTTCAAATAAGCATTTAGTTTCCATATTTATTAATTTCGTACTGATTCTTTTATTAACATCGTTGCTTCGACCCCGACTATGGTACATCAGAATATTACCACAGTGATTCCACCATGATCTCAACGCTAAAGAGATTTGTATTTTTTTTGTTTTCAATTTTTCAACTTTTTTAGAGTCGAAGCAACCTCAAATAAGCATTTAGTTTCGATATTTATGAATTTCGTACTGATTCTTTTATTAACATCGTTGCTTCGATCCCGACTATGGTACATCAGAATATTACCACAGTCGTTCCACCTTGATTTGAACGCGAAATACTTTTGTATTTTTTTTTTTTTTCAATTTTTCAATTTTTTTAGAGTCGAAGCAACTTCAAATAACCATTCGTTTTCGATATTTATGAATTTCGTACTGATTCTTTTATTAACATCGTTGCTTCGATCCCGACTATGGTACATCAGAATATTACCACAGTCGTTCCACCTTGATTTGATCGCGAAATACTTTTGTATTTTTTTTTTCAATTTTTCAATTTTTTTAGAGTCGAAGCAACTTCAAATAACCATTTGTTTTCGATATTTATTACTTTTTAACGGATTCTTTTATTAACATCATTGCTTCGACCCCGACTATGGTACATCAGAATATTACCACAGTGATTCCACCATGATTTCAACGCTAAAGAGTTTTGTATTTTTTTTTTTCAATTTTTTAACTTTTTCAGAGTCGAAGCAACTTCAAATAAACATTTAGTTTCGATTTATATGAATTTCGTACGGATTCTTTTATTAACATCGTTGCTTCGACCCCGAATAGCGAATATGAAAATATTACCACAGTGATTCCACCATGATCTGAACACAAAAGAGTTTTGTATTTTTTTTTTTTTCAATTTTTCAACGTTTTCAGAGTCGAAGCAACTTCAAATATGCATTTAGTTTCGATATTTATTAATTTCGTACTGATTCTTTTATTGACATCGTTGCTTCGACCCCGACTATGGTACATCAGAATATTACAACAGTGATTCCACCATGATCTCAACGCTAAAGAGATTTGTATTTTTTTTTTTTTTTCAATTTTTCAACTTTTTCAGAGTCGAATCAACTTCAAATAAGCATTTAGTTTCGATATTTATTAATTTCGTACTGATTCTTTTATTGACATCGTTGCTTCGACCCCGAATAGCGAATATGAAAATATTACCACAGTGATTGCACCATGATCTGAACACAAAAGAGTTTTGTATTTTTTTTTTTCAATTTTTCAACGTTTTCAGAGTCGAAGCAACTTCAAATATGCATTTAGTTTCGATATTTATTAATTTCGTACTGATTCTTTTATTGACATCGTTGCTTCGATCCCGACTATGGTACATCAGAATATTACCACAGTCGTTCCACCTTGATTTGAACGCGAAATACTTTTGTATTTTTTTTTTTCAATTTTTCAATTTTTTTAGAGTCGAAGCAATTTCAAATAACCATTCGTTTTCGATATTTATTACTTTTTAACGGATTCTTTTATTAACATCGTTGCTTCGACCCCGAATAGCGAATATGAAAATATTACCACAGTGATTCCACCATGATCTGAACACAAAAGAGTTTTGTATTTTTTTTTTTTTCAATTTTTCAACGTTTTCAGAGTCGAAGCAACTTCAAATAAGCATTTAGTTTCCATATTTATTAATTTCGTACTGATTCTTTTATTAACATCGTTGCTTCGACCCCGACTATGGTACATCAGAATATTACCACAGTGATTCCACCATGATCTGAACACAAAAGAGTTTTGTATTTTTTTTTTTTCAATTTTTCAACGTTTTCAGAGTCGAAGCAACTTCAAATATGCATTTAGTTTCGATATTTATTAATTTCGTACTGATTCTTTTATTGACATCGTTGCTTCGACCCCGACTATGGTACATCAGAATATTACCACAGTGATTCCACCATGATCTCAACGCTAAAGAGATTTGTATTTTTTTTTTTTTTTCAATTTTTCAACTTTTTCAGAGTCGAATCAACCTCAAATAAGCATTTAGTTTCGATATTTATGAATTTCGTACTGATTCTTTTATTAACATCGTTGCTTCGATCCCGACTATGGTACATCAGAATATTACCACAGTCGTTCCACCTTGATTTGAACGCGAAATACTTTTGTATTTTTTTTTTTCAATTTTTAAATTTTTTTAGAGTCGAAGCAACTTCAAATAACCATTCGTTTTCGATATTTATTACTTTTTAACGGATTCTTTTATTAACATCGTTGCTTCGACCCCGAATAGCGAATATGAAAATATTACCACAGTGATTCCACCATGATCTGAACACAAAAGAGTTTTGTATTGTTTTTTTCAATTTTTCAACATTTTCAGAGTCGAAGCAACTTCAAATAAGCATTTAGTTTCCATATTTATTAATTTCGTACTGATTCTTTTATTAACATCGTTGCTTCGACCCCGACTATGGTACATCAGAATATTACCACAGTCGTTCCACCTTGATTTGAACGCGAAATACTTTTGTATTTTTTTTGTTTTCAATTTTTCAACTTTTTTAGAGTCGAAGCAACCTCAAATAAGCATTTAGTTTCGATATTTATGAATTTCGTACTGATTCTTTTATTAACATCGTTGCTTCGATCCCGACTATGGTACATCAGAATATTACCACAGTCGTTCCACCTTGATTTGAACGCGAAATACTTTTGTATTTTTTTTTTTTCAATTTTTCAATTTTTTTAGAGTCGAAGCAACTTCAAATAACCATTCGTTTTCGATATTTATGAATTTCGTACTGATTCTTTTATTAACATCGTTGCTTCGATCCCGACTATGGTACATCAGAATATTACCACAGTCGTTCCACCTTGATTTGATCGCGAAATACTTTTGTATTTTTTTTTTTCAATTTTTCAATTTTTTTAGAGTCGAAGCAACTTCAAATAACCATTTGTTTTCGATATTTATTACTTTTTAACGGATTCTTTTATTAACATCATTGCTTCGACCCCGACTATGGTACATCAGAATATTACCACAGTGATTCCACCATGATTTCAACGCTAAAGAGTTTTGTATTTTTTTTTTCAATTTTTCAACTTTTTCAGAGTCGAAGCAACTTCAAATAAACATTTAGTTTCGATTTATATGAATTTCGTACGGATTCTTTTATTAACATCGTTGCTTCGACCCCGAATAGCGAATATGAAAATATTACCACAGTGATTCCACCATGATCTGAACACAAAAGAGTTTTGTATTTTTTTTTTTTCAATTTTTCAACGTTTTCAGAGTCGAAGCAACTTCAAATATGCATTTAGTTTCGATATTTATTAATTTCGTACTGATTCTTTTATTGACATCGTTGCTTCGACCCCGACTATGGTACATCAGAATATTACCACAGTGATTCCACCATGATCTCAACGCTAAAGAGATTTGTATTTTTTTTTTTTTTTTCAATTTTTCAACTTTTTCAGAGTCGAATCAACTTCAAATAAGCATTTAGTTTCGATATTTATTAATTTCGTACTGATTCTTTTATTGACATCGTTGCTTCGACCCCGAATAGCGAATATGAAAATATTACCACAGTGATTGCACCATGATCTGAACACAAAAGAGTTTTGTATTTTTTTTTTTTCAATTTTTCAACGTTTTCAGAGTCGAAGCAACTTCAAATATGCATTTAGTTTCGATATTTATTAATTTCGTACTGATTCTTTTATTGACATCGTTGCTTCGATCCCGACTATGGTACATCAGAATATTACCACAGTCGTTCCACCTTGATTTGAACGCGAAATACTTTTGTATTTTTTTTTTTCAATTTTTTAATTTTTTTAGAGTCGAAGCAACTTCAAATAACCATTCGTTTTCGATATTTATTACTTTTTAACGGATTCTTTTATTAACATCGTTGCTTCGACCCCGAATAGCGAATATGAAAATATTACCACAGTGATTCCACCATGATCTGAACACAAAAGAGTTTTGTATTTTTTTTTTTCAATTTTTCAACGTTTTCAGAGTCGAAGCAACTTCAAATAAGCATTTAGTTTCCATATTTATTAATTTCGTACTGATTCTTTTATTAACATCGTTGCTTCGACCCCGACTATGGTACATCAGAATATTACCACAGTGATTCCACCATGATCTCAACGCTAAAGAGATTTGTATTTTTTTTGTTTTCAATTTTTCAACTTTTTTAGAGTCGAAGCAACCTCAAATAAGCATTTAGTTTCGATATTTATGAATTTCGTACTGATTCTTTTATTAACATCGTTGCTTCGACCCCGACTATGGTACATCAGAATATTACCACAGTGATTCCACCATGATCTCAACGCTAAAGAGATTTGTATTTTTTTTTTTTTCAATTTTTCAACTTTTTTAGAGTCGAAGCAACCTCAAATAAGCATTTAGTTTCGATATTTATGAATTTCGTACTGATTCTTTTATTAACATCGTTGCTTCGATCCCGACTATGGTACATCAGAATATTACCACAGTCGTTCCACCTTGATTTGAACGCGAAATACTTTTGTATTTTTTTTTTTTCAATTTTTCAATTTTTTTAGAGTCGAAGCAACTTCAAATAACCATTCGTTTTCGATATTTATTACTTTTTAACGGATTCTTTTATTAACATCGTTGCTTCGACCCCGAATAGCGAATATGAAAATATTACCACAGTGATTCCACCATGATCTGAACACAAAAGAGTTTTGTATTGTTTTTTTCAATTTTTCAACATTTTCAGAGTCGAAGCAACTTCAAATAAGCATTTAGTTTCCATATTTATTAATTTCGTACTGATTCTTTTATTAACATCGTTGCTACGACCCCGACTATGGTACATCAGAATATTACCACAGTCGTTCCACCTTGATTTGAACGCGAAATACTTTTGTATTTTTTTTGTTTTCAATTTTTCAACTTTTTTAGAGTCGAAGCAACCTCAAATAAGCATTTAGTTTCGATATTTATGAATTTCGTACTGATTCTTTTATTAACATCGTTGCTTCGATCCCGACTATGGTACATCAGAATATTACCACAGTCGTTCCACCTTGATTTGAACGCGAAATACTTTTGTATTTTTTTTTTTTTCAATTTTTCAATTTTTTTAGAGTCGAAGCAACTTCAAATAACCATTCGTTTTCGATATTTATTACTTTTATACGGATTCTTTTATTAACATCATTGCTTCGACCCCGAATAGGGAATATGAAAATATTATATTGGCTCGGAAGCCGAGGAAGTCTTCCTCTTCATCGTCATCGCCATAGCCTCGTGTTTCACCGTCATTACAACAACTGGGGAAATTGACCACGGGGGCGCATGGTCCTTTTTGCCACCGTTCCAAGATGACAATGCGAAAAGCTAGAAAAGTAAAAAACTCTGTCCATAAAAATTTTTCCGGATTTTTCCGAGGCAATCGCAATCATGAGCAAAGTAACAACATGATTTCATCCGTTTGCTAATCACGCTGAACATTACACTTTCTTTACATCAAGCGAATAAAAAATATGGCTTAAGCATGTGGGAGCGGCACAGTTCCGGTACACGTGGGATTCATAGAAAATTTAGATTACTTCGCGATGAGATTAAACTCTGAATAAAATTAAGCTCCTACAAAATATTGAAAAGATTGATTTTGCATAATGACAATTCCAAAATGTTATCAACAAAATAATTTAAAACAATTGTTTAACTAGTTAGCCATCAATCTACCTTTTTAAAAATAAAAATGATTTATTATGTTTTCTGAATACATACGAATTATTTAAAGATTTAGTATAATTTTTTTAAATCTCGATGAAATTTTTTTGATGTGTGGATAGTCCCGAATTTTTTATATCCGTCTTTTACATAATCAAACCCACAAAATAGTTATCCGGACAATTGATTAACTAGATTTGCAAGTACAACTGAAACATTAACAAAAAACTGAACTTTCAAAAATTATATAAAATACGGAAAAATTTATACATCATCTGATCCTGTAACAAATAATTTTCATTAGAAAGAAAATTTATGTTGACTGGTGATTATTTAAACTTTTCTTTTTAATCAAATAACATTTATTTCATAATAATTTTTTTAATAATAACATTTATCCGAGAAAGAAGCGTTTGGAATTTTATATCTCAAATTGTATACATCTTTAAAGTTATTATTGATCACATTTTTAAAGTAGATAGAATATAAATAATTACTAGCTATCAACAGTCGTCGCCAACGGTTCACTCGAGATTAAAAACTCTCGCGGACGAAACGAACCACCGCCAAGTTTGCACGATCCATTTCCGCATGTATACCCGTCGGTGCTTCGGGGATCGCGAGCAATACATTTTTTTGTCGAAGAACGACACCAACGCACGTAAAAAGGCGACGAATCTCTCCGGTTTCGTCGTAATATCGTTCGAGTCCGGCATTTGGATCTCTGTCGATCTCGGCTTGTGCGAAATTGTCAAAGAACTGTTAACGCTACTGCCATATACCGGAACGCAAACTCTTTAGGTCTGGTATTCATCCGTTCTACGAGTCAATCGCTCCCGTTATAATACATGCTTATAGCTGTATTTTTATATCGAAAGCCGCCCTTCATTTTATTTACTTGTTTTTTTTTGTTTTTGATGAAGAAACTTTTATGATTTTTATACGAGCAACGATACATTGTATTGCAATGTACGTTGCGTGTATAAAAATCGTGAAAGTAACTTCATAAAACACAAAAAAAATAAATGTAAATAAAATAAAGGGCGAATTTTCATATAAAAAATACACCTATTAGCATGTATTATTGATAGTAGTGGTTGACTCGTAGGACGGATTAATACGCGCCCTCAAGAGCATGCTTTCCGGTAAGTGGCAGTAGCATCAGTTCTCTGTCACGTTCAGGCGAGTCGAGATCGACGTACAATGTCGAACCCGAAAGACATTACGAATAACCCGGAAAGATTCGGCGCGTTTTTGTGTGCGTTGGTGCCGTTTATCAATAAAATACGATCAAATCATGGACTAAGTGTTGGCGACGTTAACGAAATACTTAAAAGTGTGTATTGCTCGCCATCCCCGAAACATCGACGAGAGTACATTCGGAAATGGATAGTACAAAATTGGCGATGGTTCGTGTCATTCGCTCGAGTTTTTAATCTCGAGCGAACTGTTGGCGACGATTGTATATAGTAAGTAATTGTTTATATTTCCTCTACGTTAAAAAACTAGTCAAGGACGATTTTTAAGCCAACAAGGCATAGGGTCGATACGCCACACTGAAAAAAAATGTTATTGATTCAATAAATCCATCTATAAATAAATATAAATTTTTCCGTCTTTTATCTAATTTTTGAAAGTTTCGGTATTTTTTAGTGCGTCACGTGCATTTGCAAATGTAGTTAATCAATTGTCCGGACTCCTACTTCGTAGGTGCCATTATGTTAAAGACCGATATCTAAAATACGGGACTTTCCAAACATAAAACAATTTCTACATGATTTTAAAAAATTACACAAAACCTTAAAATAATTCGTATGTGATGAGAAAGATTAACAAATGATTTTTATTTTTAAATAAGTTAGATTGACGGCTGATTTGTTAAACAATTTTTTTAATACATTTTCTTTATAACATTTTGGAATTGTTATTATGCAAAATCAACACACTTTGCACATGCTTGATTTATTTAAGATTTTTGTCTCATCGCGAAGTCATTTAAATTTTCTCGGAATCCCACGTATATCGAGACTGTCGCTGCCACATCCTTAAGCCATATTTTCCTTTACTTGCTTTATGTAAAGACAGTGTCATGTTGAGCGTGATTAGCAAACGGATGAAATTATGCTTTTACTTTTCGCATGATAGAAATTGCCTGGAAAAAATATAGAAGAGTTTATATTTACAGAGCGATGTTGTTTACTTTTTTAGCTTTTCACATTTCCATCTCGGGACGGTAGCCAAACGAACCATGTGCGTTCGTGGGGAATATCCCAGTTGGGCCCATGACGACCAAACACGAGATGACGACGACGATGAAGAGGCAGACTTCCTCGGTTTCGCTGAAGATGGGTAGAAGAAGAAGAAGAAAATGAACGGTCCTTTTCAGGGCCACTTCAAAATCGATATTAACAAACGGCCCTTTTCAGGGCCACCAAAAATATTTAAACGTACAACATTTTATGCAAATATTTTGAATTTATAATAAAAAATAAAATAAAAATTTGCACGCGTGCCATACACACATATACGGACATTTTTTTAAACCACTTTTATCGACGTTTTAGACCATTCTGAGAATCCTGAAATGAAAATCTCGAAAAAAGTTTTTTTCACAAAAACAAAGCTTCCTCTACGAAGAATCAAAACATGCAAAGTAAAACCTTGGACATTGATTCGGCATTATTTTTAGCTTTTTACAAAGTTTGCTCTATGAAATAGTATGATAATCGATTTCGAAGGCATGTAACCGGTACTTAATGTGGTAAAATATGCGACTTGAGAACGATAGTGAAGACTACAATTCGGTATCTCAAAGAACAACATTTTTAGTTTGTACTGTCCGACCGGAAGTCGGATTTCTGAAATGAGGAACGGAAAAAAGTTACTTTTTTCTGAATAATGGTAATAAGACACGTAACCGATACTTTCTGTGGCAGAATACGCGACTTAGGAGCGAAAGTGAAGGCAAAAACTCGATATCTCAGGAAAACCAATTAGTTCTTATCAACCGACCGGAAGCCTAGTTTTGCTGAAATCAGGAACGGAAAAAATTTACTTTTTTAAAAATCATGATATAAAGTCACGTAACCGGTATTTTCTGTGATAGAATACGCGATGTGAGAGCGACAGTGAGTCAAAATTCGTCATCTAAAAAAAAATGTAGGTTGGATTGTTCGACCGGAAGTCGGATTTCTGAAATCAGAAACGGAAAAACGTGACTCTTTCAAAAATCATAGTCAAAAGGCACGTAACCTGTACTGTCTGTGCTAGAATATGCGACTTGAGAACGATAGTGAAGGCCAAAATTCGGTATCTCAAAGAACAAAATTTTTAGTTTGTATTGTTCGACCGGAAGTCAAATTTCTGAAATCAAGAAAGGAAAAAAGTTACTTTTTTCTTAATCATGGTAAAACGACATGTAACCGGTACTTTCTGTGGTAGAATACGCGACTTGGGAGCGACAATGAAGGTCAAAATTCGGTATCTCAAAGAACAAAATTTTTAGTTTGTATTGTTCGACCGGAAGTCAAATTTCTGAAATCAAGAAAGGAAAAAAGTTATATTTTTCTTAATCATGGTAAAACGACATGTAACCGGTACTTTCTGTGGTAGAATACGCGACTTTGGAGCGACAATGAAGGTCAAAATTCGGTATCTCAAAGAACAAAATTTTTAGGTTGTATTATCCGACCGGAAGTCAAATTTCTGAAATCAAGAAAGGAAAAAAGTAACTTTTTTTCTTAATAATGGTAATAAGGCACGTAACCGGTACTTTCTGTGGTAGGAAAATGGTGGTTTTCGACCGGAAGTCGGGGTTCTGAAATCAGAAACGGAAAAAAGTGACTTTTTTTTAATCATGATGAAACGACATGTAACCGGTACTTTCTGTGGTAGAATACGTGACTTGAGAACGACAATGAAGGCCAATATTCTATTTCTCGAAGAAAAAAATGTTTACTTTCGATTGTCCGACCAGAAGTCGAATTTCTGAAATCGGAAACGGAAAAACGTGACTCTTTTAAAAATCATAGTCAAAAGGCACATAACCTGTACTCTCTGTACTAGAATATGCGACTTGAGAACGATAGTGAAGGCCAAAATTCGGTATCTCAAAGAACAGCATTTTTAGTTTGTATTGTTCGACCGGAAGTCAAATTTCTGAAATTAGGAAAAGAAAAAAGCTACTTTTTTCTTAATAATAGTAATAAGGCACGTAACTGGTATTTTCTTTGGTAGAATACGCGACTTGGGAGGGACAGTGAAGGCAAAAATTCGATCTCTCATAGAAAAAACAATTTTCACCATACCTGCGCGGAAAGTTCGACTTCCCGTCCTACGGGCTTTACTTAATTCGAACTTTCCGCTGTAGATATGGTGAAAAATAGTATACTCCACTGGGGAGTGAAAGTAGACTATCCCCAACCGCGTGTTTACCACCCGCGCCATCGGCTCGGATGGTAATCTTGCGGGCGGTTGGACATAGTCTACTTTTCCTCCCTAGTGGCGTTATATACTATAGTTCTTATCAACCGACCGGAAGCCTGGTTTTCCTGAAATCAGGAACGGACAAAATTTACTTTTCCGAAAACCATGATATAAAGACACGTAAACCGGTATTTTCTGTGATAGTATACGCGACTTGAGAGCGACAGTGACAGTCAAAATTCGTCATCTAAAAAAAATGTAGGTTGGATTGTTCGACCGGAAGTCGGATTCCTGAAATCAGGAACGGAAAAAAGTTACTTTTTTCTTAATAATTGTAATAAGGCACGTAACCGGTACTTTCTGTGGTAGAATACGCGACTTGAGAGCGACAGTCAAAATTCGAAATTTCAAAAAAATGTAATTCTTATTTTTCGACCGGAAGTCGGCGTTCTGAAATCAGAAACGGAAAAAGTGACTTTTTTAAAATTCTCTTAAACTTGAGAACAACAGTGAAGGCCAAAAGTCGGTATCTCAATGAAAAAAATGTTTACTTTGTATTGTCCAACCGTTAGATTTCTGAAATCAGGAACGGAAAAAAACAACTTTTTTCTTAATCATGATATAAAGGCACGTAACCAGTACTTTCTATGGTAGAATGTGCGACTTGAGAACGAAATTGCAGGCAAAAATTCGATATCCCAAAGAAGAAAAAAAATGATTTTCTGTTTTCCGACCGGACATCGGATTTCTGAAATCTACAACGGAAAAAAGTGATTTTTTGTTTATTCGTGGTAAAACCGTATGTAAACGGTACTTTCTGAGGTAGAAAACGCGACTTGTCAACGACGATGAAGGCCAATATTTGATTTCTCAAAGAAACAAATGTTTAGTTTCGATTGTCCGACCGGAAATCGGATTTCCGAAATCAGAAACGGAAAATGAGACTCTTTTTAAAATCATGGTAAAAAGGCCGGTACTCTCTCTGGTAGAATATGCGACTTGAGAACGATAGTGAAGGCCAAAATTCGATATCTCAAAGAACAAAATTTCTAGTTTATATTGACCGACCGGAAGTCAGATTTCTGAAATCAGGAATGGAAAAAAGTGATTTTTTTTCTGAATTATGGTGAAAAGTCATGTAACTGGTAGTTTCTGTGGTTGAATATGCGACTTGAGAACGATACTGAAGGCTAACATTTGATATCTTAAAAATCATAAAAAAATTAATTTGAATTGTTGGACCGGACGTCGAATATCTGAACTAACGAACGGAATAAAGTGACTTCTAGTAAAATCATGGTAAAACGGCATGAAAACTATAGTGAAGGCCAAAATTCGATATCTCAAAGAAACAAAAGATGATGAAATAAAATAATTTTTTGTTAAGGTTATAATTGTGATAAGTTAGAACTATATCACAGATTATGACGAAACTATGTACACATTTTTTGTATTATTTACGTTTTCAGGTGAACAAATAAGGAGTCAAGATCACGAGCTGCGTTAATTTTAAAGTATTTATTCCAAACATTGCTCGAAAACATCGCCGCCCTGTTCGATGCAGATCATTGCCCTCTGAACAACACTTTCTGTCGCGTCGCGCACTGAAGATATTTGAATAGTTTCGGCAGAGGCCATTATTCTATTCTTCAATTCTTCTCTATCGTTTATCGGATTTCCCGCGTAGACCTTGTCCTTCAAATCACCCCAAAAATAAAAATCCATCGGTGTTAAATCAGGACTTCTTGGTGGCCACAGAAAGTTTCCTCCTCTTCCAATCCATCCTGGCCACTCCAGATCTAGATATTCCCGCACCATTCGCGTAAAGTGAGGGGGGGCGCCATCCTGCTGGAAAATTATCTGCTCTAGCACTTCCCTCGGCAAATGCACTAGAAGATCAGGAAGATCATTCCGCAGAAAATTGAGGTACGCCTCCCCGTCCACACGATCCGGGAGGAAGAATGGTCCGATCTATACAATATACAGGAACTGTTACATAAATGTATATGATAGCAGAAACAGTTAAGCGTTGTTCTTGGCGACAATTGATCTTTTGGGCGAAAGACTTATCACTTTTCAATCGAAAAATTAACTGGGGCAAAAAGAAAACACTTCGGGAAGATTCAGATATCTCACTCGCACTTAAGACGATATGACAGAGTCAGACGACTTATCATCTGTAATTGCAAAATAAATCATACCATTTCATCTGCGATGACGCCTGCCCAAACGACGACTTTAAAATGGACCTGGTGATTCCTCGGCATCACGACCCTGGGATTTTCTCGAGCCCACATGTGGCTATTGTGTTGGTTGAAATAACCATCCCTAGTGAAAATTGCCTCGTCCGTCCAAAGTATTTTTTCCGGATAATTGGGGTCATTTTCGCATTCACGGAGAAATCGCTCGCAAAATTGAATGCGAAGCGCAGCATCACCCGCGTGCAATGTCTGAACTTTTCGATAATGATATGGATGGAGATTGGCACTCTTCAAAGATCTCCACGCAGTAGTGTGACTAATCGCGAACTGCCGGCCAAGACTACGCGTGCTCCGGGTACCGTCAACGTCAATCGCATCCAAAACTGCCTCTTGACCACGCAAGTTGCCTGGCTCTTGCGGTCGTCCAGCGTCCCGACGATTACGACGTACGAGAGCGTCGGTATTCCTGCAGTGATCTTGCAGGCGCCGGAATACATTAGCGTCCGGATGTCGACGATTGGGCCATCTTTCCGCATATTCACGGGCAGCCCGACCAGCTTGCTCGTTACATGCTCCTAACGCCATTAACATATCCCAGTATTCATGGGCGGTGTAAACGGCCGCCATGATTAACACACACGGACGTAAACAAATTTAAAAAAAATGTAGGTAAAAAGCTAAGACGAAAATGCAAAAAACAAAACGAACAGAACACACTACAATACAATATACAATACAATACAATAATTTATAAAATCAATGAACGTGTAATAAATGAGTGGTGATATCACAAGGATAAACAAAACGTAAAATTTTTGTTGGAGAACCGTATACGCGAAGCCTCAGGTGTCAACGAAATAGCTTAGAGTTGAAAATTCGCGATTGTGGTAACGATGTAAATAGTGTGAAGTTGAGCCATATAACATCTACTAGACGCCCGCGACGCGGGTGTGAGAGGTGCACATCAATTGTTTTCCGTGCAAGCCAGTCAATCAACGCGTTGGTGTGAGAAAGTGGGATAACTCGAGAACGCATGAGAGAGACACGCACGCCAAAATCGATAATTTATCTCATGATATCTCAAAAATAGAATAGGTAATCGACTTGAAATTTAGACACGACTCTAAGCTTCAACTCTAAGAAAATTTAAAAATGGAGAAAAATATACAAAACTATTTCGCGTTCAGATCAACGTTGAATGGCTGTGGTATTATTTTGATGGTCCCTATTCGGGGTCGGAGCAACGCTGCTAATAAAACAATGCGAACACAAGTAACAAATATGGACGATGAATGCTTATTTGAAGTTGCTTCGACTCTGAAAAAGTTGAAAAATTGAAAAAAAAAAATACAAATCTCTTTAGCGTTGAGATCATGGTGGAATCACTGTGGTAATATTCTGATGTACCATAGTCGGGGTCGAAGCAACGATGTTAATAAAAGAATCAGTACGAAATTAATAAATATCGAAACTAAATGCTTATTTGAAGTTGCTTCGACTCTGAAAAAGTTGAAAAATTGAAAAAAAAAAATACAAAACTCTTTTGCGTTCAGATCATGCTGGAATCACTGTGGTAATATTTTCATATTCGCTATTCGGGGTCGAAGCAACGATGTCAATAAAAGAATCAGTACGAAATTAATAAATATCGAAACTAAATGCTTATTTGAAGTTGCTTCGACTCTGAAAAAGTTGAAAAATTGAAAAAAAAAAATACAAAACTCTTTAGCGTTGAAATCATGGTGGAATCACTGTGGTAATATTCTGATGTACCATAGTCGGGGTCGAAGCAACGATGTTAATAAAAGAATCAGTACGAAATTAATAAATATCGAAACTAAATGCTTATTTGAAGTTGCTTCGACTCTGAAAAAGTTGAAAAATTGAAAAAAAAAATACAAAACTCTTTTGCGTTGAGATCATGCTGGAATCACTGTGGTAATATTTTCATATTCGCTATTCGGGGTCGAAGCAACGATGTCAATAAACGAATCAGTACGAAATTAATAAATATCGAAACTAAATGCATATTTGAAGTTGCTTCGACTCTGAAAAAGTTGAAAAATTGAAGAAAAAAAAATACAAATCTCTTTAGCGTTGAGATCATGGTGGAATCACTGTGGTAATATTCTGATGTACCATAGTCGGGGTCGAAGCAACGATGTTAATAAAAGAATCAGTACGAAATTAATAAATATGGAAACTAAATGCTTATTTGAAGTTGCTTCGACTCTGAAAACGTTGAAAAATTGAAAAAAAAAAAATACAAAACTCTTTTGTGTTCAGATCATGGTGGAATCACTGTGGTAATATTTTCATATTCGCTATTCGGGGTCGAAGCAACGATGTTAATAAAAGAATCCGTTAAAAAGTAATAAATATCGAAAATGAATGCTTATTTGAAGTTGCTTCGACTCTAAAAAAATTGAAAAATTGAAAAAAAAAAATACAAAAGTATTTCGCGTTGAAATCATGGTGGAATCACTGTGGTAATATTCTGATGTACCATAGTCGGGGTCGAAGCAACGATGTTAATAAAAGAATCCGTACGAAATTAATAAATATGGAAACTAAATGCTTATTTGAAGTTGCTTCGACTCTGAAAACGTTGAAAAATTGAAAAAAAAAAAATACAAAACTCTTTAGCGTTGAAATCATGGTGGAATCACTGTGGTAATATTCTGATGTACCATAGTCGGGGTCGAAGCAACGATGTTAATAAAAGAATCAGTACGAAATTAATAAATATCGAAACTAAATGCTTATTTGAAGTTGCTTCGACTCTGAAAAAGTTGAAAAATTGAAAAAAAAAAAATACAAAACTCTTTTGCGTTCAGATCATGCTGGAATCACTGTGGTAATATTTTCATATTCGCTATTCGGGGTCGAAGCAACGATGTCAATAAAAGAATCAGTACGAAATTCATATAAATCGAAACTAAATGTTTATTTGAAGTTGCTTCGACTCTGAAAACGTTGAAAAATTGAAAAAAAAAAAAATACAAAACTCTTTTGTGTTCAGATCATGGTGGAATCACTGTGGTAATATTTTCATATTCGCTATTCGGGGTCGAAGCAACGATGTTAATAAAAGAATCAGTACGAAATTCATAAATATGGAAACTAAATGCTTATTTGAAGTTGCTTCGACTCTGAAAAAGTTGACAAGTTGAAAAAAAAAAAAATACAAATCTCTTTAGCGTTGAGATCATGGTGGAATCACTGTGGTAATATTCTGATGTACCATAGTCGGGGTCGAAGCAACGATGTAAATAAAAGAATCCGTACGAAATTCATATAAATCGAACCTAAATGTTTATTTGAAGTTGCTTCGACTCTGAAAAAGTTGAAAAATTGAAAAAAAAAAAAATACAAAACTCTTTAGCGTTGAAATCATGGTGGAATCACTGTGGTAATATTCTGATGTACCATAGTCGGGGTCGAAGCAATGATGTTAATAAAAGAATCCGTTAAAAAGTAATAAATATCGAAAACAAATGGTTATTTGAAGTTGCTTCGACTCTAAAAAAATTGAAAAATTGAAAAAAAAAATACAAAAGTATTTCGCGATCAAATCAAGGTGGAACGACTGTGGTAATATTCTGATGTACCATAGTCGGGGTCGAAGCAACGATGTTAATAAAAGAATCAGTACGAAATTAATAAATATCGAAACTAAATGCTTATTTGAAGTTGCTTCGACTCTGAAAAAGTTGAAAAATTGAAAAAAAAAATACAAAACTCTTTTGCGTTGAGATCATGCTGGAATCACTGTGGTAATATTTTCATATTCGCTATTCGGGGTCGAAGCAACGATGTCAATAAACGAATCAGTACGAAATTAATAAATATCGAAACTAAATGCATATTTGAAGTTGCTTCGACTCTGAAAAAGTTGAAAAATTGAAGAAAAAAAAATACAAATCTCTTTAGCGTTGAGATCATGGTGGAATCACTGTGGTAATATTCTGATGTACCATAGTCGGGGTCGAAGCAACGATGTTAATAAAAGAATCAGTACGAAATTAATAAATATGGAAACTAAATGCTTATTTGAAGTTGCTTCGACTCTGAAAACGTTGAAAAATTGAAAAAAAAAAAATACAAAACTCTTTTGTGTTCAGATCATGGTGGAATCACTGTGGTAATATTTTCATATTCGCTATTCGGGGTCGAAGCAACGATGTTAATAAAAGAATCCGTTAAAAAGTAATAAATATCGAAAATGAATGCTTATTTGAAGTTGCTTCGACTCTAAAAAAATTGAAAAATTGAAAAAAAAAAAAATACAAAAGTATTTCGCGTTGAAATCATGGTGGAATCACTGTGGTAATATTCTGATGTACCATAGTCGGGGTCGAAGCAACGATGTTAATAAAAGAATCCGTACGAAATTAATAAATATGGAAACTAAATGCTTATTTGAAGTTGCTTCGACTCTGAAAACGTTGAAAAATTGAAAAAAAAAAAATACAAAACTCTTTAGCGTTGAAATCATGGTGGAATCACTGTGGTAATATTCTGATGTACCATAGTCGGGGTCGAAGCAACGATGTTAATAAAAGAATCAGTACGAAATTAATAAATATCGAAACTAAATGCTTATTTGAAGTTGCTTCGACTCTGAAAAAGTTGAAAAATTGAAAAAAAAAAAAATACAAAACTCTTTTGCGTTCAGATCATGCTGGAATCACTGTGGTAATATTTTCATATTCGCTATTCGGGGTCGAAGCAACGATGTCAATAAAAGAATCAGTACGAAATTCATATAAATCGAAACTAAATGTTTATTTGAAGTTGCTTCGACTCTGAAAACGTTGAAAAATTGAAAAAAAAAAAATACAAAACTCTTTTGTGTTCAGATCATGGTGGAATCACTGTGGTAATATTTTCATATTCGCTATTCGGGGTCGAAGCAACGATGTTAATAAAAGAATCAGTACGAAATTCATAAATATGGAAACTAAATGCTTATTTGAAGTTGCTTCGACTCTGAAAAAGTTGAAAAGTTGAAAAAAAAAAAAATACAAATCTCTTTAGCGTTGAGATCATGGTGGAATCACTGTGGTAATATTCTGATGTACCATAGTCGGGGTCGAAGCAACGATGTAAATAAAAGAATCCGTACGAAATTCATATAAATCGAACCTAAATGTTTATTTGAAGTTGCTTCGACTCTGAAAAAGTTGAAAAATTGAAAAAAAAAAAAATACAAAACTCTTTAGCGTTGAAATCATGGTGGAATCACTGTGGTAATATTCTGATGTACCATAGTCGGGGTCGAAGCAATGATGTTAATAAAAGAATCCGTTAAAAAGTAATAAATATCGAAAACAAATGGTTATTTGAAGTTGCTTCGACTCTAAAAAAATTGAAAAATTGAAAAAAAAAAATACAAAAGTATTTCGCGATCAAATCAAGGTGGAACGACTGTGGTAATATTCTGATGTACCATAGTCGGGGTCGAAGCAACGATGTTAATAAAAGAATCAGTACGAAATTAATAAATATCGAAACTAAATGCTTATTTGAAGTTGCTTCGACTCTGAAAAAGTTGAAAAATTGAAAAAAAAAATACAAAACTCTTTTGCGTTGAGATCATGCTGGAATCACTGTGGTAATATTTTCATATTCGCTATTCGGGGTCGAAGCAACGATGTCAATAAACGAATCAGTACGAAATTAATAAATATCGAAACTAAATGCATATTTGAAGTTGCTTCGACTCTGAAAAAGTTGAAAAATTGAAGAAAAAAAAATACAAATCTCTTTAGCGTTGAGATCATGGTGGAATCACTGTGGTAATATTTTCATATTCGCTATTCGGGGTCGAAGCAACGATGTTAATAAAAGAATCCGTTAAAAAGTAATAAATATCGAAAATGAATGCTTATTTGAAGTTGCTTCGACTCTAAAAAAATTGAAAAATTGAAAAAAATAAATACAAAAGTATTTCGCGATCAAATCAAGGTGGAACGACTGTGGTAATATTCTGATGTACCATAGTCGGGATCGAAGCAACGATGTTAATAAAAGAATGAGTACGAAATTCGTAAATATCGAAACTAAATGCTTATTTGAGGTTGCTTCGACTCTAAAAAAGTTGAAAAATTGAAAAAAAAAAAAATACAAAATTCTTTTGCGTTCAAATCATGGTGGAATTACTGTGGTAATATTTTCATATTCCCTATTCGGGGTCGAAGCAACGATGCCAATAAAAGAATCCGTAGAAAAGTAATAAATATCGAAAACGAATGCTTATTTGAAGTTGCTTCGACTCTAAAAAAATTGAAAAATTGAAAAAAAAAAATACAAATCTCTTTAGCGTTGAGATCATGGTGGAATCACTGTGGTAATATTCTGATGTACCATAGTCGGGGTCGAAGCAACGATGTTAATAAAAGAATCCGTACGAAATTCATATAAATCGAAACTAAATGTTTATTTGAAGTTGCTTCGACTCTGAAAAAGTTGAAAAATTGAAAAAAAAAAAAATACAAAACTCTTTAGCGTTGAAATCATGGTGGAATCACTGTGGTAATATTCTGATGTACCATAGTCGGGGTCGAAGCAATGATGTTAATAAAAGAATCCGTTAAAAAGTAATAAATATCGAAAACAAATGGTTATTTGAAGTTGCTTCGACTCTAAAAAAATTGAAAAATTGAAAAAAAAAAATACAAAAGTATTTCGCGATCAAATCAAGGTGGAACGACTGTGGTAATATTCTGATGTACCATAGTCGGGATCGAAGCAACGATGTTAATAAAAGAATGAGTACGAAATTCGTAAATATCGAAACTAAATGCTTATTTGAGGTTGCTTCGACTCTAAAAAAGTTGAAAAATTGAAAAAAAAAAAATACAAAATTCTTTTGCGTTCAAATCATGGTGGAATTACTGTGGTAATATTTTCATATTCCCTATTCGGGGTCGAAGCAACGATGCCAATAAAAGAATCCGTAGAAAAGTAATAAATATCGAAAACGAATGCTTATTTGAAGTTGCTTCGACTCTAAAAAAATTGAAAAATTGAAAAAAAAAAATACAAAAGTATTTCGCGTTCAAATCAAGGTGGAACGACGTGGTAATATTCTGATTTACCATAGTCGGGGTCGAAGCAATGATGTTAATAAAAGAATCCGTTAAAAAGTAATAAATATCGAAAACAAATGGTTATTTGAAGTTGCTTCGACTCTAAAAAAATTGAAAAATTGAAAAAAAAAATACAAAAGTATTTCGCGTTCAAATCAAGGTGGAACGACGTGGTAATATTCTGATTTGCCATAGTCGGGGTCGAAGCAACGATGTTAATAAAAGAATCAGTACGAAATTCATAAATATCGAAACTAAATGATTATTTGAAGTTGCTTCGACTCTGAAAAAGTTGAAAAATTGAAAAAAAAAAAATACAACAGTATTTCGCGTTCAAATCAAGGTGGAACGACGTGGTAATATTCTGATTTACCATAGTCGGGGTCGAAGCAATGATGTTAATAAAAGAATCCGGTAAAAAGTAATAAATATCGAAAACGAATGGTTATTTGAAGTTGCTTCGACTCTAAAAAAATTGAAAAATTGAAAAAAAAAAATACAAAAGTATTTCGCGTTCAAATCAAGGTGGAACGCCTGTGGTAATATTCTGATGTACCATAGTCGGGATCGAAGCAACGATGTTAATAAAAGAATCAGTACGAAATTCATAAATATCGAAACTAAATGCTTATTTGAGGTTGCTTCGACTTTAAAAAAGTTGAAAAATTAAAAAAAAAAATACAAAACTCTTTTGCGTTCAGATCATGCTGGAATCACTGTCGTAATATTTTCATATTCCCTATTCGGGATCGAAGCAAACATGTTAATAGAAGAATCCGTAGAAAAGTAATAAATATCGAAAATGAATGCTTATTTGAAGTTGCTTCGACTCTAAAAAAATTGAAAAATTGAAAAAAAAAAAATACAAAAGTATTTCGCGTTGAAATCAAGGCAGAATGGTAATGGGAATGTTATTTCAATTTTCAATGCGAGTTGAAGCAACGTCATGACTAAAATATTCTTCTTCTTCTTACATATTATTTTTCTAGTGTTGCCGCTATAAGGCGGTGTGTCATTGTATGACACACACACACACGCACACTTACAAACGTTTTTTTCGAAGCCACTTTTATTTTACACTTGGACCATTCTGAATTATTACCAGCTGTTTTACTGTTGAGCGCACCCACTACGTGATGTGTGTCATAGGAATCCCGAGAATACGGAATATTTCCGCTTTTGAACATTTCCTGCATTTTCAGGTCAGAGGACTCAGAATGGTCTAAAACATTGAAAAAAGTGGTTTAGAAAAAATGTCCGGATTGATGTAAGGTAAACGGCCCAGTTTGTGACAATGTAATGCAACCGGCTCACTCTGCGCATATAAAACCATATGGTAAACGAGGACCTATAACGAGTGTCGCAGTTTGTAATGCCACCATTTATGCATTAGTATTAGAATGAAGGTGTGTCTGGGAAAATGAGCAAAGTTTCTTAAATGGGTTAGAGCGAATAAAGTGCAATTTTTTAAATAGCTCAATTGAAATATCGATCGTATGAATGAGGCAGACTGCACGAAACGTAGTTTTTAGATATTCTCGTTTGTAGTGACAAAGAAAATCGCGCGCACAGAAAAAATAGTGTTTAACGAATAATGTTTACTGGACAATAGACCGAAATCATTGTTAGGGAAATATTTAGTACTTTTTACTTCCAATATTACCGGAGTCGAATGAGGTATAACACGGTTCGCTTAGAAATGAAATGATTCGTGCGAATTCCGTTAAGTTTAGGATAAAAATATTCGGCAGCACGTGAAACATCAATCGTCTAATTCAATTAGGGTGTGGGGAACATAACGTACTGTATGTCGGCACTGTTGACAAAGGAAAACGCGAGCCCGAGAAAGAAAAGAATTATTATCGTTAAAGCGTTAAACGAAATTATGTAGGGATCTGGGGAAATTATTGATAATTTTCGTTCACAAAATCAATTTCATTAATTGAAGATGCATGATAATGTGAATAAATGATGCTAATTATTCTAATAGTTAGCAACAAAGTTAGTTGAATAATGTTGATTAATCGTATTCATTAATCTGACTGGGAGGAACATTATTTTCAGATTTTCGACGGTCTGTCGACGACACATATTCCGTAAACATTCGACATTCAATGCAGAATGCGAGTCAATGGGAAATTGATTGGCAGTGCTCCATCGTACAACCGAATGTTTAAATCAGTTTTCGACCTTTTCACGGTATTAGATAAATTTATCCTGAAAAAAATATTACAATTTTATGTGTTATACGCGCGGCTGGTTGCCTAACCGTCAGTTGTTTGACGCTCGCTTCGGTTCGTACACCGAACGAACTTAAACGACCGTCGATTGTCTGACCACCGTGAAGCAAAGTACATTGATGTTTCCTATTGTTGTACGTGCCGCGACGCCTCGGCTAAAGGTGTGCTCTGATTGGCTGTCGCAGAATCGCTGTATCTCCGAAACTACTCATCGTACAACAAAACGCAAAGCAGTTTCATACTCGGGAGATCAAAATACGCTTAGAAATATCAACCGTGTATGCCAATTATGAAACACCCTGTATATATATATATTAGGGTGTGTCGATTTTTTTTTTTTTTTTTCGTATTGCATGGTCTTAAACTAGTGTTTGTGCCTTTAAACAACTCGTCAAAAAATTTTAGCGCGATAAAAAAATGTTTAGAGGTGGCTCAAACGATTTCTCGATACATGAATACGGCTTTGGATAAATTCATGTCCCCAAATTACAAATACGATATAATGAAGTTCGCATTTTTTTTTTCGTCATCATCAGATCATTCGGAAAAGAAAAAGTGCTTATAAAATTGTCGTTTAGATTAATAGTTTTCAAGTCATGCACTTTTGAAGCTCACAGTATCGCCCTCTCCGCCCGGTATGATCAATATCAATTCAGATTTCAATTTAAAAACAAAACCGTATGCTATAATTGTTGTAATTAGTTACCGTAAATGAGTTACACAGGCTCAGTTTAATAGTTTAATGTGAGAGCGAAAATACAGGCGATACATTTTATGACAGTAAAGGTTGACAAGTGAACAAAAGTTTTTTTAACAAAAGACAACCAACTAGACATTGCTGCTAAGGCTCTGAGTTCTGAGTGAGCTGATCGTGATTGCTATTTGCCGATTTCCAACAATAATATTTTCTACATTTTTCGCAGTTTTCAGTCTAGATATTTTTTTTTTTGTTTCATATTTTTGATATATTGCAAGGTAATTTTTGGGCCAATCAATAGAACTCAGTTCGATCAAAGTAATTTATTTTCGGAATCGTTTCAACGAGCACATATGTTCGCGTTCGGATATCGCTGTCGATGATTTTTCACAACCTGTAGCAAATACTGCTTCTATTTCGCATAATAATAATTTCAAAATATTATTAACAAATTGTTAAAAACAAAATTGTTCATCGAAATATGCGGTAACTCAGCTTTTTTTTTATGAAAATAATTCGTTCATTTTTCGGAATACGTATGAATTTTTTCAGATTTTTGTCTTTATTTTTATTTTTGCACATTTTTCCATGTAAATAACAAGAAAAATCAAAATAAAGATAAAAATCTGAAAAAAATCATATGTATTCCGAAAAATGAACGAATCTTTTTCATACAAAAAAAAGTTGAGTCACCGCATGTTTTGATGAACAATTTTCTTTTTAACAATTTGTTAATAACATTTTGAAATTATTATTATGCGAAATTAGTCTTTTGAGTGCCTATAATGAGTATGAATTTTTTCAAATTTTTTTAACATCGGGAAGTGTTTGCAATTCTTGCCCGAATTTCTCGAATTTAGGAGAAATGAATATCTCGCGCCTTAAAAAAATCATGACTTGAAAACTATTGATCTAAACGAAAAATTTATAAGCACTTTTTCACTTCCGAATGATATGAAGATGATGAAAAAAAATATACAAACTCCAATATATCGTATCCGTAATTTGGGGACATGAATTTATTAAGAGCCGTATTCATTTACGTGTTAATTAAATGAGAAATCGATAGATCGTTTGAGCTACCTCTAAAAAATTTTTTATCGCGCTCAAATTTTCAGACGAGTTGTTTAAAGGCACAAACAATGGTTTGAGACCATGCAATATGAAAAAAAAAAATTCGACACACCCTAATATATATATTGTAATGGTACGGTATATCCCCAACGAGAAAGTCGTTGTTGACAAGACGCGCTACCGTAGAGGATCGACCTAGGCACCACTTCAAGTCCGTCCAACGGTTCTGTGGCTCACGCCCACTCATTCAACTCGCGGTCCTCGCGAGTAACCGACATCTGGAAAGCTGGCAGTGGGGACGATCATATATAAGCCGGCCTCCTTTTGACTAAGTATCTCATTTCTAATCAATCTCTCCAACTTGGAAGAACCATCCTATCATTAATAATTCCGATTCTTGCTTGGCTCGAAACTGCTTCGACACTTGCAAGAACTCTTGAGCACAGCCCAGCTCGCCCGTTTGGCTCAATACTGCATTGACATAAACGGTTCCTTCCTTGAGCCCAACCCAGCTCCTTTAGGCCTCAACAACCTATCGTACCTACCATCTTTTTCTATCTCTTAATTGTAAGAATTACCCTGATACTGATACTGCATCAGCACGCATACTGAAAACCACCCGCAATAAACTACTTGGCTTGATACTGCATCAACAGTCGTAGATCCATCTTATTTCCTGGTCCATTTAACCTTTGATTGTAACGGCGTATTATTTCATATCATACGTTATTATAATCATCGAACTCACCGATTTTCGTCTACCCCCACAAATAGAATAATCGATTGGTTGTGTCAACTCTTTTCTTGGTTATGGCAACTAATCTTTTTTTTCCATGTGTGTTCACAATGCAGAACGATGGTCGTGTAACATTGAACACGTAAATATTGAACTCGAGACATTCATTCACCACGTTTTGCCAATTTTCGATTGGTCAGAAAAGAGCACGATGATGAATTACGTGTCATCAGGAAAGAAGTTTCAATTCCATCAATCGATAAAATAAATGTATTAAAAGACCCAAAAATTGAAGAGGGAAAAATATCCGATGCAAAAAATGCAGTGTGGGTTTTAGAATTATTACGTGGACAGTCTTTTGAACGTACATAGCAATTACACATTAGATTGCCCTGGTATTCGATCGTTTGAAGAGCTGTAACAGTGGAATGAAATCGCCGCCCATCTCGCCAATTTTTTCGCAGATTCTAGACATATTAAGAAACAAAATGTAAAAATTTTAGCCGAATCGGGAACGCAGTTTTGGAGAAAAAAAATATTATAATTTTATTCCATTGAAAAATTGCATAAAACAAAGTAGGAAGATTTTGTAAAAAATTTATTGAAAAGAACGTTAAATACCTTAAATTTTTCGTTCACGTGATTTTTTTGTTAAAAAATTAACGATTATTATTTTCAGTTTTTTGTAACGGCTGAAATATGCGATAAAAAAATCTGAAGAAATTTGTAATTTTCGTTTTCAGCCAGACCGACATCCTCAACAAATTTGAAAACTTTTTATTGAAATGAAAAATTCGTGTGGCCGACTTGACATGTCTTACCCTATATATATATATATATATATATATTGTGACGAGCCCCTCGTGGAAGTATTTCAGCAACTTCACAAGGAGCGCCGACCAAATATAACGACGCCCAGAATTTTACACACTTTTATTATCTCCGCACTTTCCACACTATTTACTTATTTTCGCTGGGCGCCAGGCTCTCTATTAAATTCCCGAAAGCCAGGAAATAACCGTTCGTTGCTCTTGTCGTTTTCTTCACCGGTCTACCGGCTAGCTGGAAAGGGGTGCAGTTCGGGGCATGCGAAATCAAATACGCGAACAAGTGATTCTAATTTAAATAATCGTCAAATACCAATTTAATCAATATCTAGTAAATTATCAATGTAATAAATTAGGTACAAAATATGACTCGAGTCCGAACAAAATTCGCGGATTATTACGCACGCAACGCTACTAATTCGCGGAGCCTTTTTCCTCGACTCGGGGAAGCCGAAAATATCGACTAGGATTCTGCAGACACGGACAATATCTCGAAAAATGGTGCACCACGTGCGCCTACCTTTTCCTACGCTGCTAGCCTCGATCCTCGCTGCGATGCCGGTCCTCTCGACTCTCGGTTTCTTACGAAAATCCTAGCGAAGCGGCTTCCATCAGCCAATTATTATTCTCTCGATCACTACTGCTACCGTCGTCACGCGCACGGTTCGCTAATGCTCGTGGAAACACGTTGTAACACGCTCGCCGCGGTAACAAAATCTATCGAAGATGCGCGAGTACTGCTCGAGCGCGATCTTCTTTCTATTCTTTTCCTTTACTCGTTTGGGTTCACACTCGTGTGACGCTCCCAATCTAACTGGAGTTACTCGCCGGAGGCTTATTCTCTCTGCTCACGACTCGAAGCTATCTAAAATCTTTTCGATAATTATCGCACGCTATGCCGGGTTACGCGTGCCTCGGACGTCCGGGGTGGGGGTCACGGCCTGCCATCAATCGACTTCGTCGATCGTCGCGTTGTTCCGCTGTCTCTCTCTCTCCTTCCATCCTCCGACGTCGCGAGCGTCTTCCCGGCCCTTTGCTCTAATTCCGAGAATCCTGTAAGTGATATTCACGGCAGTCAAATGTTCGAATAATGCTACGAGTTAACTATGACGAGGAACGATTCGGTTGCTACGCTGGCTTTCGTGAGGCCTCGGTGCACGAGCACCCTAGGCCCAGCGCGTTGATGCGAGCGTGTGCTAACGCCTCGTCACAATATATATGTATATAATACTATATATAATTTATATATATATATAATTTTAAAAAAATTAATTTATAAATGTTTATGCGTGTGACGTCATAAGAGCAAGAGACCGTTTTTCACCTGTCTTGTGAAGGGATCTATGAAAAAATGGCCGAAGTAAAAATGACCGAGGAAAAAATGGCCGGGAAAAAAAGGCCGAGGAAAAAAAGGCCGATGGAAAAAAAGGCCGATGGAAAAAAAGGCCGATGGAAAAAATGGCCGATGGAAAAAAAGGCCGATGGAAAAAATGGTCGATTGAAAAAATTGCCTATTCGTCAATCAACACTTGCAAGATTTTTAGCATGAAAAAGATTTTAGGAGGGGAGTCTGGAAGAAACGAATATGGAGCAATAGCGTACAGTTGAATAATGAGTAAAACAAGATATTAATGTTTTTAACATATTACTTTTTATTGTTTCATAAAAAATGCAGAAATCAATATCTCCCATTTGTCGATAGTCCTTAGAAATGATTAAAAAAGATATATTTTTTTTTTTTTTGCATTTTCCTTTTTGCATTAAAAAAGATATTAACAAAAACGTCGAAAGGTCACATGACCGTAACAAAGACAAAAAAGGATGTTTTATTTAATAAAAACAAACATATTTACAATAAAAGAAAAAATGGAATATTTCTTAATGAGTGAAATGATGTACAAAATACAATAACAACTAAAAATAGAAAAAGCGACGGCAGTATTTACGCCGACCACGAGAAAAAGCTTCACAATTTTCGGAATCGAATTACGTCGCTTACTTCATAGAGGAATTTTGGTATTTCCAAGTCTCCAGCATCATAGGCAGTACATAAATTTATGAGTGTTACTTGGCGTTCCTCAGCTTTACTGCGTTTCGTCGCTTTTTTTCCTGGGACTCGATATACCTGAGCGAGCTTTGTACAATCTACTGCGGCCTCCAATCTCACTTTCTGTATTAGTTTCCAAATAGTTGGGTGCGATACACCAACAAGGATCTCGAAGCGGTTGTTCCACGCTTCTGTACTATTATTAGTACTGGCTTCCCGATTAAGCGTGGCATCATGGACATTCCAATTCTCTGCAGGAAACTGTGGTGATATACGGCGAATTTTCACGGATGCTCCCTCGCTTGCTTGCCGATTCGTCGAAATGTACCCGTAACGTACGTCTCGTCAAAATATTTTATCAAAGGGCCTGCCTCAGCTGGACCGCTTTCCTTCAGATGCTCCATACCCACTCCGACATCTTTAATAGGCAGGAACGCCAAAGCGTCAATCATACCGCAAAAGCGGTTGAATTTTTCAATGTTCTTATATTTTTCTGTAAACTTCAGCTGCTGAACCTTACGATATGTCGACTGAGTTAGATGAAAAAAGCAGCACTGGACTCTTACGTCTTCTCCTAAAACGTCGTACACTGCATTCATCACTGATTTTTCAAAATCGATATAGATCGTTTGAGGATCAGGATATAGATCTTTTTCGGCGCATTTATCCATGATTCTTTGGAACAAATGGGTGTAGGTCTCCTGGTTTTTACGTTAAAGGAGTGCCTACACCGCAGTGATAAACGTACTGTTCACGCTGACACGCAGCACATACAATTGTAAGAACCCGCGAGGGGCTACATCACAATTCCCGTCCAGATACCACACTTTTGCGTTGGCAAGTAGCTCCAAATGCTCGTCGATTGCAAGTATAATAACCCGTATGTCAGTTCCAATTGGGCCATTATCATCCAGAAAAAAACGATGATTTTCATGCATGAAAAAGTGCCTTATTTGAGACTGTGGAGCATGCATATTTCGGCACTTTTCTGACGTTCCGGTAGTCTAACTCCATATAACTATGCCAGATATGCGCACAACGTTCTGCGCATGGCGGCCGTGCGTAACAAGATTCTTGTCGCGCACGGCGTGCGTATAAGCCCAATATATCCCTCTCGACGCGCCACCTTCAGCGTATGATAGATCGGGACAATGTTTTTGGTATGAATCGTATAGTTCGCTTTTCGCCCTTCACGTCAGTCGGCCGGTTTAATTGTCAACAATACTACAGCAGCTTGTTCTTGTACGATAGTTTCAATTACTCTTTTTTGATTCGTTTTTTTTTAGTGAAATTTAATAGGACGAATTTTCGAGAAATTATTTATCTACTTCGATTTTTTAAGTTATTATATTAATTGTTAAAGGACCTGCGACAAGAAAAATAATATATCGTTGCAGTGGGGGGGCTTCGCCTCCCCACCCCCCACCGGGGTTTCGCCCCTGGAACATACCAGGGCTTCGCCCCTGGACCCCACCAAGGCTTCGCCCCTGGACCCCACCAGGGCTTCGCCCCTGGACCCCACCAAGGCTTCGCCCCTGGACCCCAACGGGGCTTTGCCCCTGGACCCCTATTAATTCATTTCGACTTTTATTGTATCTATAAATTTAACTTTTTCATGCATTTGTTAAAAAAAATAGTGTTCGATACACGTGCGAAATGATGCGTGTGGCTCGTACGATGTTTTCAGCACGAAGCCGAGACGGAGGTTCGTGCTGAAAACATCGTACTCGCCTATACACGCATCTCATTTCGCACTTGTATCAAAATGTACTATTATGTAACTCATGCATGAGAAGTACAATTTCTCGTGCCTGGAGTAAGTGGCGTAAGCGACGTTTTTACTTCTTGCACGCACCTATCGCAAGCAAATCTCGCGTCTTGAATCTCGAATCTCATATTGAACCATTTAGATGATTCGCTGCCTTTAATCATCTATATATTGCTTTGGTGAGGGTGTTAGATGTGAAACATCAAAAGATTATATTTCTTTCAGTCGGGACACTCGTGCTCGAAAGCGACCATTATACGCAGACTGTAGTTGATCGCGAGAGCCGCCTTCTCGAACTTGTATCGCAATATACTATTCATTACGCATCAATAAACACATAAAAACACAAGCACACATATAACTTTCGCCACACTCATTCCTTCGCCACATAAAAACAATACTTCCACTCACATATACGTGCAACCCATACATTCGCCAAAAAAATATATGTGCAATAAATAATGCAATGTACCGTCTATTATGATTTCTTCCAAATTTTTTGGTTCCGGTGGAAGATTCTTAGACCGCTGATTGCAAAGAGTCCGCTTTACCGAACTCTCAGCCGGGATTCGCTCTCTGGTACTCTTTGGTAATGTCTGCATTTCTTCAGCGAATATCTGAGAAGGTCGTGCTGAATAGTCCGTCTTGGCCTTCAATTTCATTCTATTCATTGATTTTGTTGTGTTTACTGATTCAGAGTCTCGAAAGTGATTATGATCAGCAACCGTAATAGGATTCGTTTTATCCAGTGCCGTTTTCACAGCGCCTCTACACTGTAGAAATTCGAATATAAAAGAACATATTAATTTTTTTTAACCTGGTGTCGTTCGCTCAGTATTTTTTTCGACTAGATTTTTATTTATTTGAATCATTATGTCTTCTTTCTGTTATGCTGCACAAATTAATAGAGTAATTTGCGCCACTAAGATCCTATTCATCTATATCCTAGCTAACACAGATTCATGACGTTGATATAATATTTGCGTAAAAGAAATAACGCGTTCTGTCAAAATAACATCACTAGTCACGCACCAATGATACATTATTTTTCACTCAAGAAAGTCTCAGAATATAGAACAATTTTCATAACAATTTTATAAAACAAATATAGGATTAAATAATATTTATGTAACAAGTAAGTTTGTTATGTGACATTTTAATAAAATCTTGATAACAATTTATTACAGAAATAATATATAACGTTTGTATATTATTTATACTAGATACTATTGTTGTTAAAACAAAACATTATACTTACGTCAATGTTATACGTCAACGTTACGTTCTTTTAAAATTTGATAGTTATGTAATAATTACATTCTGTGCTAACTGAAATATTTATTATACGATTTACCATACAATGATATAATACATACCTTGAAATTCGTAGTATTACGCTTCACACATCTCCATCGAATATCGTTCTTGTTCTTCCTATGGAAAGTATAGAGATGTCCTCTGTAGCACAACTTACCACCACCTTTATTCGATGGGATGATTTCGATAGCGGCTGAGTTCAAATCATCCGTATCTTTGGCAATTTCGTCAATATTTTCCAGTTCATTATCACTATTCTCTTTGGCACTATCGTTTTCTCCTACTCTAGCATCTCCCCCTTCTTCATTTATCTCGTTTCCGTGTGTTTTATCGGTATTCATTTTTGGGTCTTTTATTCGGATTTTAATGAATGATACAAGAGCGAGGTCTAAATTCTTCTATACATTCCGCGTCAAACTTTCACGTCGTACTGACCGAATACAATGTTTTTTCCGCACGAAAATAGTTTCAGCCTTTATATATATATATATATATATGTACTACATACATCTAAGGGAGCGTGAGCGTATTATGAATGAATGTATTTAGAGCAGAGGTGACCGACTCGAAATAAAAATTGTAAACATTTCACTATACACGTCGAGGCGTCTTCTTCGTGATTTGTATTTCCTAGGATAGGTCAAATGTACGTAATAACGGAAGAGAAAAGATCGAATATGACATAATATACTTACTATAAACTATAAAGCTTGAAAGAATCATGTGCTTCATAAATAATTTGTTGACAATGTTTTATTAAAACGTGCAAATGACTATGAACAACAAGGTAGTCATTTCGCGCAACGAAGCTCAACGCCATTAAAAAGTAAAAATTAAGAAAAAGATTCAGACACTTCGCGATGGGATAAAAATCTGAAAAAAAATCTGAACAAAATGGTATTCACAAATCTGTGAAAAAATATTATTCAACAAATTATCCACCAAATTTTCCGAAACCGGCCATTTTTTCCATCGGCCATTTTTTCCTTGGCCTTTTTTTCCCGGCCATTTGTTCACCGGCTATTTTTTCCTGATACCCTTGTGAAGCCACGCGTGCGGGAGACGGGTGAGTACGGGGCGTGGCTTACGCGCGCTAAAGCGAATAGCCGCAGGTACCGTGCGGGAAAATTGTGTGCCGCAGGCGCTCGGGAAGGGGAAAACCGGTATCTCACGCGGTACTTCTACCTCCAGTCTGGCACCACTGCTTGCAGAAAATTCTTTACCTATCCACTCCCTCCCGCCTCTACGATTTTCTACAAAATTGTATTCGCCAATGCTTTGCGTTCTTACAACCCCCACCACTCGAATAACTAAGATTGCACTCGTAAATATAAGTGCATAACTGCATGCAGAGCTCATTGCTCGCAAAAGCACCGAACAGAGTAGACATCTGTGTAATTATCAGTGAAGAGTGTTCCGAGACTTTACGTATCGAGTTTGCGTACAATTTATCGAAAGATATTGTACAAATCAGTGCATCAACGTGTTCTTGTAGTGAAAAATTGTGTGATCAACTTCGAGGAAAGTTTGAACTTAAGTTCTTGTTAAAACTTCTCCAAAACTCGACTGAGTCTCTTCGAACTATTTTGCTGTGGAAGTAAACAACAGCTTTTGGGCATATTGTGATATTTCTGTCTTATTGATAAAAACAATAATGGGGACATTGATGAATACTGCTTTCGGATCAAGAGCCGCGGTAGAGGCTCGAACTTTGAAGAGTGCCTCGATCAGACCGAGGGACAGAGTTCGATGCGCGACGCCGTCAGCAGAAACAAATTACAAAAAAATCTTGTGACGAATACATAAAAAAGCGAAAAAATGAAATGAACCCTTCAGTCTTATGGAAATTCCATCGAGTGTGGAAATGACTGACCAGGACACTTATAATCTGATTAATTTGGGCAAAAAAGATCCTTTCCTTCGGAGAATTTTGTGGAACCGAGCAGAAAGAAAAGTCGCATGGTCGTTGTAGAGAAGAAATTGGATGATCCTTTTATCGCTACCCTCGGAACAATTCCACCGACAAATTCCGATATATTCGCGAATATTTCCTTCGTTCTTTGTTACGCCTCGGACAGCTTTCACTGCGTATCTCGGAGTCGTGATTGTAAGAAAAACGAAAGTGGATAAAAGGACCAGCTTAACTATTCAGAAGATCGACTGACAGTGCAAATCAAAGCCGGCGGTGGGAAAGTCTATACGAATTTGGATCTCGTACCAACAGAAGAACATGACAGAACTAACCTCATCACAAATGCACCGAGTTTACATCCGCAGCGCGTGCTTTGCTCCGAAGTCGGTGTTCCCGCTTATAGTCATCGATGGATCATCAAATGTTGTCAACAGGTAATTTGAAAGTTGAAGAATTTCGGATATTTAAAAGGACGTTCGGCTGTTTCACACTAGTCAAATCAGTGCTAAATTTTTGTAATCGTTTCATTAAAGTTTAATGCATTAAATAACTATAGTGGAGCGTTGATATGTATTGAAGCATGTAAACTTAACCGAGAGAAAAATTAGTAGTGGCGGATTTGCATAAAGATTAACTGATTAACGTTACTTTCCGATGGGATAAATTTTCGTTCAGTTTTTTCCAAGAATATTCTACAATTTTTTACCAATTTTGATGAATAATGGCTCATTTTCTTTCTTAAAAGATGCTCTACAAATTGACCGGTTGGATATTTGATATTATTGATCTTTTAATAATTATAGCTGTTTGTTTATGAAAGTATTTTGATTTTTGTTAAACAAATAGATTTGAGAAATATATATATATATATATATATATATATGTATGTCGAAGGGTACATGTGAGGTCCAATTATACACATTCGGGAAACGGTGTACAAAGATCTACAAAAGGAATTATAAGTGTACAATCCTATCGGCACTGTTATGTATATTGCGAAAAAAAAGATATTAATGAATTTAACTTTTATATGTCGTTTGGCTATATACAGGACCTTTCGTAATACTTGCAAATGGGTTAATATTGGGACCAGCTTATTCGGTTGAAAGTTCCCACGCACGTCATGATATCCTTTTCCACATCGCCAGTATTAAGACATACGAACATGAGATAAGCCTGTTCCGGATTACGAATTTAGTTATGGCAACGATCCGCAAAACGACGTTTGATAGTGAAAGTCACCGTATCTTTGTAGCTGTGCAACTGAATGATTCCGCAAATCAAGAAAATGTGGTCTTTGTGGGACCAGAGTAAGTACACTAACTATTACAATAGATTGAAAAAAATCGCGAAGACTTTCCTTGCTCCGCGGAATTTGCCGAAAATTAATAAATGTATAAATACGATACACGAAACCATCGATCTACTCTGAATAAAAAGCAACATCATAATAACAAAATCATGATCGCTACAGCCTCCGGACTATTCTTCACTGTTACTAAAATCCAGTAAATAATAGATCAGAAAAATTTGATAGAATAGATCAGATTGATTGTCACGAATACAATTACGCCAATAATTGGCGGCTTTGGTTCTTGCAAAGTCCGTTATCATCGTTATCTTATAAGACAGTTTATGGAGTCCACAAGTTAAAATTAATTCATTGATTAATTAGTAATCACCTGGCTTGAAGCCAGTATATTAGAACAAATTATAATCGGAAATAAAATGTTTAAGAGTTCTTCAGGGAGCTGAACGAATGATTCACAATGATCGTTACATCGCAGTTTTCTCGCATGTCAGCATCATTATGGGGATCGGAATTAGAACGGAGTATACTGGTAATTATGAAGCTCAAGTGTTCGAATAATTCGTTGGGCACTGTATATTTCAATTATACTTGATTAAATTTCAATTACAGTAGTTGAATAAAAAGCAAAATAGAAGCTTCACAGAATTCGGTTACCGCAGCTGTCTCTACAATCAATCTGTTATAAGAGTGAGTATAGGGATCGCGCGTTAAAAAAAATCGTTATTTCATTAGTGGCTATTTGGCTTCCAATGTACATATTGCAACGAATTATAATTGCAGAAAAATTATGGAAAAGTCATTCAAATCCTGAGAAATGTGCCACTATTTCTAGATTCGATCCCCATAATGACCGTTACATCATAAAACACTGACGTAAAGACGATTGTGGGGACCGGAGCTTGACCGCAGTGTGCCGGTAGTTATGGGGACCAGAGCAAACATTAGATCATCGTGTCGCGCATGCATAAATATGTGCTTGATTCAATTTTAAATAAAGTACTTGCATGAGTAACGAATTAAGCGTTGCATAGAGTGATGCTTAGAGGTCAAATCTCTTTTATTTTTATCGATCGTCGCAAATGCAATCGAACTCGTTTTTACACCTCCGGTCCTCGCAAATACCGTTACAATAAATCTCTAATAAGCGTGATTTAAGAAACTGCGGTTTATAAAATTAACCATTTAATTAGTAGCTGCCTAGTCTTTTATCAATATTTATATGACCACGAATTATAATTACAAATATAGAATGTAATAATTTTTCAGAACATAGAGAAATAGATTTCTATTGCAAGTTTCAGTTCCGATAATGACCTTTACACGCAGTCCACTAACATGTAAGGGTCAATGTGGAGTCCAAAGCTAGAGCGGAGTTCACTGGTGTTTGCGGGGACCGAAACTACGTTTAATTGATTACGCAATTAATATGTATGTCGCTCATATCCCAACACGTATTTTAATCAATTTCAGTTTAAAAAGCGTTTGCATGAATAGTAAAATAGAGGCTTAATCGAAGGATCCTAAACGTAATGGCTTCAAATCACTTTTCTTCGATTGAGTTTCGGTCTCCACAATGACCGTTATAACGCAATTCACGGTAACGTAAGGGTCATTGTGGAGACCACAATTACAATGTATTGTATCGGTGATTGCCGGGACCGAAATTAAATAAATTATTAATGATGATACACATACTTCAATGCCTGTTAAACTCAATTTTGCCAAAAGTATATATGAGCTCAACAGTATATAGGAGAAAACAGTTATTTTCGTCGTCCGTCATCGCAAAGACATTTCTGATTGACGTGTTCTTCGAGTCATTTTGGAAACACGATATCAGTATAATTTACTGTTCAATTGATTACGCAATTGATACGTATGTTGCTCATATCCCAACCCGTATTTTATTCAATTTCAGTTTAAAAAGGGCTTGCATGAATAGTAAAATAGAAGCTTAATAGAATCATCCTTAAGGTAATGGCCTCAACTCATTTATCTTCGATTGAGTTCGGTCTCCACAATGACCGTTATAACGCAATTCACGGGTACGTAAGGGTCATTTTGGAGACCACAAGTAGAACGCAGCGTATCGGTGTTTGACGGGATCGAAATTTAAAAAATTACTAATAATGATACATACTTCAATGTATATTAAATTCAATTTTGCCAAAAGTATATAGAAGCTCAACTTAAAATCCTCAACCCTCTTGTATTCGATTGATCGTCATGAACATAATCGAAAACAGTTATTTTCGTCGTCCGTCCTCGCAAAGACATTTCCGATTGATAATTTATTGTTTAATTAATGGTCGCTTGTCCTCCGGCTAATACAAATATGTGGACGAGTTGTAATAAAAAATGCAGAGAAATGCGGCGACAGATTAAAAATGGCGAGAAGCAATATACAATTCTAACATATAATAAGGTTCAATCTGGAGTGAGAAGCTAGAGTGTAGTGTACTGAGGTTTGCGGGGAAGTACGTATAATTAACAATTAATATACCAAGGTAGCGAAAGTCTTTAGTCTGAAATAAGGTAGGTCTTCAAGAAAATACCGATAGCATACACACGTTTAATTTCTTTATTAAATTATTAACTTGAATATGTAATGTAAATATTTTACATTTCTCTTCACATATGGTATATATTTTTCTTTAATCATTAACCATAATATAGAAACAAAATAAAATGATCTGTGGGTCATCGCAAGAGTAGTACTACTAGTTAGATGCACCCTTCTTTCTTTGGTTGCTGACCCATGTCTTTATGGTCGCTACGCCGCGCTTGAACACTCCGGGATTATCAGCAACGACTTTTTCGATTACCGTGAACCCCGGTAATTTAACGCTCGGATCGAAATATTGCCGAAAAGCTTTGGTCGCTACTTCAATTTCCTTAGCACTCCAAAGTTTTCGAGAGCATTTTCCATATGGCGAAGCTGAAACAAACATTACACGAATATTTGGAAATGCTGAGATGTAAAAAACATTGTATGCATTGTAACAACAATGCCTACTAGATCGCTTTTTAGCTTGCTTCTTCGTGGGTTCTGCAAAAGCCTCAGGATCGGACGACCCATCATTCAAAAAGCTAGTGCTGGCTCCAAACGAATTATTCGCGTCATGAACAATAGATGTACTTTGTCCAAATGAATTATCTGATTGCTGTCCAATCTTTGTACTAGAATCGAAAGCGCATTGCCCCGATGTGACTTCTGCTCCAGTATTCTTTTCGATGTCGTTGTCGTCGGAATCATCATCATTGTCTGAATCATCATTCCCCTGAACTGCTTCCAACAGTTTTGAAATCTTGAGTATTTCCCTATTTATAATCGGTTGCCTGTAGTGCTCTTTGTGGATTTTATCAGCGTGACCGAGGAAATTGGCAAGATCGGAAACTTCACCATCCGACAAATTAAAGTTCACACACATGGTAGCGACGTGTTTTCGTAGAGTAGTTCCCCGTAACGTTAACGGCTCTTGTGCGCCGCATTCTACAGCGAATCTTCTCATGAGATTGCAAGCTCGAATATATTTATAGTCTCCTCCCGATGTACCTCGAAGACCGAATAAGTACTCGTTATTTTTGTGAACTTTTGCTTGTGACCTGTATTTGAGGAGTAATTCTAAACACACGAGGAGCTCTCCATGTAACAATACGGGTACCGAACGACCAAGCTTTCCACGTATGGTGAATCTCACATATTTCTGTGCAGCTTGCTTTTCTTCAAGTGTGAAATTTGTGTAGGCATCGCCGATAGTCTTCTCGTCTATCTTCTGGCAGTTTCTAAAATCTTCGATCTTTAAACGCTGAATTTCGCCCGCTCGGCGACGGCTGAACAGTTGTATCGATGTTAGGGAAACTTCAGCTAAATTGAGCCAAGCAACGTAGGAATATTTTGAGTTCAAGCTCTTATAGTATTTCCTCAGATTATCTCTTAAGAACGTTTGCAGTTTCTGAATATCGGCTGTCGACGGTAAAACTACTTTAGTCTGTCGCTTATTTTGAGCTTGCGTCTCTAACGCTGTACGAGCGACACTCGTCGAATAGTCCTCGGTAAAAAGCTTCAAATAATCTTCAGTAAACGTTTGCTTTTCTTTGTTCTGTACCTTTATACATTCCGAAACGCATAGTTTTCCGACCTGTTTCAGTAATGTGCCGAGCGACGTAGCTAGCGAAGGCGTTTTGTAGCCAGTTCCACTCTCATTGACACCGGCAAGAGAATCAATTGCAGCGATAGTTTTGTCATAATTTTTCGGGTAAAATACGTCGAAGAGTTTGTGAATACTCGGGTCGTGAGTCCGCAACTCCAGAAGAAAACGTCCAAGTTGACGCAGCTTCTGTCGAATCATATCGTAAAAATGGGGATCCTTATATTTTTGGCATAATTTATTTCCGAAAAGTATGACCAACTCGTCGTATCGGATAGCTTTTGCTACGTCATCATCGTGCATCGTAGGAAAAACTTGTGTTCGAAGAATATTGTTGGCTTTATGATGGACCCGCCCTATTAACTGTTTAGATGACTGCAGAATTGTTCTGTGCTGCGCAGAGTTTTTGTTCGCACATCTTCTATAATGATGTCGAAGCGAAGTCTTCGCATAATCGCCGTAACAGGAGGGACAGGTAGCGAAATCGGTTGCTTGTTTTCCGTATTTGACATTTGGCCGTCGTTTCACTTTACGTTCTCCTGTATTGACTGCGGTATTTGTGTTAAAACGAAACTGCCCTCGTTTACGAATAACCTCCATTACAATTTTGCGCCGTTTATCTCCTTTTTCGTAGCTTAATAGTCTCGCAACATCCTCTTTATCTCTATGCTTCCTTTCCACATGCCGGCTTAATTTGCCTTGCTCAGTATCGCAATATACACACCAATCTTTTTTGTTACCATCTTCGACGGATTTCACGTACATTTGTGTATCATCTGGCGCGCTGTGGCCAACTCTGTTTATTAACAGTGACGATTCTAAGTTCATCGACACGTTGCGAGACTTTTGAGAGTCCGATAGAGTACGCGCAGAGGTGGTACTTTGCTCTGGCGCTTTCATTTCCTTGTCTGTATCATCGTCTGAATCATTCGAGTCCGGTGCGTAAGAGGATCCACCCGAACTACTGACATCGCGTTCATGATCGGAACCTGCTGCATCTGTAATATTATTATTTAGTGTATGTATGGCAAATGAGAGTTTTTTCCGAGATATCGGTGCAAAAGAATAGTTAATCATAGTGCATGTTCTTACACAGAAAACTAACAAACCTGTATTTGTGATACCGTCGTCATCATTTTTCAACGATACGCTTAATGCCATTTCATCATCTTTACAACCATTTGTTGGAATTACACCGAGACTAATTCAAATATAAAATAATTACGTAACGATTCTTTACGCATTGGGAATATTGTTTATTTTAAAATAATTATGCAACTTTTATAACTTACCATTCGCCCCTGGAGATATTCACAGACAAATCATCTAATTGGTCGCAGCCTAAATATTCTTGATGTGTCGGAACAATATCACTCAAGATTATCGAATCACTGGAAACAGGAACTTCAGCATTGAGCTCGGACGGTTCAATTTCGGAGATTGTATCATAGACGGTCAAATTCAAGTCACTCCATTTCCAAATAGTATTATCGTTTAAAGTTGCACTGATATCTGAACAAAATAATTTGTTAGAAAATTATCGATTACTGCATACAGAAAAAAGTTGTTTGTATAAAAAAGATGCGGCGAACCTTCGTTCAAAATAAAATCATGCATATGATTGTTATGCGGATCAGTAGAATTTTCGGAGGTGTTCGGTTTGACATTAGGATGGGCAATCAGCGAGGTCTGTGGGTCGTGCAATGTCGCTGAGCTTGCTTCGGATTCACTCGTCATTTTCGCATCTCCAGTTGTACTTATAGCATTGTTACGTATTATAACCAAGGGTTTTACGAACGGTTCTATTGCCCGTATCGTTAATTTTTCTGCAACACCTATTTGATGATCAATTATATTTCAACGACATAAACACTAGGAGAGTATCGAAATAGACTTATTATAAATGTGCCTACGTCTTGTCGAAGCCGAACCATGCGAATCGATGCTGACATTTTTTTCGACCACCGTGCTCATCCCTGACTGACTCGGGCTCTTGCCCGAATGATCGTCTGCGGCTGTGGCCAATTCATTGATCGAAAATTCCGCATTATTCGTAGAATTTAGTTCTAAGGACTGAAAAAATCTCTCACGCTCATCTGTTTGATTTCTCTCACCCATTGTACAATCAAAAAGAGATGTCGATTCTGCCCGATCTTTTGCATCAATGGCATTGTTTGGAAAGTCGAAAAATACTATCTTCGACTCCTTTTTCCCAAGTTCATCATTATGGTGAGCGGCGTCCTTTGGTTGCGTATCCCATTCTTTATTTACTTCTATATCCACAATTTCTGGTTTCATGTTAACACACATTAAATATATATTACAAACAAAAATTTTAAACAAATATTTTTGCAGTGCCAGTTTAAAATCCCTATTTACCCGTAGATATTTTAACGGAGCACCGATCGCTGTTGGCTGTTGAGCAGATTTCATTTTTTTCATAGGCCGGCAAACTTCTGTTTTTCATTGTCTCATTTGGACTCATTTCGGCGATTCCATCACCGTCCTGTTGTGAATCATAATTCAGAGACGTGGATTTTTTTCCTTTTTCTATAAACAAAATTACATCGTATGATACAAGCATGATTTATTCTATATAATTAACATAAGGACCCTTGTTCGGGCTCTTGCCCGAATGATTGTCTGCGGCCGTGTCCACTTCATTGACTACAAATTCCGCTTCTTTCGAAGAATTTAGTTTGCAGGACTGAAGAAATCACTTACGATCATCTATTTGGTTTCTCTCATTCACTGTACAATCGGGAAGAGATGTCGATTCTGCCCGACCCTTTGAATCAATGGCATCGTTTTGGGAGTTGAAAAATGTTGTCTTCGACTCTTTTTTCCCTAATTCATCATTATGATGAGCGCCGTTCTTTGGTAGAGTATCTGGTTCTTTTTCTACATCTATATTCATAATTTTTGGTTTCACGTAAACACACGTCATTTCATATTAAATGTTTTTGCAGTGCCGGACTAAAAACCCCATTTACTCGTTGATATTTTAATACGAACCTGTATTCTGCATTTGAAGACTAAATTCCATTGTAAATCTTTGTTTGACGGATGGAGAGCACCGACCGCTGTTGGTTGTTGAGCAGATTTCATTTTTTTCATAGGCCGGCAGACTTCTATTTTTCGTTGTCTCATTTGGACTCGTTTGGGTGATTCTATGACCGTTCTGTTGTAACTCATCATTCAGAGACGTGAGTTTTTTTTCTTTTTCTACAAACAAAAAAATCATCATATAATACAAGCATATTCTTTCGGAGAATTTAGTTTTAAGGACTGAAAAAATCGCTTACGATTATCTATTTGGTTTCTCTCATCGACTGTACAATTGGAAAGAGATGTCGTTTCTGCCCGGTTCTTTGAATCAATGGCATCGTTTTGGAAGTTGAAAAATGTTGTCTTCGACTCCTTTTTCCCCAATTCATCATTATGATGAGCGCTGTTCTTTGGCTCTGCCAAAGAACAGCGTTCCGAATCCGTTTCTTTCTCCACATCTATATCCACAATTTTTGGTTTCACGGAAACACACGCCATTTCGTATTAAATGTTTTTGCAGTGCCGGATTAAAAACCCTATTTACTCGTTGATATTTTAATACAAACCTGTATTGCGGATTTGAAGACCCGATTCCAACGTGAAAGCTTGTTCGGCGGATGGAGAGCTCCCATCGCTGTTAGCTGTTAAGCAAATTTCATGTTCTTCATAAGTCGACAGACTTTTGTTTGTCGTTTTCTCATTTAGAACGATTCGATCACTGTGCTTTTGTAACTCATCATTTAGACACGTTGGTTCTTTTTCCGTTTCTAGAAACATAATTTCATAGCATAACTTTTCGCAGAGGTCCCCATTCTTATCCTTACAACACAATGCACTTCGCTAAGTTGTAACGGTGCTTGTGAGGTCCGAAGAGTGCGACAGAAAATATTATGATAGAAACAAAGGAACTGGTCAACTACCCATTTTAATCTACATTTACATATTTTTAACACGTGCCAATAACACATTATGATAATCTACATTTACATATTTTTAAGATAACCAACTTTTTAAAAGAGGATATATAAATAACACTTACCACTGTATTTTACGACGTTCCTAGCATATCGATTTCGATTTTTGTATCGAATGCTGGTGATTTTTCCTTTCTGTGTAATATCTGTCTTTTTACAGATATAATATATCCCGTCATCGAACAGCACTAAAGCCAACATTTTTCAAGTCAACCACCAATAATGATGAACACTTATAACTTCACTTCAAAATTTCGATGTCGAGTAATTTACAAATCGCCAGTATCGCGCAGCACTACATGACGCTCCGTCAACAATCGAAAACAGACTAACGCCCGAGACGCGAGTTGCTAACAATTAAGACGCGGAACCACAACAATGTAACACTCGATTCGCGTGAAAAACATCAAGGCCCTCTATCGATATTCGTGTTCAAAAATATTTACATTCTCGTGAAGACAGTACCTATAGACTTAGTACCGATTACGGTTCACAGTGTGACGTCGTGGCTCCAACTCAGGCTATCTCTCTCTAACTCCTAAGAACCAGCATCATAAACCCTCGTCGACAACCACCCCAATGGGCTACCATGTGCTCAGTGCTGCAGTTAGTGTGATAGTGACAGTGGAGTGAACGTATGAATGAATAACAAAGTATGAACAAACTCTAGAATAAGTATATTTTTAAACATTTTTACTTCTTATACTTTTTATATAACAATTTTATATTTCAATTTCAATTTCTATAACTAATATTTATTAATAGAGAACTAGTTAATAGTATTTGCTAGGAATGATTCTTGGAACGGTGAACAAGAAAGCGGCAATTCGATAAAGATTAGTCATAATAATTATGTTCTTTTAAATTCAACCTCTATTTTTAACTACGCTCCTTTGTCCAGTTTGGTTCCGGGAATTATTTTTCGGAGATTGTTAGATTTAATATTATAAACAAAGCGCAAGACAGACCCTGCATGGTCCGCGATATCTTTTGCATACATAATTAAGATAAGGACAGAGAAGCGTTACTCTTTGCCACAGCGTATATATATGCGAGTTAGACGCCCTACGCGTCAGTTCTCCGGCTACTTTTCTTCGCTTGACGTCGACGTAACGGTCATCCAGTTTTTATTTCGAACATACCGTACCCTGCGAATCGGTTAAGTCGAAGATTGTACACCGTTGCGTTTTAAAGTAGTTTCATCCCGCGATATTATATTCGCCGAGAAAAGCGGAAGCTCCGCGTAAAGTAATTGTACGCGTAAATAAAATAAATAATTACTGTATACTCAGTGTATTTTCAAAAATTTAAAATAATAATTTTCATTCGAGTTTATAAAATTTAACTCTCAAGTTTATTCATTTCGCGAAATAATTCAAAATATCTTAGTGATTTAATTTCGCTGCACTTACCTTCCTTTTGGGTCCACTTACCTAAAGACTCTTCTGTGCAACGGTCTGCACGTGGAATCATCCGTTGGATTGACAGTGCGACAGCATGCACGCTATCCACTCCTATCCCAAATACTTTTCTTTCCCTCCTGTTTAAAACAAGACAGCCGTGCAACGGTATGCACGTTGCCCTGTTATTTGTCTGTGCAATGGTCTGCACGTTTAAAAAAATTTCAGAACACCGAATCCTCGTACAGTGTTGTTAAATGGGTAGACGACGGGGTGGTTATAAATTCCAGTTTCGTCGTGCTGTTGCTAAAGCTGCCGGTTTACCTGCACGTCCCCGCGGACACAATAAACCTAATAACGCAAACAAATTTATGAATGTTTTCCAAGCATTCATAAAAGACTGTGTCAATCAAGTGATTAACGAGTCCCGAGTTTCCAAACCTCGTGTGATATCATCTGAAAAGTTTAACTATAAAATTGTAAAACTACTCGATCATTGGCATTTCCTCAAATCTGCATCGCTTCCATCCGATCTCGCTGCATTGGTTGAGTACGATCGTCTTCCATCGTGCAAGGCCACACCAACAACTGATCCTGAGGACATCGTGCTGATCTGTGAGATACCACTGATAACCATCGACTAAACCCGCTACGCTCACCCGCTCGTTCTGCTGGTGGAATCCTTGATCTGCACCTGAAAAGAAGAAGAAAGGTAAGATTAGTAAATAATATTTAACATTTTCATCCGACAATTATCCGAATCAGAAGCGGTCTCTATCCTTAGTGGGCGCATTCCTGCTTAAACAAGAGACCACCCCTTGTTGATCTGTCGATCGTCCTCCGTGTGAGTTTACGTATAGTTTTAAATAATTCAAATTAAACTCCCAGGACGTAACAACAGAATCTCAATGTCAAACTTCTTTCCATCAATGATTTTCATAATATAAATGTGAGAACAAATATTGTATTAATGCGTGGTCATAGGAAGCATTTATAACAGTATATATATATATATACAATCTGTAAAAAACAGGCGATCGCATTTGGCCAAAAAATTTACGTCGGATATATCTTTCATCAGTATGGGCTTTGCTTCTTAAGGAATTATAATTATAATAATTAATCCACATTCTGTAGTACAGTAAGATGTTAGTAACAAACACGATGCACTCATGTGCAAAATTTAATACTGTAACGGTATAAATCGGGACCGGTCACTGCATACAACTTCGATTTCTACAAGTATTCTTAATAATAAATTTTCTGCAATTAGCATAAAGCTGCTCTGAGAGCTAATCTATCTCACCTCCTTCGTAGACGATATATTTGTATTACGGAATACCTTTTTCAGTAAGTTCTTCGGATATATATGACTGCAACTATACTCGCAACATGAAACTATTTGTAACAATGGTCCCCGTAATACTCTTTACAACGCCACGCCGTCCACTGCGTTTTAAGGGTAATTATGGGGACCCAAGTTCAGAGCGCTTTATCAACTACTAGAATGCGGAATATCTCGAATATACCAATTATTGACAAGACGAATATTTTGCACTGCCAACTATATCAATTTCTCTGAACAAAACTATTTAATTGATGCTTCGATCTCTTTTATAATTGTGCTTATGATAAAGTCGACCGTGATATCAGGAGAATCACGAATATACGGTTTGACTTAAAGATGCTTTCGGGGATTCATTGCAAATAAAAGATTGGAATTCTATTGAGGGCGATGTTGAAGAGGAATGATTCTTTACGACATTTAAAAACCTGCCTCAAGATATTTGACATTGATATACATGTCCAATTCGATATCAAAGGTTGACTTGACATATGCGAAAGAAATCTGTTAAAACAGCTTGTTTTCGATGAAGCTGTATACGACAGAGCGGGGGGCAGTTTTCTCATAATTCTATTGATTCTAAATTAAGCGTAAAATGAGTTTATATTCAGATGCGATCGGTTACATCGAAACTAATTTTCAGATTCTGGATTACCATAACTTCCGCGAGATCCGAAATATGATCGGTTCCCATAATGACCTTTTCTCACGTAATAAACTAGGTCCCCGTAATATACAATATACATACGCAGAATTGTGGGGACCGGTGCCGGAATGATCCCTTTTATATAGAAAAATATGGGGACCGTCCCCATATGTGCCAAATGTCCCCATAAGTACCACAAAACTTCCGATATGGACCTCACATGTACCCTTCGACATACATATATATATATATATATATATATATATATATATATATATATATATATTTAATATATATATATATATATATATATATATATATTTAAATATTTTCATAATGCGACTCCCGTTTGACTAGTTACTTTACTACCTTAAAACGGCAATTGTGTCAGTTAATTCTTGTTTTGATTGGTGCTGATTCTGACTTGCTGATTACAAGCGTTGACATCAGGACGTGACGCATCCGCCATTTTGTGTATTCACAGCGGGAATCTTGTACGGCGAAGGATCAAGAGGTTTGTTCTGAAAGTAATAAAAATCTATTATAAATATATATATATATATATATATTTATAATAGATTTTATAATATATATATATATAGATTTTATAATATATATATATATATATATATATATATTTATAATAGATTTTTATTACTTTCAGAACAAACCTCTTGATCCTTCGCCGTACAAGATTCCCGCTGTGAATACACAAAATGGCGGATGCGTCACGTCCTGATGTCAACGCTTGTAATCAGCAAGTCAGAATCAGCACCAATCAAAACAAGAATTAACTGACACAATTGCCGTTTTAAGGTAGTAAAGTAACTAGTCAAACGGGAGTCGCATTATGAAAATATTTAAATATGACGATGATAATTCTGACAAATAGTGATATGATAACGATAAAATATTAACTTAGGCCTAATTTTGACTCATTTGACTTATAATCAATTTTGGGAACATACCACCTTAATACAGCCGCAATTTTAATAAAAAATGTAGATAATAGTAGAAGATCCGTTATTGAAATGAATATTTTTTAAAAATATACCGTAATTGTAAGACTATTATAAATTTGCAATATAGATTTTACATGAGAAACGAAGGCAAATTCGAGTGTTTGATTGATTTTATGGAAAAACAAATTTTATCGTGATACTTGTGTGATTTATTGTATCTTTCTCTTTTCGTACTATATTAGAACGTATTTATTTTATAATAAATATGTTATATAAGATAAATATTTTTATACAAGACATCTCATGTAATTACTCATTATGCATGAATACAAGTACAAATAAATCAAATATTGATAGTCATGGTATATCTTTATAGAACATAATTTTTCCTATTACTTATTAAGTTTTATTCATATTAATAAAAATATGTATATCGTATTTGGAATGTTATTGTAATCTAAAATTATAATTTTGTATACAGAATATTGTAATACAGCGCAACTTTTATATGGTACATTTTTGTCCCATTTTGTATGTCACAATAAGATTTCATCGAACTTGTTATACGTGATAAAAGAAACGATTATTTAAACTATTCTTCTTTATATCTTGTAAATTTGAATTAATTATTTTACCCAAGAGTAATAATAAATCCACACGGACCAGATATAGCACTTTATTAGCAAAATTTTCAGAATAACAATCTGGAATCTTTAATATTTGCGAAGTACCAAGAAACATTGCGTAACACGTGAATTTTCACGAAGATCAGATGATATAATTAGCAACCGAAAAATCGCCATTTACAGTAAGTACAATGTTTATCTCTATAACAAAATATATTTATTTATTTTTGCATAATTCGCTCGTTACTTAAATATTCGTCATTAAGTATAACATCCAGCTTCCCAAAACTCGTGAAAAATATACGAAAACTGTGTTTTTAAATAGAAACAAAAAATGTTGGTCAGAGAAAATTTTTTTCTTTTTTTTTAAACGAAAAAGATAGTTTTAATGTTATTTTTTATTAAAAGGATTAAGGATTGTACCAATCGAGGAAAAGAAGTGAAAACGATATAACTAACAAGAAAAATAAGATCCACACCCTGAGACCGGCATTTCGCTGTATCGCTTGCCGAATGTGTTTGTTAGCTTCTTTAACATTCTCGGTAGATCCAACAACGGTCGTCATGAGTCGATCCAAATCTTTGTCCTAATCTAGTACTTTTTCCGCGAAAATCTCTTGCAGTTCGGCAATATGAACGACTTTGCTTTCAATCTGCTTCACCTCTTCAGTAAGAGTGTTGAGCTCGTTATACAATTTTTAATTTTTAGACTCGAACATCTGAATATCTTCGGTCGAGAGTTCTTCCTCATAGGTAAATGAATAAAAATCCATAAAAGGAAGATTTGGAAAAAAACAACCGAAAAATATTTGAAAAGAAAAAAAAACAAATAAAAATTGACATAAACATTACAACATAAATCTATTTAAACAAATCGAAGCACTCAAGAAGTTAAGAAAGTGTTATGTATTATTAAAATAAGTATGACACTTCACGTCACATTACACATACATAATAAATTATTAAATTACATTAGCATTTAATCGGATTTAAAGCATTATAATTCCAAAGATCATTTATATTTTGTAAAAGAAAATATATCTTCAAAAGAACTATTCATTGTTGATCGAGAAATAAATAACTTATCAAAAACACGTATCTGTTTCTAATACTTTTTTTTTATTCGCGTTATACATTTCTTAATAGATATCCGTAGAATTTCGGTCAGGGAAAATTGATAAATTGGTCAGGGAAAAATCAGGGAAAAGTGAGGGAATTTTTTCCCGAAAAAAACGGCCATCAAGCAATCGAAATGTGTTTCTTCCATATTCTATAATATTATTATAAATATAATTTTTGCTTTCTCATAGAGAAAGCTTTGTTTTGATTTGATTTGATTTGATTTGATTTGATTTATTCATAGGTACGGGCAGAGCCCAATTACAATTTAGGGCAGGAAGGTAGCCTGCCCCTATATACACTTGATAGTTGAGAGGATTTATACATATAATTTAGCCTTATTTTAACAATAATATTTAACATTAGGTGATAACTTTTTACGCCAATCGAGGAAGAAGAATCCGTACGAAAGAATAATAAAGGCTAATAATGAAATAACAAAATAGCAATAGTGAGGTTATATATATTAACATTATTAATAATATTAATATTGAGGAAGGATCAACAAACGAGTAGTTGAATCATGATCTATTCAATTAAGATCACCCATTCAACCCGTAGGAAAAACTCCCATGACCAGACTTCGGAAGCGGGCCGGAAGAGTGTTCCGAGACTTTACGTATCGAGTTTGCGTACAATTTATCGAAAGATATTGTACAAATCAGTGCATCAACGTGTTCTTGTAGTGAAAAATTGTGTCATCAAGTTCGCGGAAAGTTTGAACTTAAGTTCTTGTTAAAACTTCTCCAAAACTCGACTGAGTCTCTTCGAACTATTTTGCTGTGGAAGTAAACAACAGCTTTTGGGCATATTGTGATATTTCTGTCTTATTGATAAAAACAATAATGGAGACATTGATGAATACTGCTTTCGGATCAAGAGCCGCGGTAGAGGCTCGAACTTTGAAGAGTGCCTCGATCAGACCGAGGGACAGAGTTCGATGCGCGACGCCGTCAGCAGAAACAAATTACAAAAAAATCTTGTGACGAATACATAAAAAAGCGAAAAAATGAAATGAACCCTTCAGTCTTATGGAAATTCCATCGAGTGTGGAAATGACTGACCAGGACATTTATAATCTGATTAATTTGGGCAAAAAAGATCCTTTCCTTCGGAGAATTTTGTGGAACCGAGCAGAAAGAAAAGTCGCATGGTCGTTGTAGAGAAGAAATTGGATGATCCTTTTATCGCTACCCTCGGACCAATTCCACCGGCAAATTCCGATATATTCGCGAATATTTCCTTCGTTCTTTGTTACGCCTCGGACAGCGTTCACTGCGTATCTCGGAGTCGTGATTGTAAGAAAAACGAAAGTGGATAAAAGGACCAGCTTAACTATTCAGAAGATCGACTGACAGTGCAAATCAAAGCCGGCGGTGGAAAAGTCTATACGAATTTGGATCTCGTACCAACAGAAGAACATGACAGAACTAACCTCATCACAAATGCACCGAGTTTACATCCGCAGCGCGTGCTTTGCTCCGAAGTCAGTGTTCCCGCTTATAGTCATCGATGGATCATCAAATGTTGTCAACAGGTAATTTGAAAGTTGAAGAATTTCGGATATTTAAAAGGACGTTCGGCTGTTTCACACTAGTCAAATCAGTGCTAAATTTTTGTAATCGTTTCATTAAAGTTTAATGCATTAAATAACTATAGTGAAGCGTTGATATGTATTGAAGCATGTAAACTTAACCGAGAGAAAAATTAGCAGTGGCGGATTTGCATAAAGATTAACTGATTAACGTTACTTTCCGATGGGATAAATTTTCGTTCAGTTTTTTCCAAGAATATTCTACAATTTTTTGCCAATTTTGATGAATAATGGCTCATTTTCTTTCTTAAAAGATGCTCTACAAATTGACCGGTTGGATATTTGATATTATTGATCTTTTAATAATTATAGCTATTTGTTTATGAAAGTATTTTGATTTTTGTTAAACAAATAGATTTGAGAAATATATATATACTGTGACCTTCTTCTCTTTATTTGGAGAGAGGTGAGGGTCAGCAACTTTGAAATAGAAATAAAAACTCGTCTTTATAAAAAATAGTCACCAAAACAAAAGATTAATAACAATTTATTGACTTGCGGGGACTCGATATAATAGCAAATAAAATAACAAAAAAAACAGAAGTAGTTAATATAGCAAAATGCAAATAGCAGCCGATAATAACATAAATGCGGGGCCTCGAGGTGACAAACAATAACGAATGTTACCGGGGTAAAATAGTTCGGGAGACTCGATATAATAAAACGATAGAAAGGAATAAAGATCTCGATAATAAATAAAATACAATAATGCAGGGGTTATATTCTGATTGTTCAAGACAATAAAAGGGAAATCACTAGTAAAATCCTCTGGAATAACAAATGGTCAAATAACGTAAAATTTCGGTGTTGCATTGACACCTGTCAAATACCCGCGATACTGTAAACGTCAACGATTAAAAATCAAGTAAATATCAATCTTAAACTATCGGCGAATAACTCCGACTCATCACGATAACGAATTGATAGCAAGGGAAAAGGGGGGCGAAGAGGGGTAGACGAAGGGGAAGGCACACCGGCAATACTCTATAGCACGCAATTCTAGCTTATATAAACAACCTTTAAACTCTGTGTGGGCGCCAGCTACTGTGCGGCAGTAGCACCGTCACTTCAACTGTCACTTGACAGTTTGTAATACTTTTCACTGGCTCGACTGTTGGAAATCTCTTGTAAATATCTGCTCGGCTAGCCGGGAGAGGAGAGGGGGCTCAGGGGTGAATTCCCGAACACGATGGCTCTTATAAATTACCTCGGTACGATTTGCTAATTCTGAAGAGGGGGGGGATTCTCGAATTTATCACTTAAAATTTTGCACTAATTCACGCTACGCAACGCTAGATAATTATTCGTAAACACCACCACACGAACTCGAATGCGGAAAACACTATGGAATTTCTTATCTTGAAAATACTGGTCCAAACATGGAAGCCGGTCTCGTTAACGGACTTTTTCGGGGACTACCAATTGATAATAAGGGCTAAGAATAACTTAAAAACAGGAAAAAGGGATCACAGGCACACTAGTCAGTACTCACGCTACAGGTCTCAACACTCACTCTTCCAGGAACAATACTCCTGGAGCTTGACTCGCTATCACATTGTACACTCTAAATTTTCCTTATCGGCTTCCCTATCACCGCATGGCCTGGCTCGAAGTGTCGAAAATATGCTTCGTCTTCTTCCTCGATGTATTCGGCGATCCTCGGAGGTTTTCGGGCTCGGTCGGCTCGAGAGCACTACGCGCTTCAGCATCGATCGGTGGATCGAGTGCGGCTGGTCAGTGGCGCTTGGAACGTGCTGTGGCGGGCAGCATAACACAGCTGCTGAACGGTATGATCGCCGCGGGACGTTTGATTGCCGCTGGCGATCCTCTTGGCGTGAGTACACTCACGCAGTTGGGCGGCTAACTCCAACATATGTGGCCCGAGCGTGGAGACTGCTCGGGTGATGCGGAGTGTACTCCTCCACTGGCTGGCTTGATCTTATGGTCTCCGGGGTCAGATGGTCTCTCCTCTCCAGCCCACACTCTCCCCACGTCACTTTGCCTAAGCTGCCGTAGTCTCTCTCTTATTTCATCCTTGAGGGCTTCGTTGGACTTCAGGGTGATCGCTAGTCAAAACTAATCATTCATACTGGAGGGAAAATAGTGGAGGAATAACGAGTGATTTTTACACATAATATTAATATAATCTAGGTTCAATAAAGCATTTCTGGACTAACAAAAATAAAATATTTAGGGTGTGTGGTGGCCTTCGAGCCAGCCTACAGGGCAGAGCTTGCAAGAATCTACTTTGTTACAATACTCAAATCTATATATATATATATATATTTATAATTGATTTTTATTACTTTCAGAACAAACCTCTTGATCCTTCGCCGTACAAGATTCCCGCTGTGAATACACAAAATAGCGGATGCGTCACGTCCTGATGTCAACGCTTGTAATCAGCAAGTCAGAATCAGCACCAATCAAAACAAGAATTAACTGACACAATTGCCGTTTTAAGGTAGTAAAGTAACTAGTCAAACGGGAGTCGCATTATGAAAATATTTAAATATGACGATGATAATTCTGACAAATAGTGATATGATAACGATAAAATATTAGCTTAGGCCTAATTTTGACTCATTTGACTTATAATCAATTTTGGGAACATACCACCTTAATACAGCCGCAATTTTAATAAAAAATGTAGATAATAGTAGAAGATCCGTTATTGAAATGAATATTTTTTTAAAATATACCGTAATTGTAAGACTATTATAAATTTGCAATATAGATTTTACATGAGAAACGAAGGCAAATTCGAGTGTTTGATTGATTTTATGGAAAAACTAATTTTATCGTGATACTTGTGTGATTTATTGTATCTTTCTCTTTTCGTACTATATTAGAACGTATTTATTTTATAATAAATATGTTATATAAGATAAATATTTTTATACAAGACATCTCATGTAATTACTCATTATGCATGGATACAAGTACAAATAAATCAAATATTGATAGTCATGGTATATCTTTATAGAACATAATTTTTCCTATTACTTATTAAGTTTTATTCATATTAATAAAAATATGTATATCGTATTTAGAATGTTATTGTAATCTAAAATTATAATTTTGTATACAGAATATTGTAATACAGCGCAACTTTTATATGGTACATTTTTGTCCCATTTTGTATGTCACAATAAGATTTCATCGAACTTGTTATACGTGATAAAAGAAACGATTATTTAAACTATTCTTCTTTATATCTTGTAAATTTGAATTAATTATTTTACCCAAGAGTAATAATAAATCGACACGGACCAGATATAGCACTTTATTAGCAAAATTTTCATAATAACAATCTGGAATCTTTAATATTTGCGAAGTACCAAGAAACTTTGCGTAACACGTGAATTTTCACGAAGATCAGATGACATAATTAGCAACCGAAAAATCGCCATTTACAGTAAGTACAATGTTTATCTCTATAACAAAATGTATTTATTTATTTTTGCATAATTCGCTCGTTACTTAAATATTCGTCATTAAGTATAACATCCAGCTTCCCAAAACTCGTGAAAAATATACGAAAACTGTGTTTTTAAATAGAAACAAAAAATGTTGGTCAGAGAAAATTTTTTTCTTTTTTTTTAAACGAAAAAGATAGTTTTAATGTTATTTTTTATTAAAAGGATTAAGGATTGTACCAATCGAGGAAAAGAAGTGAAAACGATATAACTAACAAGAAAAATAAGATCCACACCCTGAGACCGGCATTTCGCTGTATCGCTTGCCGAATCTGTTTGTTAGCTTATTTAACATTCTCGGTAGATCCAACAACGGTCGTCATGAGTCGATCCAAATCTTTGTCCTAATCTAGTACTTTTTCCGCGAAAATCTCTTGCAGTTCGGCAATATGAACGACTTTGCTTTCAATCTGCTTCACCTCTTCAGTAAGAGTGTTGAGCTCGTTATACAATTTTTAATTTTTAGACTCGAACATCTGAATATCTTCGGTCGAGAGTTCTTCCTCATAGGTAAATGAATAAAAATCCATAAAAGGAAGATTTGGAAAAAAAACAACCGAAAAATATTTGAAAAGAAAAAAAAAACAAATAAAAATTGACATAAACATTACAACATAAATCTATTTAAACAAATCGAAGCACTCAAAAAGTTAAGAAAGTGTTATGTATTATTAAAATAAGTATGACACTTCACGTCACATTACACATACATAATAAATTATTAAATTACATTAGCATTTAATCGGATTTAAAGCATTATAATTACAAAGATCATTTATATTTTGTAAAAGAAAATATATCTTCAAAAGAACTATTCATTGTTGATCGAGAAATAAATAACTTATCAAAAACACGTATCTGTTTCTAATACTTTTTTTTTTTATTCGCGTTATACATTTCTTAATAGATATCCGTAGAATTTCGGTCAGGGAAAATTGATAAATTGGTCAGGGAAAAATCAGGGAAAAGTGAGGGAATTTTTTCCCGAAAAAAACGGCCATCATGCAATCGAAATGTGTTTCTTCCATATTCTATAATATTATTATAAATATAATTTTTGCTTTCTCATAGAGAAAGCTTTGTTTTGATTTGATTTGATTTGATTTGATTTGATTTGATTTATTCATAGGTACGGGCAGAGCCCAATTACAATTTAGGGCAGGAAGTTAGCCTGCCCCTATATACACTTGGTAGTTGAGAGGATTTATACATATAATTCAGCCTTATTTTAACAATAATATTTAACATTAGGTGATAACTTTTTACGCCAATCGAGGAAGAAGAATCCGTACGAAAGAATAATAAAGGCTAATAATGAAATAACAAAATAGCAATAGTGAGATTATATATATTAACATTATTAATAATATTAATATTGAGGAAGGATCAACAAACGAGTAGTTGAATCATGATCTATTCAATTAAGATCACCCATTCAACCCGTAGGAAAAACTCCCATGACCAGACTTCGGAAGCGGGCCGGAAGAGTGTTCCGAGACTTTACGTATCGAGTTTGCGTACAATTTATCGAAAGATATTATACAAATCAGTGCATCAACGTGTTCTTGTAGTGAAAAATTGTGCCATCAAGTTCGCAGAAAGTTTGAACTTAAGTTCTTGTTAAAACTTCTCCAAAACTCGACTGAGTCTCTTCGAACTATTTTGCTGTGGAAGTAAACAACAGCTTTTGGGCATATTGTGATATTTCTGTCTTATTGATAAAAACAATAATGGAGACATTGATGAATACTGCTTTCGGATCAAGAGCCGCGGTAGAGGCTCGAACTTTGAAGAGTGCCTCGATCAGACCGAGGGACAGAGTTCGATGCGCGACGCCGTCAGCAGAAACAAATTACAAAAAAATCTTGTGACGAATACATAAAAAAGCGAAAAAATGAAATGAACCCTTCAGTCTTATGGAAATTCCATCGAGTGTGGAAATGACTGACCAGGACATTTATAATCTGATTAATTTGGGCAAAAAAGATCCTTTCCTTCGGAGAATTTTGTGGAACCGAGCAGAAAGAAAAGTCGCATGGTCGTTGTAGAGAAGAAATTGGATGATCCTTTTATCGCTACCCTCGGACCAATTCCACCGGCAAATTCCGATATATTCGCGAATATTTCCTTCGTTCTTTGTTACGCCTCGGACAGCGTTCACTGCGTATCTCGGAGTCGTGATTGTAAGAAAAACGAAAGTGGATAAAAGGACCAGCTTAACTATTCAGAAGATCGACTGACAGTGCAAATCAAAGCCGGCGGTGGAAAAGTCTATACGAATTTGGATCTCGTACCAACAGAAGAACATGACAGAACTAACCTCATCACAAATGCACCGAGTTTACATCCGCAGCGCGTGCTTTGCTCCGAAGTCAGTGTTCCCGCTTATAGTCATCGATGGATCATCAAATGTTGTCAACAGGTAATTTGAAAGTTGAAGAATTTCGGATATTTAAAAGGACGTTCGGCTGTTTCACACTAGTCAAATCAGTGCTAAATTTTTGTAATCGTTTCATTAAAGTTTAATGCATTAAATAACTATAGTGAAGCGTTGATATGTATTGAATCATGTAAACTTAACCGAGAGAAAAATTAGCAGTGGCGGATTTGCATAAAGATTAACTGATTAACGTTACTTTCCGATGGGATAAATTTTCGTTCAGTTTTTTCCAAGAATATTCTACAATTTTTTGCCAATTTTGATGAATAATGGCTCATTTTCTTTCTTAAAAGATGCTCTACAAATTGACCGGTTGGATATTTGATATTATTGATCTTTTAATAATTATAGCTATTTGTTTATGAAAGTATTTTGATTTTTGTTAAACAAATAGATTTGAGAAATATATATATACTCAAATCTATATATATATATATATATTTATAATTGATTTTTATTACTTTCAGAACAAACCTCTTGATCCTTCGCCGTACAAGATTCCCGCTGTGAATACACAAAAAAGCGGATGCGTCACGTCCTGATGTCAACGCTTGTAATCAGCAAGTCAGAATCAGCACCAATCAAAACAAGAATTAACTGACATAATTGCCGTTTTAAGGTAGTAAAGTAACTAGTCAAACGGGAGTCGCATTATGAAAATATTTAAATATGACGATGATAATTCTGACAAATAGTGATATGATAACGATAAAATATTAGCTTAGGCCTAATTTTGACTCATTTGACTTATAATCAATTTTGGGAACATACCACCTTAATACAGCCGCAATTTTAATAAAAAATGTAGATAATAGTAGAAGATCCGTTATTGAAATGAATATTTTTTTAAAATATACCGTAATTGTAAGACTATTATAAATTTGCAATATAGATTTTACATGAGAAACGAAGGCAAATTCGAGTGTTTGATTGATTTTATGGAAAAACAAATTTTATCGTGATACTTGTGTGATTTATTGTATCTTTCTCTTTTCGTACTATATTAGAACGTATTTATTTTATAATAAATATGTTATATAAGATAAATATTTTTATACAAGACATCTCATGTAATTACTCATTCTGCATGGATACAAGTACAAATAAATCAAATATTGATAGTCATGGTATATCTTTATAGAACATAATTTTTCCTATTACTTATTAAGTTTTATTCATATTAATAAAAATATGTATATCGTATTTGGAATGTTATTGTAATCTAAAATTATAATTTTGTATACAGAATATTGTAATACAGCGCAACTTTTATATGGTACATTTTTGTCCCATTTTGTATGTCACAATAAGATTTCATCGAACTTGTTATACGTGATAAAAGAAACGATTATTTAAACTATTCTTCTTTATATCTTGTAAATTTGAATTAATTATTTTACCCAAGAGTAATAATAAATCCACACGGACCAGATATAGCACTTTATTAGCAAAATTTTCATAATAACAATCTGGAATCTTTAATATTTGCGAAGTACCAAGAAACTTTGCGTAACACGTGAATTTTCACGAAGATCAGATGACATAATTAGCAACCGAAAAATCGCCATTTACAGTAAGTACAATGTTTATCTCTATAACAAAATATATTTATTTATTTTTGCATAATTCGCTCGTTACTTAAATATTCGTCATTAAGTATAACATCCAGCTTCCCAAAACTCGTGAAAAATATACGAAAACTGTGTTTTTAAATAGAAACAAAAAATGTTGGTCAGAGAAAATTTTTTTCTTTTTTTTTTAACGAAAAACATAGTTTTAATGTTATTTTTTATTAAAAGGATTAAGGATTGTACCAATCGAGGAAAAGAAGTGAAAACGATATAACTAACAAGAAAAATAAGATCCACACTCTGAGACCGGCATTTCGCTGTATCGCTTGCCGAATCTGTTCGTTAGCTTCTTTAACATTCTCGGTAGATCCAACAACGGTCGTCATGAGTCGATCCAAATCTTTGTCCTAATCTAGTACTTTTTCCGCGAAAATCTCTTGCAGTTCGGCAATATGAACGACTTTGCTTTCAATCTGCTTCACCTCTTCAGTAAGAGTGTTGAGCTCGTTATACAATTTTTAATTTTTAAACTCGAACATCTGAATATCTTCGGTCGAGAGTTCTTCCTCATAGGTAAATGAATAAAAATCCATACAATGAAGATTTGGAAAAAAAAAACAACCGACAAATATTTGAAAAGAAAAAAAAACAAATAAAAATTGACATAAACATTACAACATAAATCTATTTAAACAAATCGAAGCACTCAAAAAGTTAAAAAAGTGTTATGTATTATTAAAATAAGTATGACACTTCACGTCACATTACACATACATAATAAATTATTAAATTACATTAGCATTTAATCGGATTTAAAGCATTATAATTCCAAAGATCATTTATATTTTGTAAAAGAAAATATATCTTCAAAAGAACTATTCATTGTTGATCGAGAAATAAATAACTTATCAAAAACACGTATCTGTTTCTAATACTTTTTTTTTTATTCGCGTTATACATTTCTTAATAGATATCCGTAGAATTTCGGTCAGGGAAAATTGATAAATTGGTCAGGGAAAAATCAGGGAAAAGTGAGGGAATTTTTTCCCGAAAAAAAACGGCCATCATGCAATCGAAATGTGTTTCTTCCATATTCTATAATATTATTATAAATATAATTTTTGCTTTCTCATAGAGAAAGCTTTGTTTTGATTTGATTTGATTTGATTTGATTTATTCATAGGTACGGGCAGAGCCCAATTACAATTTAGGGCAGGAAGTTAGCCTGCCCCTATATACACTTGGTAGTTGAGAGGATTTATACATATAATTCAGCCTTATTTTAACAATAATATTTAACATTAGGTGATAACTTTTTACGCCAATCGAGGAAGAAGAATCCGTACGAAAGAATAATAAAGGCTAATAATGAAATAACAAAATAGCAATAGTGAGGATATATATATTAACATTATTAATAATATTAATATTGAGGAAGGATCAACAAACGAGTAGTTGAATCATGATCTATTCAATTAAGATCACCCATTCAACCCGTAGGAAAAACTCCCATGACCAGACTTCTGAAGCGGGCCGGAAGAGTGTTCCGAGACTTTACGTATCGAGTTTGCGTACAATTTATCGAAAGATATTGTACAAATCAGTGCATCAACGTGTTCTTGTAGTGAAAAATTGTGTCATCAAGTTCGCGGAAAGTTTGAACTTAAGTTCTTGTTAAAACTTCTCCAAAACTCGACTGAGTCTCTTCGAACTATTTTGCTGTGGAAGTAAACAACAGCTTTTGGGCATATTGTGATATTTCTGTCTTATTGATAAAAACAATAATGGAGACATTGGTGAATACTGCTTTCGGATCAAGAGCCGCGGTAGAGGCTCGAACTTTGAAGAGTGCCTCGATCAGACCGAGGGACAGAGTTCGATGCGCGACGCCGTCAGCAGAAACAAATTACAAAAAAATCTTGTGACGAATACATAAAAAAGCGAAAAAATGAAATGAACCCTTCAGTCTTATGGAAATTCCATCGAGTGTGGAAATGACTGACCAGGACATTTATAATCTGATTAATTTGGGCAAAAAAGATCCTTTCCTTCGGAGAATTTTGTGGAACCGAGCAGAAAGAAAAGTCGCATGGTCGTTGTAGAGAAGAAATTGGATGATCCTTTTATCGCTACCCTCGGACCAATTCCACCGGCAAATTCCGATATATTCGCGAATATTTCCTTCGTTCTTTGTTACGCCTCGGACAGCGTTCGCTGCGTATCTCGGAGTCGTGATTGTAAGAAAAACGAAAGTGGATAAAAGGACCAGCCTAACTATTCAGAAGATCGACTGACAGTGCAAATCAAAGCCGGCGGTGGAAAAGTCTATACGAATTTGGATCTCGTACCAACAGAAGAACATGACAGAACTAACCTCATCACAAATGCACCGAGTTTACATCCGCAGCGCGTGCTTTGCTCCGAAGTCGGTGTTCCCGCTTATAGTCATCGATGGATCATCAAATGTTGTCAACAGGTAATTTGAAAGGTGAAGAATTTCGGATATTTAAAAGGACGTTCGGCTGTTTCACACTAGTCAAATCAGTGCTAAATTTTTGTAATCGTTTCATTAAAGTTTAATGCATTAAATAACTATAGTGAAGCGTTGATATGTATTGAAGCATGTAAACTTAACCGAGAGAAAAATTAGTAGTGGCGGATTTGCATAAAGTTTAACTGATTAACGTTACTTTCCGATGGGATAAATTTTCGTTTAGTTTTTTCCAAGAATATTCTACAATTTTTTGCCAATTTTGATGAATAATGGCTCATTTTCTTTCTTAAAAGATGCTCTACAAATTGACCGGTTGGATATTTGATATTATTGATCTTTTAATAATTATAGCTGTTTGTTTATGAAAGTATTTTGATTTTTGTTAAACAAATAGATTTGAGAAATATATATATATATATATATATATATATATATATATATATATATATATTGTAACACGATTCTTTATTCCGCGATAATTCGGGAAAATTATCCCGGAGAATCGCTTGACAAATTCGGCACCCTGAAATACACAAAAATGCACTAGGGCGCCAGGCCCTTCTATTAATGCCTGAAGGGCCAAGAGGACGATCGAAAACCACTAATATGCTCGGCTAAGAGCGATAGAACGAGTCGTGGGGGGTTAGAGGGGAGAGTATCGCGAATAACCGCGAATAAAATGTCACCAATATAGCAAGATAACAACACAATTTAATAAAGAAATGTCACACAAAAAGTCTGGTTCCCGGAAGGGGAACCCGTGCTCGTCGGCACAACTGAGGCGATATAAAGAAAAATGGAAATATAATAAAGAACGAGAACGATCAAAAAGAATCAGAATCATATAATAAGAAATTAGAAATATCCAAAAGAATTAGAATCAAATGCCCAGAATGAGCCTTATATAACCGAATAAGAATTATATAAAAGAACAAGGATTCTACGAACGAACTACGAACTCGAATCGAGCCGACTCTACGTACGAGCTAGTAACGGGGTGAGACGGGAAGCGTCTCACGTTGCGAACAACGGATAACGACCGTTTTCCGATAATAATAAAAAATACAATTTCGGGGTGCACACAGCACCTCAACAGCTACTAATAAAGGCACTGACCCACCTCGAATATTCCTCAAAACTGATAATCCCAATAAGCTCAGGTTTCCTTCGATATACTACGTCGTAGACTTTTCTGACACTAGTACCTATGCCACGATGTGCTACTTCCGCGTCCAGCCAACAAGTGGCGATTTTTGGCGCGTGCCGATCACGCGGCGCTAAGCTAGGGCCGGCGCGGTGCGCGGAGCGGAGGGATTCGCATCCCTTCGCGTCACGAGAGATGGCGATTTTACCGTCTTTATTTGAGGGGAGAGCCCTAACTTTATTTTAGGGGAGAGCCCTACCGGGGGTCTCTCTAGTGGGGAGGGGAGCGCGGGGACAGTTTCTACCCGTCGCCCCCCCCACCCAAGGAAACGAAAACTATAAAATAAAAAAATAAAAAAACTAGGCGCAAAAAGGTAAGAACGAAGATAAAAAAATACAAAAGAAATAATGGGAAACTTAAAGAATACAAAACAAAAGAGCAAAACGAAAGAACGAATACAATGCAAAAAAAACTAAACTAAGGTCGGCCCTGGCGGAGCACGTGGGGCCCGTCCGGGCACGCCACGGTCGTATTCTGCCGGCGGCAGACCCGGCAGAATCTTACGACGAACGAAATGACCTAACGGGTATATTGTCGCAAGTGGGCGACGTGATGGCGCCCCACGGCCTTGTCGGTGAGATCGACTAGCTCGACCACCACCGGAGACACGACGTTCGTCACGGTGAACGGTCCCGCGTACTTCGGAGCGAGTTTCGCGGCGACGTTCTGTGCCGCTGATGATAGAATCCTATTTTTTTTTAACACAATATCTCCGACGACATACTGGAGATCTCGCCGGCCCTTGTTGTAGTAGTGAGCCTGACGATCCGAGGCTTTACCGATGTGTTGAGTGACGAGGTCCCGGAGTTCAACAATTCGCTGCATCCGCGCAGCCCATGTCTTTCGGCTGTTCTTCGATATTTCGGCTGGGGGGTCTACCTCCCCTCGCATGAAGCTGGGAGGTCTTGGTTCCCTCCCACTATTGAGGAACATGGGGCTGAGGTGGTTGAGGCTCGTGTGCGGAGCCGTGTTGTACGCGTACTGGAGCTCGTGTAGATGCTTGTCCCATTCACTGTGGTCCTTGCCCAAGTAGGAGGTGATCATTGTCTTAAACGTGCGATTCACTCTCTCCACTGGGTCGGCTTGCGCATGGTAGGGTGGCACGGTGGTCCGATAGATGCCGAACGTCTCTGCGTACTCCCTCAGGGTCTTGTTCACAAACTCGGTCCCGTTGTCGGTATGGAGCACTTCCGGAGCGCCCCCTCGATAAATGATCAATTCTTCAAACGCGGTGATTATCGACTTCGCATCCGCCTTTTTCAGGGGGGCGACCTCGATGTACCGCGAGAATAAATCTTCGAAGATTAACAAGTACGCGTAGCCCGCTTTAGTACGAGGGAGAGGTCCAATGATGTCGGCGGCTACTACCGCCCACGGTTGGCTTATGGAGCGTTTGCCCATGAGGCTGGCTGGTCCTTGGTGTTCCACTTTGTGGCGCAGGCAAGTTTCGCATCGTCCCACGTAGTGCTTCACTTCGCGATACATGCCTGGCCAATAATAATGAACGGCCAGTCGGCGGTATGTGCGGTCCACTCCCGGATGACCGGATGTTGGGTCATCGTGAACCTCCTTCAATACTCGTCCCTGGTCTTCTGGCGGGACTACGAGTTTCCAAGCGTCCAGATCCGGTAGGGCGGCTTCCTTGAAGATGTTGGGCCGATAGTAATATAGGTGACCTTCTGAGAAGGCCCATCCATCATACCGGCGGGGGTTCTTCCGAATAGCCTCTACCCTTTCTTCGTACCAAGTTTTCTCGAGGGTATCTTCCACGGCGCAAAGCTCTGACTGGTACGAGGTCGGTTGGTCTTCGTACATCCTTGACAAGGCGTCTGGTACCTTGTGTTCGGTGCCTTTCCGGTGGATGATGTCGCACTACCAGGCCTGCAGTTTCATCCCCCATCGCGCCAGTCTACCCGCGGGATCCTTAAGATTCTGTAGCCAAGTAAGACTTGCGTGATCGGTAACTACCGTGAAATGGTAGCCCTCAAGATACTGTCTAAATTTTTGGATGGCCCAGACCACTGCTAGACCCTCTTTTTCGGTAGTGGTGTAGCGGGTCTCTGGGCCTGTCATAGTCCGACTTGCGCATGCTATGATGCGCTCTTCTCCGTCTTGGAGCTGGTGAAGTACCGCTCCGAGTCCTCTATCGCTGGCATCGGTGTGGAGGATGAATGGCACCGAGAAATCCGGGTTAGCACCGGAGCCGTGACCAAAGCCTTCTTGAGGGCTTCAAACGCTTCTTCCTGGGCGGAGCCCCACTCCCAAGTAGCTCTTATGCTGGTGAGTTTGTGTAGCGGGGAGGCTATCTCCGCATACTCAGGGATGAACCGTCTATACCAAGAGGTCATCCCTATGAAGCGGCGGAGTTGCTTCACTGTCCGCGGTCTCGGGTACTCTAGGATGGGCTTGGGCTTGTCTGGATCGGTTTGGAGTCCGTCCCGGTTGACTTTAAAGCCCAAATACCGCACTTCGCTCGCGCAGAATTCACACTTGTCGGGGTTAATCACTAACCCCGCCTCCTTGATGATGTCGAGGACTTTTCGGAGCCAATCCAAATGTTCTTCGAATGTCTCGGTTACCACGATAACATCGTCCAGATAAGTGAAGACATTCGGTTCCAATTCCGAATTTATGAGGGAGTCCAGCAAACGCTGGAAGGTGGCGGGAGCATTGCTCAGTCCATAAGGCATCCTTGTAAACTGGAGCAAGCCCCGACCCGGTACGGTGAAGGCCGTTATCTCCTTACTGGCGGGATCCATCGGGATCTGGTGGTAGGCTTGGCTTAAGTCAATTGTCGAAATGTATCTGGCTGACCGGAGCTGATCCAAGATACCGTCCATGTATGGCAGCGGATACGCGTCTTTCTTCGTGACACTGTTGACTTTCCTATAATCCAGGCAGAACCGATACCCTCCTTTGGGTTTCGGTATTAGGACCACTGGAGAGGACCATCCGCTAGTAGAGTGCTCAATGATGCCCTCCGCCAACATCCGATCGACCTCCTCTCGCATAGCTCGTTTCCGAATAGGTGTGGTGTGATAAAACCGTTGTTTGATCGGCTCGTGGCCTTCGACGTCGATTTTGTGGACTGCGAGGTTGGTAAGACCGAATTTGGCAGGTACTGGGTCGACATATTCCTGCAAAAACTCAGTTAGTTGTTGTTTTTGTTCGTCGGCCAAGTCTGCGATTCCCAGTAACTCGTCGCCCACCATGGTTAGGGCCGCATGGTCGTAAAAGGGGTGGCGTTCTATGCTACCCACGACGGCCCATGTCTGGCTATGCCCGTCCATTTTAAAGCCGAAAACCTTGATAAAATCCATGCCCAAAATACAAGGTTGCGGGAGCTTCTCGAATATGCGAATGGGCATCGCTCGGATGGCCCCATCCACTTTCACATCGAGGGAGACTTCCCCCGATATTGGCTCTACCGCTCCGTTTCCCACGGTGACACGAACCCATGGCGTCGGGTTAATCGATTGGTGGAGTTGTGCGACTATTTCTAGGCCGGTTCTATCCAAGTAAGTCCGATTTGATCCACAGTCCACCAGTGCCCGGAGAGTCCGTTTCCCTACCCTGGCCGAGATGAATACTCGGTCATCCTGACCCCGGTGTTCGGGTACGTAACAAGATATCCGATCTATTTCGGTGACCAACGTTTCCGATGTGGATGACTCTCCGTGGTCCGCCCGTCCCATGGTTAGCAATTCTTCGGTGTCATACGACAGTTGCCCCAAGTTATTTTGCCCAATATGTTCCGATTCATTGGCGGAGGAATCCGTGGATCGCTCGGGAGGGGCTGACGCCCCCACCACCGAGGGTCCATCCCTCGACGCCGTTTTTTCCAAATTTCCGATTTCCAAAATGTCCTCGGCGGAAGCTACCAGTGTGAGGCACTCGGGAGTGGCTACCGCCCCCTCGACCGAGTTTTCCTCCCTGGACGCTTGCCCGAGCAACGCAATGGAGCTGATCGACGTCTCGACCGGCTCCTCCGAAATTTTTAACGTATGCTGGAGGGCCAGGGTGTCTAATGTTATTCCCTGGACCACGTTTAGGGAGGTCTCTCCACCAGGAGACTCGTTTCTCACTGAGAGCGAGTCATCGTCCTTTGTCGAAGATTGTTTTTCCAAAACTACTTCACGACACCCCCCCTTCCTTACAGAAGGCCCAGGGGTCTCCAATACCGAATCTACCTCATGTACCACTGCCGGGGGCGGAACCTCCGACGATGTTGTCGGAGGGCAGCTCCCGGCCAGCGGCGGGGTATTTGGAGTAGGCGCGGGGGGCTTGGCCCCACGCTCTATCCTGGGGGCGGGGGGGTCCTTTCGAATCACCCTCGCTCCCGGTTTTCCAAAGACTATGGGGGGACTCCTGATTACTTCTCCAAGGAGCCCCCCGGCCCGTTTTCCGAACAGGTGGGGCAATTAGTTACTGTGTAGCCCGGGGTGTGGCACTTAAAGCACCTCACTTGTCTAGGGTGAGGGCATGCCAACGCGCTATGTCCTTTCTGCGCGCAGTTCCAGCATTCGAGGTCCGGTCGATTCGTCATGGCCTCTTTTCGTGCTGTGTAGGTTTGCGGCGGGGTTGTTGACTTTACCTCTGGCGGGGATGTGGCTACGGGTGTTTCCGAAATTTTGCCTCCACCCGTGGGGGCAGTGCTTTTCACTTGCGGCTTCTCGGTAGCCGGGGTCTTCGAGCTTGATGGTTTGCGGGTGCGACTCTTCTTCTTGTCGTCCTTTTTTTTCTTGGATGGCGTCTTCTCAGGCTCGCTAACAGCGCATACCCCGGTCGGTGCCGGGAAGAGATCGCGGTGTGGTCGCGGACCTTGGTCTTTGGAATCCGTTTTGGTGGGTTCCCCTCTCGCCCATTTGCCTTCGACCCGAAGGAGCGCTTTCGCGAACGAGTCATAGCAGGTGAAGTCCTCGCGGTCCAGGAAAAGGAAGTAGTCTTTTCGCAATCCCTCAAACGCCCTGTCCAATTGCTTTCTTACCGAGATAGCTTTGGGGAGTTGATCGTATAAATTCCTCAAAGCCACGATGTAGTGGACGCCATCTTCGTCGGGTTTCTGGTCCCTGTCTCGGATGCGTTGTTCCAGCTTCCTTTGGCTGGCGTCCTCTACGAACCAAGACCGAAAATGTCGACAGAAGTCCGACCACGAGCGCCATGCGTGCTTATTCTGTCGATGCCAGCTGAGGGCTACGCCCTTCAGAACTTCGGGAAGCAGAGTGAGCCGATCCTCTCCTGCGATCTTCCTCGCATCACATTTATCTTTAAAATGGACGAGGAAGTCTTCGGTGCTTTCCTGTTTAGTTCCTCCGAAGCTGATTCCCCATTTCCGAGCATGTTCGACGCTGGGAAGAGATTTCTCGGACACACTACTGTGTCCCGAGCGGTAGGAATGGCGTGAGCTCCTTCGGTGAGTGGAACGACCTGAGTCACGGGACCGTTGCCTGTCTCTCGAAGAGTCGTCGGTGTCCGAGTCCTTATGATGCCTCTCGTGCCGCCCGGGGTCTTCGCGCCGCCTGACCGATCTTCTCGATTCTCCTCGCCGCGTACTTCCACTGTCGTCGGAGCGGTAGTGGTTCCTATGAGAGGACCCCCTTCTTCGAGCTGGCGAATGTCGGCGATGTCCCCTATGGTCCGCTTCCGACTCCTCGCTGGAGCTTGACCGATGTCGGTTGTGGGGGCGCTGGCGGCGTCCATGACCCGGCCGCCGGGCACTGTGATCTCGTCCCGAGTGTCGTGGTGAGTAGCGGGGGGAACTGGCTCGATCCGAGGAGTCCGATTCGTGGCGTCGGCGGGGCCGGGTAGGCGTGCGACCGCTCGCACGACGACTTGACCTTCTATCGCTACAATCTCGTTGGTTTGGGGCGAGCCGTGTACTCGTCGCGCGTGGGGGGTAGTACTCTTATTCCCCTCCACTGGACTCCGAGGCTCTGGGCCGCCGGCGCCTTTCCTTCTTCGTTCTGCGATCGGGCGTGGGGCTCCGTGAGCTCTCACCACTGGAGGAACTGGTCCGCTTGGGCTTCCTCCTCGTAGACTCTGGGCTTCTTGTGGACGGCAGGTGTCGCACCACCAATTGGGCGAGTTGTTGCATCACGAGGCTCAGGTCCAAGTGACCTCCGGTCGATACACTGGCTGCGGTGGCGGGCTGCACAGACTCTCCTCGAGTTACCTGGGCCGCGACAGTTCCGCTGTGTGGTTTCGGCATCGGCGGGAGAGGGCCTCCCCTTCCCGCCGAAATCTCTCTTCGTACTGCCCCGGTCCTTGCGGCTGGTGGGTCCGCAAAGCTCACTTGGGTCCTCGAGCGATCGGAGGCGGTTCTCGCGGGGTGGTCGGGGACGGGGGAGTGAGTGGGCCACCTGGCCTCCCGAACTCCTCCCGGCCTTTCGGGCAATGCTCTGTCCGCCGGGCTTCCAATTGGTTTCCGTAGAACGCTGGCCTTCGGTATCGGGGGTGGATTTGACCACCAGGCATTTCCAAACGGTCCCGACGCGTTGGTAGGGACTGCCGCGTGGGACGCCTGTACCTCCGGCGCGAGGGTGGTTTGTGGGGGTGTCTTCCTGGCCCCCTCGTTCGACGCTTGTCCGACGGGGGTGGATTCCCCCGCTGGAAGGGCTGCCCCCTCCTGGGCTTCCGGGTCCCGGCATGCTATGCTCCAGCATGGACCGAGCCGCTATGCGCGCCTCCATCACGGCGTTCCAATTCGCTCGAACCCGATCGCACAGATCTTGTGAGGTTCCGCGGGTATTCAACCCCGCGCTCTGTAGCCACTGTTCCAGTTGTTCGCGCGTATATCCTTCTGCTCCCGAATCCATTATTTCACGCCACTTAAATACTATATTTCGGCGAAACTATGCGCAGATTCACTGATTTAAACCTAAATACTATCTCTAATTTCTCCACGAAAAACAAGTTAGGGTGTCGCAACGACGTTCCCGATTTCCAAAATCCGACCGACTTGTTGGCTTCAGGACGGATGGTGGTGGGTCTGCTCCCTCCGAATACTGGGTTGAGATACAAAATTAACAAAACAAAATAGCCGATTTTTCCTAGTACTCTTGACGACCGCTCGCCGTAGAGTTAATCGGTCTGACCACGGTGGTATAGACCTCGTACGCGCAACGATAATTATGATGGCCACGGGGACTGAAGGTCCCACGGTGACTGAACCCAGCGAGGGCTCCTCGCCCCTCCCCAAACAGACGGTGTTAAATCAAGGGAGGGTACCCTAGGGTACCAAGAGGTGCGGGAGTTACGCCTTTGGACGCCCAGCGGGGTGGCAATCAAGACAACTAACAAGCAGAACAACAACCAATTCCAAATCGACACGGACCGTAGGACCCAGGCACGGGGTATCCTTTCAACAGAGACACTCGTGCGACGAACGCGAGGTTATCACGGGGGATATTCTCCTTCGCGGCCGGGCTCGGAAATGTTACACGAGCCGGCGCAGTCCTTGAGACGTAAGGTCCACTTCCGGTGGGACTCTATCGGGTACCTATTTAAAGAATCGTTTATCTTTCTCTCGAAAAGGGATTCCCCAAAAAGCTAACAAATCTCCCAAGAGTATTGGTTCTGGCGCCGAGTTACGGGTCCCCGAAAACAAATAATCAATTTGCAGAAAGATTAAAGTTCTCAAGCGTATTAGGTCCCCCGAAATTCCGATTTTTTTTTTCCCACCGAAAGATGTCAATCCCAGAAACTAAATTTCCACAAAAATACCGGCTCCAAAAAAAAGTTATATTTCTCCAAACAAAACAATTCCCAAAAGGTTAAATTTATCAAAAGCCACGATACGAAGTCCCAACAAAATTAAGTTTCCCACACAGTATTAATCCCCAGAGTTAAAAGGTCCAAAAAGTAGCCGATCCAGAAAGTTAGCGTTCCGAAAAACAACTCTCACTCTCCAAACGTGGAAGGTCGACGAACGTAGGGTCACCCCAAGACGCATGGAGATTCTTACAACAATTCCAATTCCAACAATAGTTTCAAGATTCGAAAATAGTGTCTAGTTCCAAAAATAGTTTCAAATTTCAAAGACAGTTTAAAGTTTCACAAATAGTTTCAACTTTCCAAGATAGTTTAAAGTTTCCCAAATAGTTTCAAATTCCAAAAACAGTTTCGTCGTCAAAAACAATGGTGATTCTTCAAAACCAATGCTCGATTTCCCCCAACGATGTTGAGGGTACCAAACCCGGGTTGAATTTTCGAAGATAAGGTTATGTTTCGAAAGGGGGATCGTCGTTCCCAAACGAAAAAATTTTTATTGTCCAAAATAATCTTAATCTGCAAAACGGGTTTAGTTCTCCAAGATAAAGATAATTTTTCAACTGCTGTTAGTTTTCCACAAATAACTTGAAGTTGTAAAAACCACTTTTACTTCTCAAATAGTTCTCAAAAATCACTTCTAATTTCCAAAAAAAATTGTTAATCTACCAAAATCATGTCCATCTTCCAACTATTTTTAATTTCAGGACAGGATTTTAATTTATGACATTAAAGTCAATTCTCAAAAAGAAGTTTTATTTTTCCCAAAAGAATTTCAATGTTAAAAAAAATAAGTTTTATTTTAAGCGTTTTAATCGTAGAAAAACAATCAATTGTCCCATGCAGCTCTTAATTTGGCAAGATGCCTGTAATTTTCAAAAGTGATGGCTACTTCTCGAAAAATGATTTCAGTTCGAGACCCTAATTTGACTCTTCACAAATAATGTTAGTTTTCCCCCAGTCCCCTTCAATTCTCAAAACGACTTTTAAATTTCCGGTCTAATTCTCAAAAATAATTTTATGTTTTAGAATCAAGGTTAAACTCACAAATAATACTAAATTTCGAAAAAGTTTTAGATTTCGACGTAATTTTACTTTTCCCACAAATAAGTTAATTGGCAAAAACAATTTTAATTTCCAAAAAAAATATCTTTACTCTTCCCGAACACTTTTTAGTCGTCGAAACTAGTTTGCACTTCCCGACATAACTTTTAATTTCCCGAAATAACGTTTAATTTCCGGACATAATTGGCGATTTCCCGGAGCTAAGTTGTAATATTCAAAAAGCATGGGAATTTTTCCCGATCACTTTTGGATGTTCACAAGAATGATTTTCATTTCCAAGGATAATTTTTAAATTCGAAAATAATTTTTAATTTTCAAAAATAATTTCTAATTTTCAAAAATAATTTTTAATTTTCAAAAATAATTTTTAATTTCCAAATACAAGTTTTAATTTTCCCAAAAAATAATATTACTTCGCAAAAATGATTTTTAATTTTCAGAAATAATTTTTAATTTTCCAAGAATAATGTTTAAGTTTGAAAATAATTTTTAATTTCGGAAATAGTTTCTAATCTTCAAAAATAATATTAAGTTGCAAAAAGGAGTTTTCAAAAATAATTTTTACTTTTCAAAAGCAAATTTTAATTTTAAAGAATAATTTTTAATCTTCAAAAAAAATAATTTTTATCTCCCCAAATAACTTTGAATTTTCAACAATAATTTTCATTTCCAAAAACAATTTTCAATCTTCAAAAATACTAGGGAGTTGCCAACAACCAATTTTTATTTACAAAAATCGTTTCAATTTTCCTACACGAAATTCACTATCGTTTGGTTGCGTGCGGGAGATATAATATCTCCTTCCGTATAGTGAGGCTCGTATCCCGCGTACTCTCGCACTAGGCTGGGTGCACTAGCACCCAACAGATAGCTTCTGAAATAAAATTTTATTTCGAGGAATATTTCATTCCCCGTGATAACCGAAAATGCTGTCTAAATCGTCGCCCGAGTACTCGCTGTTTGTTATTGTTCGCGTGGCCCGGCGCTCTGAGTCGCGCCAGCGGTCAGCGGCTCACGCTTGCCTCTGCTTGCGCGAGCGGCCTATGCTATAGCCGCGTCCTCGTCGCTCTCGTTACGAGCCCCGCGAATCTCAATTACACCGCTCGCACCTATGAATTACGGTCTACTCTACTATCCTTCCGCGGCTATTCTCCCGATGAGACTCTCCTCTCGGGCCCCACGTTGGGCGCCAAATTGTAACACGATTCTTTATTCCGCGATAATTCGGGAAAATTATCCCGGAGAATCGCTTGACAAATTCGGCACCCTGAAATACACAAAAATGCACTAGGGCGCCAGGCCCTTCTATTAATGCCTGAAGGGCCAAGAGGACGATCGAAAACCACTAATATGCTCGGCTAAGAGCGATAGAACGAGTCGTGGGGGGTTAGAGGGGAGAGTATCGCGAATAACCGCGAATAAAATGTCACCAATATAGCAAGATAACAACACAATTTAATAAAGAAATGTCACACAAAAAGTCTGGTTCCCGGAAGGGGAACCCGTGCTCGTCGGCACAACTGAGGCGATATAAAGAAAAATGGAAATATAATAAAGAACGAGAACGATCAAAAAGAATCAGAATCATATAATAAGGAATTAGAAATATCCAAAAGAATTCGAATCAAATGCCCAGAATGAGCCTTATATAACCGAATAAGAATTATATAAAAGAACAAGGATTCTACGAACGAACTACGAACTCGAATCGAGCCGACTCTACGTACGAGCTAGTAACGGGGTGAGACGGGAAGCGTCTCACCTTGCGAACAACGGTTAACGACCGTTTTCCGATAATAATAAAAAATACAATTTCGGGGTGCACACAGCACCTCAACAGCTACTAATAAAGGCACTGACCCACCTCGAATATTCCTCAAAACTGATAATCCCAATAAGCTCAGGTTTCCTTCGATATACTACGTCGTAGACTTTTCTGACACTAGTACCTATGCCACGATGTGCTACTTCCGCGTCCAGCCAACAAGTGGCGATTTTTGGCGCGTGCCGATCACGCGGCGCTAAGCTAGGGCCGGCGCGGCGCGCGGAGCGGAGGGATTCGCATCTCTTCGCGTCACGAGAGATGGCGATGGTCGTCTCTCCGGAGCGAGCTAGTTGTCGTGGCGGAAGTCCGGGACTCTCGCGTTGCGATCCTAGGCCGCGACTTGCTGCTGCCCTGTTGCTGGTGATCGGTGCTCTCCTTCGCCGGTGATGTACGTCATCTCGACGCATCAGAGGGGACATGTAAGACTCGAAATAAATAGGAAATAAGCGCATTTTCTTAAATTAGCGGCCCTGGTCGGCTCGATTCGGTCGTCTCTCGGCAGACTTGCTCGAATTTTCGCGCCTCTAACGACGGCGTCGTCGTGCAGGCTTGCTGGCTGGACACTCTTCGATGCATTTTCTCTCAAGGGAGAGGGAGAGCTGCAGCGACACCGCCGTAACGCGAAATGCCGCGTTACAATATATATATATATATATATATTGTGACGAGGCGTTACCACGCGCTCGCAGCAGCGCGCTTGGTCGCGAATGCTCGCGCACCGAGACCCCGGAAAAAGTTACATAGCAACAGAATCGCTTCCCGCCGCCGAGGTCCGAACCGTTGCGAGAACAATGTATTGCCGTGTGGACTATTGATTGCAGGATCTACGAGAGTTAGAGAGAGAGGCTCGAGAGCCTCAGCGAGAGTCGAGGATGGAAGGAGCGCGAGGGAGAGGCAACGAGAAGCCGATCGACGTCGAAGACGATCGATGGCAGGCCGTGACCCCCACCGCGGACGTCCGGAGACCCCCGAACTACGAAGACCCGCACAAAGCGGAGACGAGAAGAATAGGAGAAAAGAATTTAGTCTCGTTTAGGCAGGCAATGAATTAATTAGTCTAATTTCGACAGGCCGCGCATTCAGAAATATAATTCCGGCAGGCCTCGCGTTGAGAAGTACTCTGAGCAGTAATTGAAAGGAAATAGAAAATTAGTAGTTCGCGGACGTGAGTCTTCGTGGATCATTCCGTAAAAGAAAGAAAAACAATTACGTCGAGTGGTTAGCGTGCCCTTGCGACTACTAGATAAAGGATTTGCTACGTTCGTTATTAAGCGGTATTGAAAGACTCGGAGATAGAGCGCTCGAGCGATTCTCGCGCATATCTCGAGACACCGTGTTCCCGCGTGTGAAAATCCCGAGTGTCGTAGATCTCGGTTAGGAAAACCGATCGATTCGTGCTCGGAGAGTAGCCGCGAGGAGAATTCAGCTAGCAAGGAGATTGAAGGAAACCGACGGACGGACTGCAGGGAAACCAGCGAATAAGGTAGGCGCACGTGGTGCACTATTATACTGTACTCAGCCGTGCTGCTGAAGGATTGCTCGTTGCCGCGTCCGGTCTTTCGGTAAACTATTTAGCAGTAGATTTCGTGTGATAATTGAGAACAAAGTAAAGTAGACTCGAGCGATAGCGTCGCGTGCGTGAAGACCCGCGGTACATGTCGGACTCGAGTCAATATTGTAATATTTCTTTTGTTGTTTTTTTTTTTGGTTGTTATTCATTATTCTTAATAAATCTTTTGTTACGGTTGTGGGAATGAGAAATATTCGTTCGGGTGATTTATTTTGCATGCCTCGAACTGCCCCCCTTTTCAGCTAGTCGGCCAGTTTAAGAAAGAAACATCGAACGGGAAGGAAACTCCCTGGCTTTCGGGATAGAATAGAGAGCCTGGCGCCCATCAAGGTCATATGAAATCAGGTGTTAAGTGCGGGTAAAAATCGAGTGAGAAACCTCGGGCGTCGTTATATTTGGGCGTTGGATCTTGCACGAGTGGCCGAAATACTCGTGGTAAGGGCCCGTCACAATTTTTGGCGCCCAACGTGGGGCAATGCATAAAATTTCGGACTCATCCAGGCGAAATTTGACAGTCAGTGTGCAATAAATTTTCAGCGCGTCGAGAAAAGTTCGGAAAAATAATATTCGGTAAAATATTGATTCTCCGCGCGTAGTAAAATTTGAAAGTGAAAATTTGTAATTCGAAAAATTAAAAGTTTTATCTCGGAAGAATTCGAAGAGAATCTTTCGGAAATAATATTCAGTGAAAATACTCGGTATAATATTCGTGCGGGTTGAGCGTTGCTAAGCCGAGCAAGAGTCTCTCGAGTGTCCGCGCGTAAACACTGGGAGTAATAGTGTAAACACCGCGCGGCGAACCTTCGTAGAGCCAGTTCGAAGAGCTCGAACGAGAACACGAACGAAAAAAATATTTCGTGGTGAATATTTCTCGTTTCTCGCCGCACGAAATTCGAGACCGAGAAATTAAGTGACTATTTCTTCGAGAGTGTGAGCACGAGCCTCGAGTGTCCGCGCGTTAGAGACAGAAGAAAACGTAAACACCGCGCGTCGACGTTCGGCCGAGCCAGCTCGAAGCGAGATAAATGAATCGTGTGTAGAAAAACTTGACTCTAGTGAATATTTCGGCTCTCGAAATTTAAGAGAGCGAATATTAAAGTATTTTTGAGTGTACCGTGAAAACTTCAGACAATACAAGATGGCTGAACCGAATTATTCGGTAAAATCGACCCCCCACTCGAGTGAACACAACGATGTGACGAGTGACGACACACGTGAACGAAGTCGTAGTGTATTAGATCGTGCAGCGTGGATCGATATATTACCAAGACGAAAAATCCGACTACTGTTGAGAGACGCGAACGCGTGTGAGGAGGGGGACGATGACGTAATACGCGATCGGTTGCAGAGGTTAGACCTCCGCGAAAGTGGAATCCCCGGAATAAAGTGGAGTGAAGAGGACAATATGCCGGGATTGGACGAACCGATCGTACCCGAGCACGCGAACGTCGACGAAATGACATTTACGCAAGCGCGTGACACCCTCCGCGCGTTGCTGTTGAACCCCGATGGTGTTACGGCCGTTGCGCGAAACCGGCTTCGACAGTTCGTGAATACTTCGCGGCGAGAGCTGAGTAGCTCGCGACCTGTGAGCCCAGCTGATCCGTCTCGAGGCGCCATCCCGAAGAAACACGGGGGGATTAAAGAAAACCCGCCGAGTGACAGCAGGACTTCTCCAAACAAAATGAAAAGACGATTAATTCCGGCAGATTGGGACAGCGTCGCCGACCTGGATTTCCAGCACTTTGAAGAAAAGAGTGCGAACGTGACGCTGCGCCGATGCGAGACCTCGCGAAGAGTCCGCAAGGACGTACCAGAGGAGACGCAAACTGGCACAGCCGATCGGCGGAAATCTATTGGTCCGAGATGTCAAGACGCTGGCACGCAGACAGACAGCGATCCCGATCCGAGGAGGAAAAATAGGAAAACGAGGAAATACCGTAAATCCGGGAGTGATATGAGCTGCCGATCCCGTAATGCGCCGAGGAGAAGAACGAAGCACGAGCTAACCGAGGTCTCGTGCAGTGATTCAACAGCATCGGAGGAAAGTGAGGCGAGCTCTCGATCTACTTCTGACAGCGCGAGTGAGACAGACGACACGTGGCACACAGTCGAGAGCCGCGGAGACCGTCGGAGACGATGGCGCGGCGAGCGCGCAGCACCGAGGCCTCAACGACGGAATCGAAGACCACCCCGCGTGCGCGACATTGGCGACATCGCGAGAAAATGGCGATTAACTTTCACGGGAGAAGACGACTTCGGCTGTGAGGAATTTCTAGAGCAAGTGCGAGAAAAACTTCTTGCCTCAGACATCCAGTACGAAGAGCGATTGCAAGTACTCCCAGAAGTGCTAAAAGGACGCGCCATCCAGTGGTATCGATCGAATCGAATATATTGGCGATCGTGGCGCGACTTTGTGAAAGATTTCCGTGCATGGTTCAGTTTGGATCGAGACCAACAAGGACTGAAGGATGACATACGGAAAAGGACACAAGGATTACCTGATCTGCTTGCAGGGATTGTACAACAGGCTGCGAAAACGAAAGAGTGTTCGTCATCAACTTGATCAGGCATACGCTGGCCTCCGTCCTGAGTACTGGGATCGAATCGAGCGATGTGATTTTCGATCATATGCGGAACTCGTGAAGCGCACGTCGTGGGTAGAGCAACGATGGGCAAGAGCATTGGCCCGACGCCCCCCACCGAGTCGCAACGAGTCGCTCGCTAAAGAGTTCGCCTGGGTCGGAAAATCGCGAGCTCCGCCGAGAAGTGCCGACGCGCCGAAGCCGGCTGCGCGCACTCAACATCGACCGCCTGCGCCAAGAATCAACGCAGTGGCAGAAGAGTCAGCTGAGTCAGTGGAGCCAGCACCCCAAAAGCGGCGAAGACGACGAGCGAAGCGCAAGAGCGGGGGTACCGAAGTAGCCGAAGTCGAGACAGCGGCCGCACCCCAGACGTACGCTTGAGCCGCCGCACAGCAGCCAGCTCACGCAGCAGCGCCGCAGCCGCAGCGAAGAAGCGAGCCGCCGCAGCCGCAAGCGAGACAGCCGCCGAGCGGGGGAAATGCCGGGAACGTACGCTCGCAAGCGGATCGTACCGTGCAGGCTGGAGAAAATAGCCAAAATCCTCCCCGCGGACAGCTGAGCGGTTACCGTAGACTCCCACCATTCTGCCTTAATTGTGGTGATACGGGACACTTCGGGCGAGATTGCAGAGAACCACGAGTGATATTATGCACAGCGTGCGGCCGCCGAGACGTCAACAGTGCGACGTGCGGCTGTGCGTTGTCAAAAAACGCCAATCGGAACTGGCCTCCGCGGGACAGCCAGCGCACCGACTAGAAGCCGACCCGCAGCAGACGAGAGAAGAGCAGACCACGATACCTGACCAGCTCTATCCCCTCCCTAGTTCCTTCCAGGGTGCAGTTCACGCCGAGAATCCGAGTATGAACGATCGCGTAATTTTAAGAGCGAGTACATCGAGCGTTCCGCGTAATAATTTTTCAGCACAGGTAGAGGAAGTCGAAACAGGTGAGTCCCCTTACAGGTTGACTGGGATATGGACGCTGGATCGGTACAGCTCAAGTGAGTCTGAAAATGAAAATGAAATTTTTCCTGAAATTGAAAACGGTAATGTAAGCATTGTCGCGATAAATGACGCGTTAGAGACCGGTAGAGAAATATCCGCGACTCGCGCGAACGACGTATGTGACACCGCGTGGAAAAATCCGAAAATAATTGAGCATCGTGAGAGCGAGACCGCGATCGAGACAAGTCTGCCCGAGCACGCGAATTTCCTCGGATCGTTTCCCCCACCACCAGAGGAGTGGCAGCGCGAGTCGGGACGAATTCGAATTTTCGTTGAGTTGCTTATCGGCGGGAAAGTACTCGAAGCGTTGATAGACACGGGTGCTACTATTTCGGTTTTCGGGCGTGTTGGAGGAGAAATAGTACGTGATTTAAGCTTGCCGCACCCAGAATATCCGCCGAGTCGTAACGACTATGTGACGATGGCTAACGGTACGCCGGAGCGAGTGATCGGAGAGGCATTATTCCCGATTGAACTCGACGGTGTGCAAAAATGGTTTCCGTCAATAATCGTGAAACATTTAAAATCAAATTGTCTATTGGGAATGGATTTTATCGGAGTTATCGGAGTTAACGTGCACGGAGGACGTAGCACGTGGTCATTGGACGAGGTAGGGATAGAACATCCGATCGTACGCTCGAGCGACGAGCTCGCGACACTCGGTGTTTGTTTTGGTTTACAAGAGCTTGTCAGCACACAGCCGGATCGCTTAAAAGAGTTGCTCGATGAAATAATACCGACCACGCCACAAGACTTCGAAATCGCGGTAACATCAACGCAGCAGGTGATAGACGCGCCGAACGATAGAGCCGCGAAACAGCGAAGGTATCGGCGCTCTCAAAAATTCGCGAAGAAATCCGCCGGTCCATACGAAGTCGCGAGAGTCGTGTCGCGAAGCGTAGTAGAATTGACCGATCCAGACGGCCGACCTGCGGGGAGATGGCATGTGAAAGACCTGAAATTGGTGAGTAACGTGCAAACCCCGGAACGCTCGATGACGCAAGCGGAATAAAGAAAGATAAAAACAGCTTAGAAAATTGTCATTATTTTGTTGGGAATTAATTTTAAAAAAAAATGGTTTTTGCGGCGACGGAAGACTGGGAGATGTGTGGGGAGCGATTCTGGAGCATAGCGCGTTGCAATGGTGTATCGGCGTGTGCCTACCTCGCGTTAGAGCGGGTAGTTTGGCCTAGTGGGGGGATGTGACGAGGCGTTACCACGCGCTCGCAGCAGCGCGCTTGGTCGCGAATGCTCGCGCACCGAGACCCCGGAAAAAGTTACATAGCAACAGAATCGCTTCCCGCCGCCGAGGTCCGAACCGTTGCGAGAACAATGTATTGCCGTGTGGACTATTGATTGCAGGATCTACGAGAGTTAGAGAGAGAGGCTCGAGAGCCTCAGCGAGAGTCGAGGATGGAAGGAGCGCGAGGGAGAGGCAACGAGAAGCCGATCGACGTCGAAGACGATCGATGGCAGGCCGTGACCCCCACCCCGGACGTCCGGAGACCCCCGAACTACGAAGACCCGCACAAAGCGGAGACGAGAAGAATAGGAGAAAAGAATTTAGTCTCGTTTAGGCAGGCAATGAATTAATTAGTCTAATTTCGACAGGCCGCGCATTCAGAAATATAATTCCGGCAGGCCTCGCGTTGAGAAGTACTCTGAGCAGTAATTGAAAGGAAATAGAAAATTAGTAGTTCGCGGACGTGAGTCTTCGTGGATCATTCCGTAAAAGAAAGAAAAACAATTACGTCGAGTGGTTAGCGTGCCCTTGCGACTACTAGATAAAGGATTTGCTACGTTCGTTATTAAGCGGTATTGAAAGACTCGGAGATAGAGCGCTCGAGCGATTCTCGCGCATATCTCGAGACACCGTGTTCCCGCGTGTGAAAATCCCGAGTGTCGTAGATCTCGGTTAGGAAAACCGATCGATTCGTGCTCGGAGAGTAGCCGCGAGGAGAATTCAGCTAGCAAGGAGATTGAAGGAAACCGACGGACGGACTGCAGGGAAACCAGCGAATAAGGTAGGCGCACGTGGTGCACTATTATACTGTACTCAGCCGTGCTACTGAAGGATTGCTCGTTGCCGCGTCCGGTCTTTCGGTAAACTATTTAGCAGTAGATTTCGTGTGATAATTGAGAACAAAGTAAAGTAGACTCGAGCGATAGCGTCGCGTGCGTGAAGACCCGCGGTACATGTCGGACTCGAGTCAATATTGTAATATTTCTTTTGTTGTTTTTTTTTTGGTTGTTATTCATTATTCTTAATAAATCTTTTGTTACGGTTGTGGGAATGAGAAATATTCGTTCGGGTGATTTATTTTGCATGCCTCGAACTGCCCCCCTTTTCAGCTAGTCGGCCAGTTTAAGAAAGAAACATCGAACGGGAAGGAAACTCCCTGGCTTTCGGGATAGAATAGAGAGCCTGGCGCCCATCAAGGTCATATGAAATCAGGTGTTAAGTGCGGGTAAAAATCGAGTGAGAAACCTCGGGCGTCGTTGTATTTGGGCGTTGGATCTTGCACGAGTGGCCGAAATACTCGTGGTAAGGGCCCGTCACAATATATATATATTATATATATATATATTTATAATAGATTTTTATTACTTTCAGAACAAACCTCTTGATCCTTCGCCGTACAAGATTCCCGCTGTGAATACACAAAATAGCGGATGCGTCACGTCCTGATGTCAACGCTTGTAATCAGCAAGTCAGAATCAGCACCAATCAAAACAAGAATTAACTGACACAATTGCCGTTTTAAGGTAGTAAAGTAACTAGTCAAACGGGAGTCGCATTATGAAAATATTTAAATATGACGATGATAATTCTGACAAATAGTGATATGATAACGATAAAATATTAACTTAGGCCTAATTTTGACTCATTTGACTTATAATCAATTTTGGGAACATTCCACCTTAATACAGCCGCAATTTTAATAAAAAATGTAGATAATAGTAGAAGATCCGTTATTGAAATGAATATTTTTTTAAAATATACCGTAATTGTAAGACTATTATAAATTTGCAATATAGATTTTACATGAGAAACGAAGGCAAATTCGAGTGTTTGATTGATTTTATGGAAAAACAAATTTTATCGTGATACTTGTCTGATTTATTGTATCTTTCTCTTTTCGTACTATATTAGAACGTATTTATTTTATAATAAATATGTTATATAAGATAAATATTTTTATACAAGACATCTCATGTAATTACTCATTATGCATGAATACAAGTACAAATAAATCAAATATTGATAGTCATGGTATATCTTTATAGAACATAATTTTTCCTATTACTTATTAAGTTTTATTCATATTAATAAAAATATGTATATCGTATTTGGAATGTTATTGTAATCTAAAATTATAATTTTGTATACAGAATATTGTAATACAGCGCAACTTTTATATGGTACATTTTTGTCCCATTTTGTATGTCACAATAAGATTTCATCGAACTTGTTATACGTGATAAAAGAAACGATTATTTAAACTATTCTTCTTTATATCTTGTAAATTTGAATTAATTATTTTACCCAAGAATAATAATAAATCCACACGGACCAGATATAGCACTTTATTAGCAAAATTTTCATAATAACAATCTGGAATCTTTAATATTTGCGAAGTACCAAGAAACATTGCGTAACACGTGAATTTTCACGAAGATCAGATGACATAATTAGCAACCGAAAAATCGCCATTTACAGTAAGTACAATGTTTATCTCTATAACAAAATATATTTATTTATTTTTGCATAATTCGCTCGTTACTTAAATATTCGTCATTAAGTATAACATCCAGCTTCCCAAAACTCGTGAAAAATATACGAAAACTGTGTTTTTAAATAGAAACAAAAAATGTTGGTCAGAGAAAATTTTTTTCTTTTTTTTTAAACGAAAAAGATAGTTTTAATGTTATTTTTTATTAAAAGGATTAAGGATTGTACCAATCGAGGAAAAGAAGTGAAAACGATATAACTAACAAGAAAAATAAGATCCACACCCTGAGACCGGCATTTCGCTGTATCGCTTGCCGAATCTGTTTGTTAGCTTCTTTAACATTCTCGGTAGATCCAACAACGGTCGTCATGAGTCGATCCAAATCTTTGTCCTAATCTAGTACTTTTTCCGCGAAAATCTCTTGCAGTTCGGCAATATGAACGACTTTGCTTTCAATCTGCTTCACCTCTTCAGTAAGAGTGTTGAGCTCGTTATACAATTTTTAATTTTTAGACTCGAACATCTGAATATCTTCGGTCGAGAGTTCTTCCTCATAGGTAAATGAATAAAAATCCATAAAAGGAAGATTTGGAAAAAAAACAACCGAAAAATATTTGAAAAGAAAAAAAAACAAATAAAAATTGACATAAACATTACAACATAAATCTATTTAAACAAATCGAAGTACTCAAAAAGTTAAAAAAGTGTTATGTATTATTAAAATAAGTATGACACTTCACGTCACATTACACATACATAATAAATTATTAAATTACATTAGCATTTAATCGGATTTAAAGCATTATAATTCCAAAGATCATTTATATTTTGTAAAAGAAAATATATCTTCAAAAGAACTATTCATTGTTGATCGAGAAATAAATAACTTATCAAAAACACGTATCTGTTTCTAATACTTTTTTTTTTATTCGCGTTATACATTTCTTAATAGATATCCGTAGAATTTCGGTCAGGGAAAATTGATAAATTGGTCAGGGAAAAATCAGGGAAAAGTGAGGGAATTTTTTCCCGAAAAAAACGGCCATCATGCAATCGAAATGTGTTTCTTCCATATTCTATAATATTATTATAAATGTAATTTTTGCTTTCTCATAGAGAAAGCTTTGTTTTGATTTGATTTGATTTGATTTGATTTGATTTGATTTGATTTATTCATAGGTACGGGCAGAGCCCAATTACAATTTAGGGCAGGAAGTTAGCCTGCCACTATATACACTTGGTAGTTGAGAGGATTTATACATATAATTCAGCCTTATTTTAACAATAATATTTAACATTAGGTGATAACTTTTTACGCCAATCGAGGAAGAAGAATCCGTACGAAAGAATAATAAAGGCTAATAATGAAATAACAAAATAGCAATAGTGAGGATATATATATTAACATTATTAATAATATTAATATTGAGGAAGGATCAACAAACGAGTAGTTGAATCATGATCTATTCAATTAAGATCACCCATTCAACCCGTAGGAAAAACTCCCATGACCAGACTTCGGAAGCGGGCCGGAAGAGTGTTCCGAGACTTTACGTATCGAGTTTGCGTACAATTTATCGAAAGATATTGTACAAATCAGTGCATCAACGTGTTCTTGTAGTGAAAAATTGTGTCATCAAGTTCGCGGAAAGTTTGAACTTAAGTTCTTGTTAAAACTTCTCCAAAACTCGACTGAGTCTCTTCGAACTATTTTGCTGTGGAAGTAAACAACAGCTTTTGGGCATATTGTGATATTTCTGTCTTATTGATAAAAACAATAATGGAGACATTGATGAATACTGCTTTCGGATCAAGAGCCGCGGTAGAGGCTCGAACTTTGAAGAGTGCCTCGATCAGACCGAGGGACAGAGTTCGATGCGCGACGCCGTCAGCAGAAACAAATTACAAAAAAATCTTGTGACGAATACATAAAAAAGCGAAAAAATGAAATGAACCCTTCAGTCTTATGGAAATTCCATCGAGTGTGGAAATGACTGACCAGGACATTTATAATCTGATTAATTTGGGCAAAAAAGATCCTTTCCTTCGGAGAATTTTGTGGAACCGAGCAGAAAGAAAAGTCGCATGGTCGTTGTAGAGAAGAAATTGGATGATCCTTTTATCGCTACCCTCGGACCAATTCCACCGGCAAATTCCGATATATTCGCGAATATTTCCTTCGTTCTTTGTTACGCCTCGGACAGCGTTCACTGCGTATCTCGGAGTCGTGATTGTAAGAAAAACGAAAGTGGATAAAAGGACCAGCTTAACTATTCAGAAGATCGACTGACAGTGCAAATCAAAGCCGGCGGTGGAAAAATCTATACGAATTTGGATCTCGTACCAACAGAAGAACATGACAGAACTAACCTCATCACAAATGCACCGAGTTTACATCCGCAGCGCGTGCTTTGCTCCGAAGTCGGTGTTCCCGCTTATAGTCATCGATGGATCATCAAATGTTGTCAACAGGTAATTTGAAAGGTGAAGAATTTCGGATATTTAAAAGGACGTTCGGCTGTTTCACACTAGTCAAATCAGTGCTAAATTTTTGTAATCGTTTCATTAAAGTTTAATGCATTAAATAATTATAGTGGAGCGTTGATATGTATTGAAGCATGTAAACTTAACCGAGAGAAAAATTAGTAGTGGCGGATTTGCATAAAGTTTAACTGATTAACGTTACTTTCCGATGGGATAAATTTTCGTTCAGTTTTTTCCAAGAATATTCTACAATTTTTTGCCAATTTTGATGAATAATGGCTCATTTTCTTTCTTAAAAGATGCTCTACAAATTGACCGGTTGGCTATTTGATATTATTGATCTTTTAATAATTATAGCTGTTTGTTTATGAAAGTATTTTGATTTTTGTTAAACAAATAGATTTGAGAAATATATATATATATATATATATATATATATATATATATATATATATATTTATAATTGATTTTTATTACTTTCAGAACAAACCTCTTGATCCTTCGCCGTACAAGATTCCCGCTGTGAATACACAAAATAGCGGATGCGTCACGTCCTGATGTCAACGCTTGTAATCAGCAAGTCAGAATCAGCACCAATCAAAACAAGAATTAACTGACACAATTGCCGTTTTAAGGTAGTAAAGTAACTAGTCAAACGGGAGTCGCATTATGAAAATATTTAAATATGACGATGATAATTCTGACAAATAGTGATATGATAACGATAAAATATTAACTTAGGCCTAATTTTGACTCATTTGACTTATAATCAATTTTGGGAACATTCCACCTTAATACAGCCGCAATTTTAATAAAAAATGTAGATAATAGTAGAAGATCCGTTATTGAAATGAATATTTTTTTAAAATATACCGTAATTGTAAGACTATTATAAATTTGCAATATAGATTTTACATGAGAAACGAAGGCAAATTCGAGTGTTTGATTGATTTTATGGAAAAACAAATTTTATCGTGATACTTGTCTGATTTATTGTATCTTTCTCTTTTCGTACTATATTAGAACGTATTTATTTTATAATAAATATGTTATATAAGATAAATATTTTTATACAAGACATCTCATGTAATTACTCATTATGCATGAATACAAGTACAAATAAATCAAATATTGATAGTCATGGTATATCTTTATAGAACATAATTTTTCCTATTACTTATTAAGTTTTATTCATATTAATAAAAATATGTATATCGTATTTGGAATGTTATTGTAATCTAAAATTATAATTTTGTATACAGAATATTGTAATACAGCGCAACTTTTATATGGTACATTTTTGTCCCATTTTGTATGTCACAATAAGATTTCATCGAACTTGTTATACGTGATAAAAGAAACGATTATTTAAACTATTCTTCTTTATATCTTGTAAATTTGAATTAATTATTTTACCCAAGAATAATAATAAATCCACACGGACCAGATATAGCACTTTATTAGCAAAATTTTCATAATAACAATCTGGAATCTTTAATATTTGCGAAGTACCAAGAAACATTGCGTAACACGTGAATTTTCACGAAGATCAGATGACATAATTAGCAACCGAAAAATCGCCATTTACAGTAAGTACAATGTTTATCTCTATAACAAAATATATTTATTTATTTTTGCATAATTCGCTCGTTACTTAAATATTCGTCATTAAGTATAACATCCAGCTTCCCAAAACTCGTGAAAAATATACGAAAACTGTGTTTTTAAATAGAAACAAAAAATGTTGGTCAGAGAAAATTTTTTTCTTTTTTTTTAAACGAAAAAGATAGTTTTAATGTTATTTTTTATTAAAAGGATTAAGGATTGTACCAATCGAGGAAAAGAAGTGAAAACGATATAACTAACAAGAAAAATAAGATCCACACCCTGAGACCGGCATTTCGCTGTATCGCTTGCCGAATCTGTTTGTTAGCTTCTTTAACATTCTCGGTAGATCCAACAACGGTCGTCATGAGTCGATCCAAATCTTTGTCCTAATCTAGTACTTTTTCCGCGAAAATCTCTTGCAGTTCGGCAATATGAACGACTTTGCTTTCAATCTGCTTCACCTCTTCAGTAAGAGTGTTGAGCTCGTTATACAATTTTTAATTTTTAGACTCGAACATCTGAATATCTTCGGTCGAGAGTTCTTCCTCATAGGTAAATGAATAAAAATCCATAAAAGGAAGATTTGGAAAAAAAACAACCGAAAAATATTTGAAAAGAAAAAAAAACAAATAAAAATTGACATAAACATTACAACATAAATCTATTTAAACAAATCGAAGTACTCAAAAAGTTAAAAAAGTGTTATGTATTATTAAAATAAGTATGACACTTCACGTCACATTACACATACATAATAAATTATTAAATTACATTAGCATTTAATCGGATTTAAAGCATTATAATTCCAAAGATCATTTATATTTTGTAAAAGAAAATATATCTTCAAAAGAACTATTCATTGTTGATCGAGAAATAAATAACTTATCAAAAACACGTATCTGTTTCTAATACTTTTTTTTTTATTCGCGTTATACATTTCTTAATAGATATCCGTAGAATTTCGGTCAGGGAAAATTGATAAATTGGTCAGGGAAAAATCAGGGAAAAGTGAGGGAATTTTTTCCCGAAAAAAACGGCCATCATGCAATCGAAATGTGTTTCTTCCATATTCTATAATATTATTATAAATGTAATTTTTGCTTTCTCATAGAGAAAGCTTTGTTTTGATTTGATTTGATTTGATTTGATTTGATTTGATTTGATTTATTCATAGGTACGGGCAGAGCCCAATTACAATTTAGGGCAGGAAGTTAGCCTGCCACTATATACACTTGGTAGTTGAGAGGATTTATACATATAATTCAGCCTTATTTTAACAATAATATTTAACATTAGGTGATAACTTTTTACGCCAATCGAGGAAGAAGAATCCGTACGAAAGAATAATAAAGGCTAATAATGAAATAACAAAATAGCAATAGTGAGGATATATATATTAACATTATTAATAATATTAATATTGAGGAAGGATCAACAAACGAGTAGTTGAATCATGATCTATTCAATTAAGATCACCCATTCAACCCGTAGGAAAAACTCCCATGACCAGACTTCGGAAGCGGGCCGGAAGAGTGTTCCGAGACTTTACGTATCGAGTTTGCGTACAATTTATCGAAAGATATTGTACAAATCAGTGCATCAACGTGTTCTTGTAGTGAAAAATTGTGTCATCAAGTTCGCGGAAAGTTTGAACTTAAGTTCTTGTTAAAACTTCTCCAAAACTCGACTGAGTCTCTTCGAACTATTTTGCTGTGGAAGTAAACAACAGCTTTTGGGCATATTGTGATATTTCTGTCTTATTGATAAAAACAATAATGGAGACATTGATGAATACTGCTTTCGGATCAAGACCCGCGGTAGAGGCTCGAACTTTGAAGAGTGCCTCGATCAGACCGAGGGACAGAGTTCGATGCGCGACGCCGTCAGCAGAAACAAATTACAAAAAAATCTTGTGACGAATACATAAAAAAGCGAAAAAATGAAATGAACCCTTCAGTCTTATGGAAATTCCATCGAGTGTGGAAATGACTGATCAGGACATTTATAATCTGATTAATTTGGGCAAAAAAGATCCTTTCCTTCGGAGAATTTTGTGGAACCGAGCAGAAAGAAAAGTCGCATGGTCGTTGTAGAGAAGAAATTGGATGATCCTTTTATCGCTACCCTCGGACCAATTCCACCGGCAAATTCCGATATATTCGCGAATATTTCCTTCGTTCTTTGTTACGCCTCGGACAGCGTTCACTGCGTATCTCGGAGTCGTGATTGTAAGAAAAACGAAAGTGGATAAAAGGACCAGCTTAACTATTCAGAAGATCGACTGACAGTGCAAATCAAAGCCGGCGGTGGAAAAATCTATACGAATTTGGATCTCGTACCAACAGAAGAACATGACAGAACTAACCTCATCACAAATGCACCGAGTTTACATCCGCAGCGCTTGCTTTGCTCCGAAGTCGGTGTTCCCGCTTATAGTCATCGATGGATCATCAAATGTTGTCAACAGGTAATTTGAAAGTTGAAGAATTTCGGATATTTAAAAGGACGTTCGGCTGTTTCACACTAGTCAAATCAGTGCTAAATTTTTGTAATCGTTTCATTAAAGTTTAATGCATTAAATAATTATAGTGGAGCGTTGATATGTATTGAAGCATGTAAACTTAACCAAGAGAAAAATTAGTAGTGGCGGATTTGCATAAAGTTTAACTGATTAACGTTACTTTCCGATGGGATAAATTTTCGTTCAGTTTTTTCCAAGAATATTCTACAATTTTTTGCCAATTTTGATGAATAATGGCTCATTTTCTTTCTTAAAAGATGCTCTACAAATTGACCGGTTGGCTATTTGATATTATTGATCTTTTAATAATTATAGCTGTTTGTTTATGAAAGTATTTTGATTTTTGTTAAACAAATAGATTTGAGAAATATATATATATATATATATATATATATATATATTTATAATTGATTTTTATTACTTTCAGAACAAACCTCTTGATCCTTCGCCGTACAAGATTCCCGCTGTGAATACACAAAATAGCGGATGCGTCACGTCCTGATCTCAACGCTTGTAATCAGCAAGTCAGAATCAGCACCAATCAAAACAAGAATTAACTGACACAATTGCCGTTTTAAGGTAGTAAAGTAACTAGTCAAACAGGAGTCGCATTATGAAAATATTTAAATATGACGATGATAATTCTGACAAATAGTGATATGATAACGATAAAATATTAGCTTAGGCCTAATTTTGACTCATTTGACTTATAATCAATTTTGGGAACATACCACCTTAATACAGCCGCAATTTTAATAAAAAATGTAGATAATAGTAGAAGATCCGTTATTGAAATGAATATTTTTTTAAAATATACCGTAATTGTAAGACTATTATAAATTTGCAATATAGATTTTACATGAGAAACGAAGGCAAATTCGAGTGTTTGATTGATTTTATGGAAAAACAAATTTTATCGTGATACTTGTCTGATTTATTGTATCTTTCTCTTTTCGTACTATATTAGAACGTATTTATTTTATAATAAATATGTTATATAAGATAAATATTTTTATACAAGACATCTCATGTAATTACTCATTATGCATGAATACAAGTACAAATAAATCAAATATTGATAGTCATGGTATATCTTTATAGAACATAATTTTTCCTATTACTCATTAAGTTTTATTCATATTAATAAAAATATGTATATCGTATTTGGGATGTTATTGTAATCTAAAATTATAATTTTGTATACAGAATATTGTAATACAGCGCAACTTTTATATGGTACATTTTTGTCCCATTTTGTATGTCACAATAAGATTTCATCGAACTTGTTGTACGTGATAAAAGAAACGATTATTTAAACTATTCTTCTTTATATCTTGTAAATTTGAATTAATTATTTTACCCAAGAGTAATAATAAATCCACACGGACCAGATATAGCACTTTATTAGCAAAATTTTCATAATAACAATCTGGAATCTTTAATATTTGCGAAGTACCAAGAAACATTGCGTAACACGTGAATTTTCACGAAGATCAGATGACATAATTAGCAACCGAAAAATCGCCATTTACAGTAAGTACAATGTTTATCTCTATAACAAAATATATTTATTTATTTTTGCATAATTCGCTCGTTACTTAAATATTCGTCATTAAGTATAACATCCAGCTTCCCAAAACTCGTGAAAAATATACGAAAACTGTGTTTTTAAATAGAAACAAAAAATGTTGGTCAGAGAAAATTTTTTTCTTTTTTTTTAAACGAAAAAGATAGTTTTAATGTTATTTTTTATTAAAAGGATTAAAGATTGTACCAATCGAGGAAAAGAAGTGAAAACGATATAACTAACAAGAAAAATAAGATCCACACCCTGAGACCGGCATTTCGCTGTATCGCTTGCCGAATCTGTTCGTTAGCTTCTTTAACATTCTCGGTAGATCCAACAACGGTCGTCATGAGTCGATCCAAATCTTTGTTCTAATCTAGTAATTTTTCCGCGAAAATCTCTTGCAGTTCGGCAATATGAACGACTTTGCTTTCAATCTGCTTCACCTCTTTAGTAAGAGTGTTGAGCTCGTTACACAATTTTTAATTTTTAAACTCGAACATCTGAATATCTTCGGTCGAGAGTTCTTCCTCATAGGTAAATGAATAAAAATCCATAAAAGGAAAATTTGGAAAAAAAACAACCGAAAAATATTTGAAAAGAAAAAAAAACAAATAAAAATTGACATAAACATTACAACATAAATCTATTTAAACAAATCGAAGCACTCAAAAAGTTAAAAAAGTGTTATGTATTATTAAAATAAGTATGACACTTCACGTCACATTACACATACATAATAAATTATTAAATTACATTAGCATTTAATCGGATTTAAAGCATTATAATTCCAAAGATCATTTATATTTTGTAAAAGAAAATATATCTTCAAAAGAACTATTCATTGTTGATCGAGAAATAAATAACTTATCAAAAACACGTATCTGTTTCTAATACTTTTTTTTTTATTCGCGTTATACATTTCTTAATAGATATCCGTAGAATTTTGGTCAGGGAAAATTGATTAATTGGTCAGGGAAAAATCAGGGAAAAGTGAGGGAATTTTTTCCCGAAAAAAACGGCCATCATGCAATCGAAATGTGTTTCTTCCATATTCTATAATATTATTATAAATATAATTTTTGCTTTCTCATAGAGAAAGCTTTGTTTTGATTTGATTTGATTTGATTTGATTTGATTTGATTTGATTTGATTTGATTTGATTTGATTTGATTTGATTTGATTTGATTTGATTTGATTTGATTTGATTTGATTTGATTTGATTTGATTTGATTTGATTTGATTTGATTTGATTTGATTTGATTCGATTCGATTCGATTCGATTCGATTCGATTCGATTCGATTCGATTCGATTCGATTCGATTCGATTCGATTCGATTCGATTCGATTCGATTCGATTCGATTCGATTCGATTCGATTCGATTCGATTCGATTCGATTCGATTCGATTCGATTCGATTCGATTCGATTCGATTCGATTCGATTCGATTCGATTCGATTCGATTCGATTCGATTCGATTCGATTCGATTCGATTCGATTCGATTCGATTCGATTCGATTCGATTCGATTCGATTCGATTCGATTCGATTCGATTCGATTCGATTCGATTCGATTCGATTCGATTCGATTCGATTCGATTCGATTCGATTCGATTCGATTCGATTCGATTCGATTCGATTCGATTCGATTCGATTCGATTCGATTCGATTCGATTCGATTCGATTCGATTCGATTCGATTCGATTCGATTCGATTCGATTCGATTCGATTCGATTCGATTCGATTCGATTCGATTCGATTCGATTCGATTCGATTCGATTCGATTCGATTCGATTCGATTCGATTCGATTCGATTCGATTCGATTCGATTCGATTCGATTCGATTCGATTCGATTCGATTCGATTCGATTCGATTCGATTCGATTCGATTCGATTCGATTCGATTCGATTCGATTCGATTCGATTCGATTCGATTCGATTCGATTCGATTTGATTTGATTTGATTTGATTTGATTTGATTTGATTTGATTTGATTTGATTTGATTTGATTTGATTTGATTTGATTTGATTTGATTTGATTTGATTTGATTTGATTTGATTTGATTTGATTTGATTTGATTTGATTTGATTTGATTTGATTTGATTTGATTTGATTTGATTTGATTTGATTTGATTTGATTTGATTTGATTTGATTTGATTTGATTTGATTTGATTTGATTTGATTTGATTTGATTTGATTTGATTTGATTTGATTTGATTTGATTTGATTTGATTTGATTTGATTTGATTTGATTTGATTTGATTTGATTTGATTTGATTTGATTTGATTTGATTTATTCATAGGTACGGGCAGAGCCCAATTACAATTTAGGGCAGGAAGTTAGCCTGCCCCTATATACACTTGGTAGTTGAGAGGATTTATACATATAATTCAGCCTTATTTTAACAATAATATTTAACATTAGGTGATAACTTTTTACGCCAATCGAGGAAGAAGAATCCGTACGAAAGAATAATAGAGGCTAATAATAAAATAACAAAATAGCAATAGTGAGGATATATATATTAACATTATTAATAATATTAATATTGAGGAAGGATCAACAAACGAGTAGTTGAATCATGATCTATTCAATTAAGATCACCCATTCAACCCGTAGGAAAAACTCCCATGACCAGACTTCTGAAGCGGGCCGGAAGAGTGTTCCGAGACTTTACGTATCGAGTTTGCGTACAATTTATCGAAAGATATTGTACAAATCAGTGCATCAACGTGTTCTTGTAGTGAAAAATTGTGTGATCAAGTTCGCGGAAAGTTTGAACTTAAGTTCTTGTTAAAACTTCTCCAAAACTCGTGTTACGTCAAACCATGCAGTTTTTTTGATCTACCGATTATTTACACGCTTTGTGTGCGATTCAGCTTCAGGTCTCCCGTGCTCTGGTCAAGAAGAATAAATTCTCCCTATTACCACACCTGCCGGTCGACACTGAATACGCAAGCTCCTTTTCGAGTCTAACCTTGCGGAAAATTACTCAGGACAGAGCTAAGAATGCGGTCCTAGCGCGAGAGAGGGAAAAATTAGGGGGGAAGGAGGGGTTTGATGGCTCTTTATAATTGAAAGAGGGACAAAAACGGATTTCATCAAAAGGGGAATTTCACTTAAGAAAAATTGTGGTTAAAAAAAATGTTTTACGTGTATAAAGAAAAAGTATCGTACTTACTGCGTTTAAGCGTTTTCCGTACTTGAAATGTTCTTCCAAGTTTCAATTGAAACGATTAATATCCCATGAATAATAAATCGAAAGTAAGATTCTCGATCGTTCGTAGTGTGAAGCTCCTCCGAATTCCAATCAGAAATAATGAAAATCCGAAATGTTGTAGCTAGAAGATTAGCTTCCGCGTGGAATTTAAGTTAGATTCCAGATGTCAGATGAATTCTCAAATAAATTGTTGATTCCGAATTAAACTGTTCAGACGAGGGACTGACTCGAAAGCCACGCCCGTATCCTGAATTTAACTCGTTGAACAATGAACGAATTGTTAACTCCACCAAAGAACGTTGAATCACTATTCGGTCCGACAAAATTATGTTTCTTTAAAACGAGAATTTAAATTTCGTAAAGTCTTTTATGAACTGAGTCTGCAAAATATACTTCCGTCGTTACTTTTTCTTTATACTCGGTGCTTCTAATTCTACTCAATTCGGTGGCTAATTGCCAGTCGAGCACCCTCAAAAAGTTCGCTAAAAAATAAAGTCCTCTACTCTACTGATTGTAAGGTAAGCTAAGCTGAGCTAAAAAAACTTCCGTTCCGGCAAAATCACCGCCTTTTATAGGAGTGACCACCCCTCCTTTCACCCACTCCTTCTTTTTAGGTATTAGACTAAATCTCCTTATAAGGGATCGCAAGAGAGGATCGCGTGATGCTTCGCAATTCGGAGGGGCGGAGAACAAAATGGCGTGATTTTTCGGTTGCTACCCGTGGTGTTCATTATTTCGCCTAGCGACCGAGCTCCCGTTTGCCCGCCCGTATTTCCAAGAAGATGTCGTTTCAAGGCCGTTACCTCTTGCTTCGATTGCTCGGTTAGCAAGTAGCATCTTCGCGAACTCCTTAATTCTAACTCGCTCGTTGCATCGCCGCCGCTATCGTTTCCCGGAATTCTTAATATAGATCTCAGGAGTCTCGAGCGTCTCTATAGTAACCAACGAATTGAACAGCCTGTTGCTGATACAAAGCACGCTTTCGTTACCAATATAGTATTTTACATGAAAATATTCGTTACGTTTATTACGCGTCGCGTTAATCAACTACCTTATTTTGTATAATTATTATGTATGTATTACGACAAAATAACTAAATACGAGGTTTTCGTTAGTATAATTTAATACGACATTTTCTGATCATGCTCCCAATATGATTGTTGGAAGTGATTTTGAATTAATAATGGTAATAATTCTTGTTGTTATTTTGTCGTAATTATGTGTTATTCTTTATAGTTACAAATCATTATAGCGTTACAGAATAGCTTTCGTTAATATTTTTTCCTAGGTCTTTTTACCTGGCGACCAAATTCGCATTATATATAATATCTCTCTATATTATAAAAAGATCTCGCCGCCGCCGCCGCCGCCGTGTCAAGAATCGAGGGACTTAGAAAAATTTCAGGGGTCTTTCCCATACTTACTGGAGGTCTTTCCCATACTTCCTGGAGGTCTTTCCCATACTTCCCGGGAGTCTTTCCCATACTTCCTGGAGGTCTTTCCCATACTTCCTGGAGGTCTTTCCCATACTTCCCGGGAGTTTTTCCCATACTTCCCGGGAGTCTTTCCCATACTTCCTGGAGGTCTTTCCCATACTTCCCGGGAGTCTTTCCCATACTTCCTGGAGGTCTTTCCCATACATCCCAGGGAGTCTTTCCCATACTTCCTGGAGGTTTTTCTCATACTTCCCGGGAGTCTTTCCCATACTTCCTGGAGGTCTTTCCCATACTTCCCGGGAGTCTTTCCCTTACTTCCTGGAGGTCTTTCCCATACTTCCCGGGAGTCTTTCCTATACTTCCTAGAGGTCTTTGGGGAGATTGCACTTTTTTGGGGGAGATTGCGAGCGCGCGCAGCGCGCGAGCCACAATACAATCCTAGTATATATATATATACCTATATATCTATAATATTTGGTCTCGTGATTTACAATTTTCAAGGTTTTAATTACCGTATAATTGACCTTTTATTATTTCGTTAAGAATGTAATTTTGTCAAGTTGTATTTAACTTATTTTTCGTGTTTTTAATCCTTATTCATCGTTGAAATGTTTCTCTCTGTCTCTCTCTCTCCTTCTCTCTAGCGTTCCGTCGGTTTATCTTCTCTTTAGAATCGCGAGCTGTAGAAGCTTTGACGGAGAGAACTATATCCGTGACCTTGATTTAAATATCTACATGACATCAGTATTTATTTAGATTTCGTTTCAATCTCGATATAAGGTCGCAATTGTTTTCATAATTACTAAGTTTCTCTGTATGTATTACGACAAAACAAACAAATACAAGATTTTCGTTAATATAATTCAATACGAAGTTTCTTGATCATAATCCCAATATAATTAGTGGAAGTGATTTCGAATTATGAATGGTCGTAATTTTTGTTGTTATTTTGTCGTACTTATGTGTTATTATTTTCATCATTATGAACTATTATGGTTTTTGTAGGATAACTTTTGTTAATATAATTTTCTTATGTCTATAATGTGGTGACCCAAATCCGCATCGCGCCTTTAAAATATTTGGTCTCGTAATTTACAAATTCCAACGTTTAATCACTTCGTTTCTGCATAATTAACTTTTATTATTTTGTTATAAGTGTATTTCTCGTCAAATTTTACCTAGCATATATTTCGTGTTTTTAATCCTTCTTCATGATGTCAAAATATTTCTCTCTCTCTAGTGTTTCTGTGGTTTGAATTTTCTTTTGAGTCTCGATTTGTGACAGAATTAATGAAAGGAACGGAATCTGCGACCTTTAATAATTTGATTTAGACTTCTACGTGACGTCAACATTTATTGGGATTTTGTTTCGATCTCGATACAAGGTCGCAAGTATTTCCCACAATAGATTTTTGATCCATAACAGCAGTCGGTAATTTCTCTTGATTAGTAATGAGAAGCCGTCTTTAATTTTAAGAGGGCGTGGAGGAAGATTTCTTAAAGCAACATAGTTACTCCAGGGGTACCCATTTGACCAGGGAATCTGCCCTGCCAACTCTGGGTCCCCCCTCTATCTAGCCGGTAAGGCAGTATTTATGCCTGTCCGTTCTCCTTTTGTCGCCCTCTTGCGTCGTCCGTCACGTAGGCGTAGTCTTCTGCCTCCTTGATTATTCCTCATGTTGGGAGAAGAAAAAGAAAAGATGGCGCGGCTAGGCGAGCGCCTCTATGGCGATACGGGCCCACCGCACCCCGCGAGACCTCCCGATAGCCGCCGAACGTGGCTGAGAGCTTGCGGCAGGCAACCAGCGCTCGGCGCGAAGTGAGGCGCACGCGGCCGCGGGACCGCATCCCAACTACAGATAGCCTTCGCACATGAGAACTTTAGGCCATGCAGCAAAATTTCGCTCCGGTCATATCAACTATTCATACCGAATATTATTATCCGCGAGAATTTATCCTATTCTCGACCGATATTGTAAAAATTGATCTTGTATCTATTTATTTTAATTATTAGAGAGAGAAATAAAATGAAGTTGCGTCAGGACATAACACTCGACTGAGTCTCTTCGAACTATTTTGCTGTGGAAGTAAACAACAGCTTTTGGGCATATTGTGATATTTCTGTCTTATTGATAAAAACAATAATGGAGACGTTGATGAATACTGCTTTCGGATCAAGAGCCGCGGTAGAGGCTCGAACTTTGAAGAGTGCCTCGATCAGACCGAGGGACAGAGTTCGATGCGCGACGCCGTCAGCAGAAACAAATTACAAAAAAATCTTGTGACGAATACATAAAAAAGCGAAAAAATGAAATGAACCCTTCAGTCTTATGGAAATTCCATCGCGTGTGGAAATGACTGACCAGGACATTTATAATCTGATTAATTTGGGCAAAATAGATCCTTTCCTTCGGAGAATTTTGTGGAACCGAGCAGAAAGAAAAGTCGCATGGTCGTTGTAAAGAAGAAATTGGATGATCCTTTTATCGCTACCCTCGGACCAATTCCACCGGCAAATTCCGATATATTCGCGAATATTTCCTTCGTTCTTTGTTACGCCTCGGACAGCGTTCACTGCGTATCTCGGAGTCGTGATTGTAAGAAAAACGAAAGTGGATAAAAGGACCAGCTTAACTATTCAGAAGATCGACTGACAGTGCAAATCAAAGCCGGCGGTGGAAAAGTCTATACGAATTTGGATCTCGTACCAACAGAAGAACATGACAGAACTAACCTCATCACAAATGCACCGAGTTTACATCCGCAGCGCTTGCTTTGCTCCGAAGTCGGTGTTCCCGCTTATAGTCATCGATGGATCATCAAATGTTGTCAACAGGTAATTTGAAAGTTGAAGAATTTCGGATATTTAAAAGGACGTTCGGCTGTTTCACACTAGTCAAATCAGTGCTAAATTTTTGTAATCGTTTCATTAAAGTTTAATGCATTAAATAACTATAGTGAAGCGTTGATATGTATTGAAGCATGTAAACTTAACCGAGAGAAAAATTAGTAGTGGCGGATTTGCATAAAGATTAACTGATTAACGTTACTTTCCGATGGGATAAATTTTCGTTCAGTTTTTTCCAAGAATATTCTACAATTTTTTGCCAATTTTGATGAATAATGGCTCATTTTCTTTCTTAAAAGATGCTCTACAAATTGACCGGTTGGATATTTGATATTATTGATCTTTTAATAATTATAGCTATTTGTTTATGAAAGTATTTTGATTTTTGTTAAACAAATAGATTTGAGAAATATATATATATATATATATATATATATATATATATATATATATATATATATTATATATATATATATATATATATATATATATATATATATATATATTTATAATTGATTTTTATTACTTTCAGAACAAACCTCTTGATCCTTCGCCGTACAAGATTCCCGCTGTGAATACACAAAATAGCGGATGCGTCACGTCCTGATGTCAACGCTTGTAATCAGCAAGTCAGAATCAGCACCAATCAAAACAAGAATTAACTGACACAATTGCCGTTTTAAGGTAGTAAAGTAACTAGTCAAACGGGAGTCGCATTATGAAAATATTTAAATATGACGATGATAATTCTGACAAATAGTGATATGATAACGATAAAATATTAACTTAGGCCTAATTTTGACTCATTTGACTTATAATCAATTTTGGGAACATACCACCTTAATACAGCCGCAATTTTAATAAAAAATGTAGATAATAGTAGAAGATCCGTTATTGAAATGAATATTTTTTTAAAATATACCGTAATTGTAAGACTATTATAAATTTGCAATATAGATTTTACATGAGAAACGAAGGCAAATTCGAGTGTTTGATTGATTTTATGGAAAAACAAATTTTATCGTGATACTTGTGTGATTTATTGTATCTTTCTCTTTTCGTACTATATTAGAACGTATTTATTTTATAATAAATATGTTATATAAGATAAATATTTTTATACAAGACATCTCATGTAATTACTCATTATGCATGAATACAAGTACAAATAAATCAAATATTGATAGTCATGGTATATCTTTATAGAACATAATTTTTCCTATTACTTATTAAGTTTTATTCATATTAATAAAAATATGTATATCGTATTTGGAATGTTATTGTAATCTAAAATTATAATTTTGTATACAGAATATTGTAATATAGCGCAACTTTTATATGGTACATTTTTGTCCCATTTTGTATGTCACAATAAGATTTCATCGAACTTGTTATACGTGATAAAAGAAACGATTATTTAAACTATTCTTCTTTATATCTTGTAAATTTGAATTAATTATTTTACCCAAGAGTAATAATAAATCCACACGGACCAGATATAGCACTTTATTAGCAAAATTTTCATAATAACAATCTGGAATCTTTAATATTTGCGAAGTACCAAGAAACATTGTACCGTAACACGTACCGTAGTACCGTAACACGTGAATTTTCACGAAGATCAGATGACATAATTAGCAACCGAAAAATCGCCATTTACAGTAAGTACAATGTTTATCTCTATAACAAAATATATTTACTTATTTTTGCATAATTCGCTCGTTACTTAAATATTCGTCATTAAGTATAACATCCAGCTTCCCAAAACTCGTGAAAAATATACGAAAACTGTGTTTTTAAATAGAAACAAAAAATGTTGGTCAGAGAAAATTTTTTTCTTTTTTTTTAAACGAAAAAGATGGTTTTAATGTTATTTTTTATTAAAAGGATTAAGGATTGTACCAATCGAGGAAAAGAAGTGAAAACGATATAACTAACAAGAAAAATAAGATCCACACCCTGAGACCGGCATTTCGCTGTATCGCTTGCCGAATCTGTTCGTTAGCTTCTTTAACATTCTCGGTAGATCCAACAACGGTCGTCATGAGTCGATCCAAATCTTTGTCCTAATCTAGTACTTTTTCCGCGAAAATCTCTTGCAGTTCGCCAATATGAACGACTTTGCTTTCAATCTGCTTCACCTCTTCAGTAATTTATTTTTACCAGGGCATAGACGTAGATTGATTACTCTTAAATAACAATGAGAAAGCAATGTGCAACGTTTTATCTTACAAATTTTTAGTTCCTAGACACTATTTTTCAAATATTGTGTGTTTAATTGTAAAGTGACTTTACTTCACTTAGCGCGACCGTTTTACACACCGCGTGAATTGAAATTTTCTACAATACTCGTTGGAAAAACATTATTTTCTTATCTCGTATGATTGCAACACGCGCCTTCAACTCGTGCTGTAAACTCGCAGAAAAAGTTTATCCGCACTTGTAAGGTAATATACAATATCTGACAAATACTTTTAAGGATATTCGACTGTCCCACACTAGTCAAATCACTGGTAAATTTTTCGAATTGTTTCATAAAAATTTAATGCATTAAATAACTGTAGTGAAGCGTTGATTTATATTGAAGCATGTACACTTAACCGAGAGAAAAAATAATAGTGACGGATTTGCATAAATAGTAACTGATTAACGTTACTTTCCGATGGAATACATTTTCATTCAGTTTTTTCCAAGAATAGTATATAATTTTTATCCGATTTTGATGAGTGATTGTTCATTCTCTTTCTTAAAAGATGCTCTACAAACTGACCGTCTGGATATTTGATATTATAGATCGTTTAATAATTATAGCTATTTGTTTATGAAAGTATTTTGATTTTTGTTAAACTATAGGTTATAATTATTAAACGATCAATAATATCAGGTATCCAGCCGGTCAATCTGTAGAGCATCTATTAAGAAAGAGACTGAGCCATCGCTCATCAAAATTGGCTAAAAATTATAGATTATTCTTGGAAAAAACTGAACGAAAATGTATCCTATCGGAAAGTAACATTAATTATTTAATCTGTATGCAAATTCGGCACTATTAATCTTCCCCTGGGCTAATTATACATGCTTCAATTCAAACTACTCTCTGCTATTGTTATTTAATGCATTAAACTTGAATGAAACAATTACAAAAAATTAGCACTGATTTGACTAGTGTGAAACAGTCACCCTTAACTGCCCATTGCCTCGATTTTGTCAACCGAAGTAACACTGGGAACACCCCCTCCCCCCTTTTTCGCCCGCTCAGACACCCTAAAGACGCCAACTCTCGACCGGATTATTTTCATGGTCAATGATTTACCACCTCAACACGTTACATCTTTAGTAAAGGGTCGAGCGGTAGCTTAGGCACCTGCAGACAGTGATACTACCCAGAAAAAAGATTTTGTTAACGGGCCTAGAATCTACGCATCGGAAATAAAATGTCTTATTTGGATGCCGACCTACTAGACTTCCATTCACGTCGAATAAATTTTTTTATTTATAATTAGAATACTTAGTGAATAGTAAATATATTCAAATCTAAGAAATATTTATTTCGGTCAGCCGTTACATAAATGATGATTTAAAAAAAAAATTTTTTTTTGTTTTTGGGTTATCCTCACTACCGCTTAGAAGCTCAGAAACTGCCTCCCGCTCAGCAGCTGGCGCGCAAACCAGTGCGCGGCTGAGCGGTCACCCATCCAAGTTATGACCGCAAATAATGCTGCATAATTCTGGGGACCGTCGAAGCCAAACACCGACCACGCGTCCAGTGCTGCCGATTTAAAGAATATAAAATATTTATATAAATATACGCCAAGAATCAAATCAAATTGATAAATGTTGCATGTTGATAATAATAAACTCCAATGATGAACGGAAATAAATATATATTGGATTATAAAATAGTTCTAATTGATTTTATTTAAAAATATCTAATACATGTATTTGGTCGTTTTAACTAGATCTTTTTTCCGGATTAAGAAAGTATTTAGTAGTAATAAATAAAATATTTTTTCAGTATCCGTTGCACAATGAAAATGGATTCAAATAAATAAATATGTTGGAAATAAAAAAACTGAAAACCAGTGCGCGGCTGAGCGGTCACCCATCCAAGTTATGACCGCAAATAATGCTGCATAATTCTGGGGACCGTCGAAGCCAAACACCGACCACGCGTCCAGTGCTGCCGATTTAAAGAATATAAAATATTTATATAAATATACGCCAAGAATCAAATCAAATTGATAAATGTTGCATGTTGATAATAATAAACTCCAATGATGAACGGAAATAAATATATATTGGATTATAAAATAGTTCTAATTGATTTTATTTAAAAATATCTAATACATGTATTTGGTCGTTTTAACTAGATCTTTTTTCCGGATTAAGAAAGTATTTAGTAGTAATAAATAAAATATTTTTTCAGTATCCGTTGCACAATGAAAAGTGATTCAAATAAATAAATATGTTGGAAATAAAAAAACTGAAAAATTGAATGAAATACATATTTGTTGGAGGGAAAGTAAATTTTCGTTGATTAAAATAATTAAATGTTGAATAGATCATTTTAGTTAATATTATCAAATATTTTTTCTGGGTGCAGAATATATATGAATGATTTTAGTAAATGATTATGCGTAAAAACAAAACATATTCCCGGGATTGAACAATTCGGTGCAGTATATCAACCATTATTAGGTACACTATTGTGACGAAGCATTAATTTGCGAACAGCTGCACGATTTTATGTGACTTTAGTTCGGAATTTTAGCCGATTAATTTTTTCAGTCACATAAAATTTCATCTTTGTTTTTAAAGCTATTTCTGTCGCTGAATTTCATAAATTTTATTTTCGTTTTTATTTTTATTTTTATTTTTCAGACTTTATTCAAACGCAATTTATCTAATTTCTTTAATTTATGATAAATTAAACAAATGCTGGCAACGAGGGTGAATCGTCACGCGTAACCACGCCCACCCCCCAGCTAGCGTCGCTTGGTGGGTGGAGCTCGGTGAGCGTGCGGTACTTATTCGCACCCAGAAAAAAGATTTGGTAATATTAAATAAAATTATCTATTCAATATTTAATTATTTCAATCAACGAAAATTTTCTTTCCCTCCAACAAATACATATTTCATTCAATTTTTCAGTTTATTTATTTCCAACATATTTATTTATTTGAATCAACTTTCAGTGTGCAACGGAAGCTCAAAAAATATTTTATTTGTTGCTACTAAATACTTTCTTAATCCGGTACAAAGATCTAGTTAAAACGACCACATACATGTATTAGATATTTTTAAAGAAAATCAATTAGAACTATCTTATAATCCAATATATATTTATTTCCTTTCATCATTGGAGTTTATTATTATCAACATGCAACATTTATCGATTTGATTTAATTCTTGTCGTATATTTATTGTAACAAAGTAGATTGTTAACAAGCTCCGCCCTTTAGGCCGGCTCGAAGTCCATCACACACCGCCTATATTTTGTTTTTACTATTTTGGAAATACATTATTTGATTTAGTTTAGGGTAATATTTTGTGTAGGAATCCCCCCCCCCCTTGCGCCCCTTTTTCCCATGTATGAATGATGAGTGTTGCGAGCATCCCGAAGAGCAACGAGGCCCTCAAGGACGAGATAGAGAGACTACGGCCGCTTAGACAGAGTAACGTGGCGAGAGTGTGGGCTGGAGAGGAACCATCTGATCCCGGACAGCATCTACAGCCAGCTGATGAGTACACTCCGCACCACACGAGTAGCCTCCACGCTCGTGTGGACATATGTTGCAGTTAGCCGCCCAACTGCGTGAGTGTACTCGCACTACAAGGATCGCCAGCGGCAATCAAACAGCCCGCGGCGATCACACCGTCCAGCTGCGCTACACTGCTCCACCACAGCACTGCTTGAGCGCCACTGACCAGCCACACTCGATTCGCTGATCGATGCCGACGCGCCGTAGTGCTCTCGAGCCGACAACGTCCCGAGGATGTCCGAAGGCCACCGAATACATCGAAGAAGACGGAGAGGGCATTTTCGTCACTTCGAGCCTTGCCGTCGCCGAAATTAGACCCGTTAATTTTTAATATATTTCGAGACCGGCGGGTATTGTTTCCGGTACTATTTTTGGGTGTGTGATTGTGTGATTTTGAGTGAGTATTTTTGGTTTAATTTTGAGTCCCCTTTTTCGCCCCTTTAGACCCGTATTTTTCGAGTTTTAAGTGTTATTGTTTGCCATCGAGTTAATTAGTGTTTATTTCGAGTGTTCTCTGCGTGCGAGGTAGTGTAGTGGTGATCGCGAACACCTCGGCCATATTGTTTTAGTTCGTTATTATTTTCCGCATTATTATTTTAGCCCGTTATTATTCTCCCATTATTATTTTCGCCAGTTATTATTTTCCCATTATTTTTGCCCGTTATTTTCCCTTTTCCCGTTATTATTTTCGCCGCCATTATTTTTCCCATCACTGCTTTCGCCCGTTATTATTTTTCCGAATATTATTTTCGGCCGTTACTATTTCTTTCCCATTATTATTCTCGGCCATTATTGTTTTTCCCATTATTATTTTCGCCCGGCATCATTTTCTCATTATTATTATTATTTTTTAAATTTTTTTTATTTTTATTTATTCTTTCCATGGTATGGCTTCAATCGCCTTTTACCGCCCACCCCAACCTTCCTCCGATCACTCCCTACCCGCACTTCGCTAAGCTAACCTAACTTTCCATGCGGCCGCAGCCGACTTAGCTACACTGTACCGCATTCGCCATGAACACGGGGAAACTGCGGAAAACCCGTGCTGGTACAGACGGCCATATATTCTTCTGATCTCCCGGTGTATATACGAAAGAAAAGTACTTAAGTGTAGACACCGAGGTCTCAGAAAAACTGACCTTCCGCTCGCTGATTGATATGCCAGCCGGTGCACGGCTAAACGGTCACCCATCCAAGTTATGGCCGCAAACAATGCTGCTTAACTCGTGGGACCGCCAGAGCCGTACACCGACCGCACAACCATCAGTGTCGGTCATTTTCTCATTATTATTTTCCCGTTATTTTTGGCCCCGTTAGTGAATATCCCCCGACCCCCCTTCAGTCACACCGAGGTAATATGTAAGTAGCCGTCGAGTTCGGGAATTCACTTCCTTGAGACCCGTCTCCTCTCCCAGCTAGCCGTGCCCGTGTATTGTTATTTTTGAGTTCTATTTTCTTTTGTTTGGGATTATTAAACTACCGTGCAATGTAACCGGTAAAGTACCGTTGCTACACGATACGTAGCTGGCGCCCATTCTCCCCGTAAATTCAGTTATTGCCATTTTTCCCCTTAAATTAAATTATTTCTATTTTTCCCCGTAAATTCAATTATTTACATTTTTCCCTGTAAATTCTATTATTTATATTTTTCCCCGTAGATTCGATTATTTCTAGTCCCCCCCCCCCCCCGTTAGCGAAAATCCCTCCCTTCCCCCTTGCCCTGATATTTATTTAATTCAAGTGATTATATTTAGTTCATTTAAAGTTATTTTATCGAGTTTTTCTTTTGTTTCGGTATTAAGATTGTTGTCATTAAATAGACCTTTGATATTTTTCTTATAACTATTTTCTTGTTTATTCTTTATTTTTCACTAACTCCTTCCTCCTCCTAATAAAAAGGGAAGCCAGTTATAATATATAATTTATGTATATGGGGAAGGCAGTGGCGCAGTGGATAGAGACGCGGCCTCTCAAGCAGGGGGCCCGGGTTCGATTCCCGGCCGGGCACCAATGGAATTTTTCTATGTGCTTTTTCTGTAATCCCCGGTGGTTCCGAACCCACCTAAAACTGTAGGTCCTGAATATCCATGGCGCCGTAGTTGTCAAGGGGCTTGCCCCGTTTACCAAATAAATAAATAAATAAATAAATATATATATATAATTTTTAAAAAAATTAATTTATCAATGTTTATGCGCGTGATGTCACAAGTGCGAGAGACGGTTTTTCACCTGACTTGTGAAGACACGCGCGCGGGTGTTACGTCAAACCATGCAGTTTTTTGATCAACCGATGATTTACACGCTTTGTGTGCGATTCAGCTTCAGGTCTCCCGTGCTCTGGTCAAGAAGAATAAATTCTCCCTATTACCACACCTGCCGGTCGACACTGAATACGCAAGCTCCTTTTCGAGTCTAACCTTGCGGAAAATTACTCAGGACAGAGCTAAGAATGCGGTCCTAGCGCGAGAGAGGGAAAAATTAGGGGGAAAGGAGGGGTTTGATGGCTCTTTATAATTGAAAAAGGGACAAACGGATTTCATAAAAAGGGGGATTTCACTTAAGTAAAATTGTGGTTAAAAAATGTTTTACGTGTATAAAGAAAAAGTATCGTACTTACTGTGTTTTAAACGTTTTCCGTACTCGAAATGTTCTTCCAAGTTTCAATTGATACGATTAATATTCCATATGTAATTAATCGAAAGTAAGGTTCTCGATCGTCCGTAATATGAAGCTACTCCGAATTCCAATCGGAAATAATGAAAATCCAAAATGTTGTAGATAGAAGATTAACTTCGGCGTGGAACTTCTGGTGGATGGGTAAGATGGCGGTTAATACGTTGAAATAATTATCACACCAGGTTTCGTCGGATTACGGGTTCCAGATGTTTATTCAAAAATAAAGTTTAATCAACTGAAATTGGGTGATTCCAAACCGCGTAAGCTTTCGATATACTTGCGTTCAATACCCCTTACATGGAAACTTAAAAGTAATAATCGCAACGTTTAATTAAATGTAAATTCCGTTATTCTATAAAAATTGTAGTGATCGGGTTTTAAAATTGTTCTTCAAATGAAATGTCAATATGTTGCAGAATAAGTTTTCTGATGTCGAATGAATTCTCAAACAAATTGTTAATTGCGAAATGAACCGTTCAGACAAAGGACTGACTCGAAGGCCACGCCCGTATCCTGAGTTTAATTCGCTGAACAAGGAAAGATTTATTCACTCCACTGTGAAACGTTGAATCACTATTCGGTTTGACAAAAAATACGTTTATTAAAACTGGGAATTTAAATTTGTAAAAATGGAAAATCAATACGTTACGAAATTAGATTCCAGATGTCAGATGAATTCTCAAATAAATTGTTGATTCCGAATTAAACTGTTCAGACGAGGGACTGACTTGAAAGCCACGCCCGTATCCTGAATTTAACTCGTTGAACAATGGACGAGTTGTTAACTCCACCGAAGAACGTTGAATCACTATTCGGTCCGACAAAATTATGTTTCTTTAAAACGAGAATTTAAATTTGGTAAAGTCTTTTATGAACTGAGTCTGCAAAATATTCTTCCGTTGTTACTTTTTCTTTATACTCGGTGCTTCTAATTCTACTCAATTCGGTGGCTAATTGCCAGTAGAGCACCCGCAAAAGTTCGCAAAAATTAAAGTCCTCTACTCTACTAAAAATTCTAACTCTAACTGTAACCGTAACTGCAACCGTAAGCGTAAGCGTAAAAAAAGCTCCAGCTCCGGCAAAATCACCGCCTTTTATAGGAGTGACCACCCCCCTATCTTTCACCCACTCCTTCTTTTTAGGTATTAGACTAAATCTCCTTATAAGGGATCGCAAGAGTGGATCGCGTGATGCTTCGCAATTCGGAGGGGCGGAGAACAAAATGGCGTGATTTTTCGGTTGCTACCCGAGGTGTTCATTATTTCGCATAGCGACCGAGCTCCCGTTTGCTCGCCTGTATTTCCAAGAAGATGTCGTCTCAAGGCCGTTACCTCTTGCTTCGATTGCTCGGTTAGCAACTAGCTTCTTTGCAAACTCCTTAATTCTAACTCGCTCGTTGCATCGGCGCCGCTATCGTTTCCCGGAATTCTTAATATAGATCTCAGGAGTTTCGAGCGTCTCTATACCAACCAACGAATTGAACAGCCTGTTGCTTTACATGAAAATATTCGTTACGTTTATTACGTGTCGCGTTAATCAACTACCTTATTTTTATAATGTATTATACGTGTATTACGACAAAATAACTAGATACGAGGTTTTCATTAGTATAATTCAATACGATGTGTTCTGATCATGATCCCAATATAATTATTGGAAGTGATTTTGAATTAATAATGGTAATAATGCTTGTTGTTATTTTGTCGTAATTATGTGTTATTGTTCGTCGTTACAAATCATTATAGTGTTGCAAAATAGTTTTCGTTAATATATTTTCCTAGGTCTTTTTATCTGGCGACTAAATTCGCATTACGCTTATTTTTGGTTACAAATTCCAAAGTTTTAATTACTGTATAATTGACCTTTATTATTTCGTTACGAATGTAGTTTTGTCAAATTTTATTTAGCATATGTTTTGTGTTTTTAATCCTTATTCATCGTAGAAATGTTTCTCTCTGTCTCTCTCCCTCCTTCTCTCTAGTGTTTCGTCGCTTTATCTTCTCTCTTTGAATCGCGAGCAGTAGCGGCTTTGACGGAGAGAACTAAATCCGTGACCTTGAGTTAAATATCTACGTGACATCAGTATTTATTGAGATTTCGTTTCGAGCTCGATATAAGGTCGCAATTGTTTTCATAATTACTAAGTTTCTCTGTATGTATTACGACAAAACAAACAAATACAAGATTTTCGTTAATATAATCCAATATGAAGTTTCTGATCACAATCCCAATATAATTAGTGGAGGTGATTTTGAATTAAGAATAGTCGTAATTTTTGTTGTTATTTTGTCGTACTTATGTGTTATTATTTTCATCATTATGAACTATTATGGTTTTTGTAGGGTAACTTTTGTTAATATAATTTTCTTATTTCTATAACGTGGTGACCCAAATCCGCATCGCGCCTTTAAAATATTTGGTCTCGTAATTTACAAATTCCAAGGTTTAATTACCTCGTTTCTGCATAGTTAACTTTTATTATTTGGTTATAAATGTATCTCTCGTCAGATTTTACTTAGCATATATTTCGTGTTTTTAATCCTTCTTCATTATGTCAAAATATTTCTCTCTCTCTAGTGTTTCTTTGGTTAGTATTTTCTTTTGAGTCTCGATTCGTAACAGAATTAATGAAAGGAACGGAATCTGCGACCTTTAATAATTTGATTTAGACTTCTACGTGACATCAACATTTATTGGGATTTCGTTTCGATCTCAATACAAGGTCGCAAGTATTTCCCACAATGGATTTTTGATCCATAACAGCAGTCGGTAATTTCTCTTGATTAGTAATGAGAAGCCGTCTTTAATTTTAAGAGGGCGTGGAGGAAGATTTCTTAAAGCAACATAGTTACTCCAGGGGTACCCATTTGACCAGGGAATCTGCCCTGCCAACTCCGGGTCCCCCCTCTATCTAGCCGGTAAGGCAGTATTTAGGCCTGTCCGTTCTCCTTTTGTCGCCCTCTTGCGTCGTCAGTCACGTAGGCGTAGTCTTCTGCCTCCTTGATTATTCCACATGTTGGGAGAAGAAAAAGAAAAGATGGCGCGGCTAGGCGAGCGCCTCTATGGCGATACGGGCCCACCGCACCCCGCGAGACCTCCCGATAGCCCCCGAACGTGGCTGAGTGCTTGCGGCAGGCAACCAGCGCTCGGCGCGAAGCGAAGCGCGCGCGGCCGCGGGACCGCATCCCAACTACAGATAGCCTTCGCACATGAGAACTTTAGGCCATGCAGCAAAATTTCGCTCCGGTCATATCAACTATTCATACCGAATATTATTATCCGCGAGAATTTATTCTATTCTCGACCGATATTGTAAAAATTGATCTTGTATTTATTTATTTTAATTATTAGAGAGAGAAATAAAATGAAGTTGCGTCAGGACGTAACACGGGAGACAGGTGAGTACGGGGCGTGGCTTACGCGCGCTACAGCGAATAGCCGCATGTGCCGTGCGGGAAAATTTTGTCCCGCAGGCGCTCGGGAAGAGGAAAAACGGTATCTCACTCGGTACTTCTACCTCCAATCTGGCTGAACGACCTGCAGAAAATTCTTTACCTATCCCCTCCCTCCCGCCTCTACGATTTTCTACAAAATTGTATTCGCCAATGCTTTTCATTCTTACAACTCCCACCACTGAAATAACTTAGATTGCACTTGTATATTGTGACGGGGTTTTTTAGTCCACGTCACAAAAGAGCACAATTTCAGGCTCTCGCACCGATCGGCGCAAGAAACGACGCTCTTTCGCCCGAGACGAGTCCCTGCTAGGCGATCAGACACGGTCATTGGCAAATATTATTTATTAATGATTTATTATTGATTTTCTCGTTATTTTATTTTATTTTTCGGCACGATATTCTCCCAAGCGAGCGACGGTTGTCGCTAACTGCTACGTCACGAGGTTCGAGAGCGGCATGGTCAGTTTCATGCTATCATCGTTGCAACGGTCGACGAGAGACGCTCGCTCCGCTGCTACGATCCACGGCGAATTCTATGAGTCGCTATCGGCCATGGAAATTGCACGGAACTCGGTTCACAGCTTCCGATTTCCGTCGTATGAGGCTGCATCATCCCCTGCATCGCTGGACCATCGTTCTCGCCGTCAGCACCAGCTGGTGGATATGCCGCGTCGCAAAACATCGTTGCGTCGGCGTTATATTGTCCAAAAGCGCTCGGCCTGGCATTGTCGCGAGGTGCGAGACAAATTCGAAATTTGGAAATTTCTGGAAGGCGACAATTCGGTTAGGCGTAAGGGTGGGGAGCGCGTTTAGCGAGCGCGAGAGCATCCGAATCTCGAGGACTCAAGCGTAGGATCCCGAGGAGGAAGGACGTGGTTATCGTAGCCGATCGGTGCACATCGTTTAACGAGAATACCGACATCTTCCAAACGCGATGCCGAATCTATCCGAGTTGATCTCAAGGGACTTCAGCTACTGCAACTAACCTGGTAAGACTGTCGTTCGTGTCCGGTTCGAGACTCGAGTTTGAATAGGGCAAATTCGACGCGATATCGTATAAACGGCATTTTTCGTGCGCGGTCCATTAAATTCTGATACGGAAAAATTAATAAATGTAATTGTACAGTCCAGACCAGTTTGGGGAAATTTTGTTTGCCGCTAAGAGTAAGGGTTTTGTGTCTGATCGCCTTGTAAATTATTTGTGCAATCTTAGCCTATTAAATTACTAAATAAATTCGCGTGAGAGTCCATGGGAAAGTTATCGTCGATCGCCAGTATTGTAACGGCCGCTCTCAAGGTCATCTCTGAACCACGAGAAGCGAAGCTCTCTTGAGCTAAACTTTCGTCAGCGAGTTCTCGGTGGACGGGTCCGTCCGAATTAATCTTTAACAACGATTTGCGAGCCAAATTCGCGGGCGCGATAACATTTCTAATTTTTGCGAAGTCTGGTCCTCATAAGTAAAGCCGACCATCTTCAGTAAAGCCGAGGCAGACTTGTAGTGTTGAGAATGTATGGAAGAATTTTGAGTTTTGGGTACGGTGAGATTGTTTATTGTATAGTGTGATAAAGTTCGGATCTCGGAGTGAAAGTTTTATTGTGTCGAGTCGGAATGATTTACTGGAGAAATTTGTGACAATTATTATTGTTAATAGTTTGGGAAGTTTGCTAACGAGAACGAGCGTGTGCTTCGTCGCTTATCGGCCACGCTCTTTGTTGGAGATTATTGGGTGGAAGGGAATAAAAGCAATTATTGTGAGTTCTCGAATTTCTTGTGTCGCTGAGTTTCTCATTTACGCGCTGGACTTGCCCACTCCCCTCTACCATTGTAACAAGGCTGAGCGACGCCGAGCCATCCCGTTTCGTTAGCGATCTATTATAAATTTGTCGCACGAGATTCTGTTCTCGTACGGCTGGCGCCCAAAGGGATCGCAGCGGATCGGGTTTTGTGATCGTCTCGTGTTGCAAAGGGTTTTGAGGGAATATTGCTGAGTTAGGAAATAACGGTCACAATATATAAGTGCATAACTGCATGCAGAACTCATTGCTTGCAAAAGCACAGAACAGAGTAGACATCTGCGTAATTATCAGTAAAGAGTGTTCCGAGACTTTACGTATCGAGTTTGTGTACAATTTATCGAGATATATAGTACAAATTAGTGCATCAATGTATTGTTGTAGTGAAACATTGTGTCATCAAGTCCGCTGAAAGTTTGAACTTAAGTTCTTGTTAAAACTTGTACAAAACTCGACTGAGTCTCTTCGAACTATTTTGCTGTGGAAGTAAACAACAGCTTTTGAACACATTGTGATATTTCCGTCTTATTGATAAAAAAAATAATGGAGACATTGATAAATACTGCTTTCGGATCAAGAGCCGCGGTAGACGCTCGATCTTTGAAGAGTGCCTTGATCAGACCGAGGCACAGAGTTCGATGCGCGACATCGTCAGCAGTAACAAATTACAAAAAAATCTTGCGGCGAATACATAAAAAAGCGAAACAATCAAATGAACCCTTCAGTCTTATGGAAATTCCATCGAGTGTGGAAATGACTGACCATGACTTTTATACTCTGATTAATTTGGGCAAAAAAAGATACTTTTCTTCGGAGAATTTTGTGTAACCGAGCAGAAAGAAAAGTCGCATGGTGGTTGTAGAGAAGACATTGGAGGATCCTTTTATCGCTATCCTCGGACCAATTCCACCGGCTAATTCCGATATATTCGCGAATATGTCCTTCGTTCTTTGTTACGCCTCGGACAGCGTTCACTGCGTATCTCGGAGTCGTGATTGTAAGAAAAACGAAAGTGGATGGAAGGACCAGCCTAACTATTCGGAAGATCGACTAACAGTGCAAATCAAAGCCAGCGGTGGAAAAGACTATACGAATTTGGATCTCGTACCAACGGAAGAAAATGACAGAACTAAACTCATCACAAATGCACCGAGTTTACATCCGCAGCGTGTGCTTTGTTCCGAAGTCGGTGTTCCCGCTTATAGTCATCGATGGATCATCAAATGTTGTCAACAGGTAATTTGAAATTTGAAGATTTTCGGATATTTAAAATTACGTTCGGCTGTATCACACTAGTCAAATCAGTGCTAAATTTTTGTAATCGTTTCATTACAATTTAATGCATTAAATAACTGTAGTGGAGCATTGATTTGTATTGAAGCATGTACACTTAACCGAGAGAAAAATTAATAGTGGCGGATTTGCATAAAGATTAACTGATTAACGTTACTTTCCGATGGGATACATTATCGTTCAGTTTTTTCCAAGAATATTCTACAATTTTTTGCCAATTATGATGAATTATGGCTCATTTTCTTTCTTAAACGAATTGACCGGTTGGATATTTGATATTATTGATCTTTTAATAATTATAGCTATTTGTTTATGAAAGTATTTTGATTTTTGTTAAACAGCATGTGGCGCTAGACACGGCGTAAACTTTTATTAAATAATTACAAAAATTCAGCACTGATTTGACTAGTGTGAAACAGTCGAATATCCTTATTAGATTTGAGAAATATATATATTGTGACGGGCCCTTACCACGAGTATTTCGGCCACTCGTGCAAGATCCAACGCCCAAATATAACGACGCCCGAGGTTTCTCACTCGATTTTTACCCGCACTTAACACCTGATTTCATACGACCTTGATGGGCGCCAGGCTCTCTATACTATCCCGAAAGCCAGGGAGTTTCCTTCCCGTTCGATATTTCCTTCTTAAACCGGCCGACTAGCTGAAAAGGGGTGCAGTTCGAGGCATGCAAAATAAATCACCCGAACGAATATTTCTAACTCTCACAACCGTAACAAAAGATTTATTACGAAATACTGAATACCAACAAAAAAAAACAACAGAAGACATATTACAATATTGACTCGAGTCCGACATGTAACGCGGATCTTCACGCACGCGACGCTATCGCTCGAGTCTACTTTATTCTCAAATATCAAACGAAATCTACTGCTAAATAATTTACCGAAAGACCGGACGCGGCAACGAGCAATCCTCCAGCAGCACGGCTGAGTACAGTATAATAGTGCACCACGTGCGCCTACCTTATTCGCTGGTTTTGTTGCAGTCCGTCCGCCGGTTTCCTTCAATCTCCTTACTACCTGGAATTCTCCTCGCGGCTACTCTCCGAGCACGAATCGATCGGTTTTCCTAACCGAGATCTACGACACTCGGGATTTTCATACGCGGGAAACACGGTGTCTCGAGATATGCGCGAGAATCGCTCGAGCGCTCTATCTCCGAGTCTTTCAATACCGCTTAATAACGAACGCAGCAAATCCTTTGTCTAGTAGTCGCAAGGGCACGCTAACCACTCGACGTAATTGTTCGTACTTTATTTTACTTTCTTTTACGGAATGATCCACGAAGACTCACGTCCGCGAACTACTAATCTGCTATTTCTTTCAACTCCTGCTCAGATTACTTCTCAACGCGAGGCCTGCCGAAATTATACTTCTGAATGCTCGGCCTGTCGAAATTAGACTAATTAATTCATCGCCTGCCTAAACGAGACTGAATTCCTTTCTCCTATTCTTCTCGTCTCCGCTTTGTGCGGGTCTTCGTAGTTCGGGGGTCTTCAGACGTCCGGGGTGGGGGTCACGGCCTGCCATCGATCGTCTTCGACGTCGATCGGCTTCTCGTTGCCTCTCTCTCGCGCTCCTTCCATCCTCGACTCTCGCTGAGGCTCTCGGGCCTCTCTCTCTAACTCTCGTAGATCCTGCAATCAATAGTCCACACGGCAATACATTGTTCTCGCAACGGTTCGGACCTCGGCGGCGGGAAGCGATTCTGTTGCTATGTAACTTTTTCCGGGGTCTCAGTGCGCGAGCATTCGCGACCAAGCGCGCTGCTGCGAGCGCGTGGTAACGCCTCGTCACATCCCCCCACTAGGCCAAACTACCCGCTCTAACGCGAGGTAGGCACACGCCGATACACCATTGCAACGCGCTATGCTGCAGAATCGCTCCCCACACATCTTCCGGTCTTCCGTCGCCGCAAAAACCATTTTTTTTTTTTTTTTTTTAAATTAATTCCCAACACCAACGCATAAATTTAGCCGGTTCCAAAAATAACTTCTTTATTAGATTTTCCTCCTTTGTTTTTTTTTTTTTTTTTTTTCCGGACGTGCCGTCGCTCGCGGTCCACACCCTCACACCATACAGTAATACGTCATAATAAAAGAAAAAAAAGGAATACAAAAAAAATAACTCATAGAATTAAATCATAATGTCTCTCTTCGGTGGGGGAACTAGTAAACAAAAAACGAGAAAAACAAACATTATCAGGACTCAGTCTCTGAGTGCTTCTTTGTTGGCTTATAAACTACACTGGTAAAGGGCGGGTTATAGGAGCCAGCGTCTCGGTAGTCGTTTGCCACGTCCTCGTGGTCTAATAACGACGGGAACGTCCCGTGCAGTCCGGGCACGTCGAGCGGGTGTAATTGAGCCGGTAGCAACTGGTGCAATACGGCGGGCTCTCCGGTGTCCATGGAACCGGACAGTCTCGCGGGCCGTGTCCTTCCTCGAAGCATCGGGGGCAGGTCATATCCAGCCCCACCGCTCGTTCTCTCTGGCGTTGGCGGATCTGCCGCACTCTTCCCGCGCGCCCTTCCGCAATCGCCCGCGCCATGCCATGGGGTCCCGGACAGTTGGCAGTCGTCACTCCATCGCGGTTGCACCTGCGGCAGAACTCGTCCCGCAGGCGCTGCGTGCATTGTTTCCAGGCATGCCCTGGCCGTCGGCAGTTAAGGCACCCCAGCGGCGCGCGCGTCGATGTCGGTATCGCTGGTGCTGGTGGGCATTCCGGGACGCCTCGCGTCGGGGCTCTGGTCCACTGGACGTTCTCCATTTCCTGGCGCAGCCAGCGTCGCGTGACGACCTCGGTCACCGCCACCTCTCGCCTGCGAGTTCCATTCCTTGGCAAGGACTCCGCGGCCGGCCCGGCGTCTTGGTCTGCCGGGGCCGCCGCAGCAGCCGTAGCGTTCTCCTGCAGGTACCGGCGCTGGGCGTCTTCCCGCACCATTGCCAGCTGCTGCTCCTGCATAGGAGCGGCCGTCACCGGCCTCGTGGCCTCCTCATACCGGCGGCGGGCGGCCTCCCGCACCGCTGCGAGCTGGTCCACCGTCGACGGGGCCGGTGGTGCCGGTGGCATCTCCTCTGCTGCCTCCCCGCGATGTCGGCGCCTCGCCTCCAATCTGATGGCCGCCAGCTGCTCCTCCAAGGCTGTCAGATTCCCTGTCTGGCGTCGAGCCGACATATCGATACTTTTCTGTGAATATTCGTTCCGCTATTATTCCTCAAGCAACAATGATTTAGTACTTAACCTAGTTCACCGCGCCTACTGCAACCGAATCGTCTTTATAAAAATTCGCAACAAAATAATGACAATTTTCTACGCTGTTTTTATCTTTCTTTATTCCGCTCGCGTCATCGAGCGTTCCGGGATTTGCACGTTACTCGCCAATTTCAGGTCTTTCACATGCCATCTCCCTGCAGGTCGGCCGTCTGGATCGGTCAATTCTACTACGCTTCGCGACACGACTCTCGCGACTTCGTATGGACCAGCGTACTTTTTCGCGAACTTCGACGTCATGTTATTCGCTGCTTTTGACAATACGCGGTATTTCCGATAGACACGGTCTCCCGCGTGCAGCGGCACGTCTCTTCTACTGCGATTATAATACGCGGCCTGTTTCTGCGACGCTTCTCGAATTTTATTTGTGACGAGATCGCGCATCTCGACAAGTCTGCTCATCCGCTCGATCCATTTTTCTCTATTGGGAGCGTTCGGCGCGACCTCTTCTCCTACCATTCTTTTCCAGTGTTGAGCGGCTTTCGGTTCCCTACCTAAGTTCAAAAAGGCCGGGCTAACTCCGAGAGATGAGTGCACCGCGGTATTATACGCGAATTGGAACTCTGCGATATGTAAGTCCCACTCACTATGATCTCCGGACACGTAGCTCGCTATCATCGTTTTTAAATTTCGGTTCACGCGTTCGACCGGGTTCGCCTGCGCGTGATACGGCGGCGTCGTCATGCGTTCAATACCATATTCGTCGGTCATCTTCTTGACAGTCTGATTGACATATTCTGTTCCGTTATCTGTCAAGAAGACGCGGGGAGTGCCCCATCGGCATAAAACGCGCGCGCGGAATGCATCGGTTATCGTTTTTCCCGTCGCGGCGGTCGCGGGTACGCACTCTATCCATCGCGTAAATAAATCTTCAAAGATTATGAGATATTTATTGCCGAGTTTCGATCTCGGATACGGCCCCATAACATCCGATGCTACGATATCCCACGGCTGGGCAACTACGCGCGGTCCCATTATTCCCATCGGTCTAGCTTGATCGGCTTTATGCAGTGCACACGTGACACATCTCCCGACGTAGCGTTTGACATCGCGATACATCCCTGGCCAGTAATAATATGTGGCGAGACGTCGGTACGTCCGTTCTACTCCCGGGTGGCCGGCTTGTTCGCTATCGTGCGCTTGCATTAGCAGTCGCTCGCATTCTTCCGACGGTACTACTAATTTCCACGCGTCTAAGTCCTCTCCGGCCGCTTCTTTCATCGCGTCGGGCCGATAAAAATACATAGCTTTCTCTTCGATCACCCAATCGGGAAAAGAGCGCGGATTTCTACGAATAGCCGCGCGCCTCTCTTCGTACCAATCGATCTCGAACGCTTCTCCCAGAGAGTCCGCGTGTGCGCTCCAATCCACTTCGACACCTTCGAACATCCTGGAGAGCGCATCCGCGGCTTCGTTCTCTGTGCCTTTTCGGTACTCTATCTTCATGTTGTATCCCAACAACTCGAATGCCCATCTAGCTAATCGTCCTATCGGGTCAACTAAATTATGCAGCCACCGGAGACTGCCGTGATCCGTTACTACCGTAAATTCGTATCCTTCTAAATACGGCCGAAATTTACGTACCGACCACACTACGGCGAGACATTCTTTTTCTGTAACCGTGTATCGCGTTTCCGGTCCTGTCATCGCTCTACTCGCGCATTCGATCAATTTTTCCCCATTCTCCCCGCTCTGCGTTAAAACCGCGCCGATACCTTTGTCGCTCGCGTCGGTATAAACAATAAACGGGATATTATAGTTTGGAAAAGTGAGAATCGCGGCATTCACTATTTCTTCTTTTACCGCGCGAAACGCGGCCTCCTCAATTTCCGTCCATTCCCACGATACTGTCTTGCTCGTGAGGCGATTGAGTGGTCCTGCCACGCGCGAAATATTTTTTAAATGGCGGTGATACCAATTCACCATGCCATTGAATCTGCGCATTTCAGTCGGATTTCGCGGGCGAGGATATTCTGTTATCGGCTTTATCTTTTCGGGATCTGGCCGCAATCCGTCGCGGTTTACCAAAAATCCGAGGTATCGTACTTCGTTACGACAAAACTCGCTCTTTTCGAAATTTAAAATCAGACCGGCTTCTCGAATAATCCCGAGGATTTTAGCAATCCACTCGAGATGCTCTTCGAACGTACGATTCACGATTATAATGTCGTCGAGATACGCGAACGCGTGCGGCTCGAGCTCGAGGCCGATTAATCGGTCCATCAACCGCTGAAACGTCGCGGGCGCGTTGCATAAACCGTAGGGCATCCTTCTAAATTGGAACAATCCCTTTCCCTCAACGATAAAGGCAGTGAAAGGGCGACTGTTCTCTTCCATTAAAATTTGGTGGTACGCAGCGCTCATATCTAACGTCGTGATGTACACGGCCTCTTGCAACTTACTCAAAATTGTTTCCATTCGCGGAAGCGGATATGCATCTTTTCAGGTTACTTTATTCAACTCGCGGTAATCTACGCAAAATCTCCATTTATTATTCGGTTTCGCGACCATTACCGGAGGACTCGCCCAATCGCTGCGAACGTTCGATAATATTCCCGTCGAGCATACGGTCTACTTCGGCGTGTAATTTCTCGACGACAACCGGAGAGCGCCGGTACATCCGCTGTTTCACGGCTTTATCGCGCGGCGCGTCTATCACATGTTGCGTGAGCGACACGGCAACGTCGAAATCTTGTGGCATTAGGGGTATTATTTCATCGAGCAACTCTTTTAAACGATCTGGCTGGGTGTCTACAAGTTCTTGTAAACCAAAACAAACACCGAGTGCCGCGAGCTCGTCGCTCGAGCGTACGATCGGATGTTCTACCCCTACCTCGTCCAATGACCACGTGCTACGTCCGCCGTGCACGTTAACTCCGAAAACTCCGATAAAATCCATTCCCAATAGACAATTCGATTTTAAATGTTTCACGATTATTGACGGAAACCATTTTTGCACACCGTCGAGTTCAATCGGGAATAATGCCTCTCCGATCACTCGCTCGGGCGTGCCGTTAGCCATCGTCACATAGTCGTTTCGACTCGGCGGATATTCTCGGTGCGGCAAGCTTAAATCACGTACTATTTCTCCTCCAACGCGACCGAAAACCGAAATAGTAGCACCCGTGTCTATCAACGCTTCGAGTACTTTCCCGCCGATAAGCAACTAAACGAAAATTCGAATTCGTCCCGACTCGCGCTGCCACTCCTCTGGTGGTGGGGGAAACGATCCGAGGAAATTCGCGTGCTCGGGCAGACCTGTCTCGATCGCGGTCTCGCTCTCACGATGCTCAATTATTTTCGGATTTTTCCACGCGGTGTCACATACGTCGTTCGCGTGAGTCGCGGATATTTCTCTACCGGTCTCTAACGCGTCATTTATCGCGACAATGTTTCCATTTCCGTTTTCAATTTCAGGAAAAATTTCATTCTCATTTTCAGACTCACTTGAGCTGTACCGATCCAGCGTCCATATCCCAGTCAACCTGTAAGGGGACTCACCGGTTTCGACTTCCTCTACCTGTGCTGAAAAATTATTACGCGGAACGCTCGATGTACTCGCTCTTAAAATTACGCGATCGTTAATACTCGGATTCTCGGCGTGAACTGCACCCTGGAAGGAACTAGGGAGGGGATAGAGCTGGTCAGGTATCGTGGTCTGCTCTCCTCTCGTCTGCTGCGGGTCGTCTTCTAGTCGGTGCGCTGGCTGTCCCGCGGAGGCCAGTTCCGATTGGCGTTTATTGACAACGCACAGCCGCACGTCGCACTGTTGACGTCTCGGCGGCCGCACGCTGTGCATAATATCACTCGTGGTCTTCTGCAATCTCGCCCGAAGTGTCCCGTCTCACCACAATTCAGACAGAATGGTGGGAGTCTGCGGTAATCGCTCAGCTGTCCGCGGGGAGGATTTTGGCTATTTTCTCCAGCCTGCACGGTACGATCCGCTTGCGAGCGTACGTTCCCGGCATTTCCCCCGCTCGGCGGCTGTCTCGCTTGCGGCTGCGGTGGCTCGCTTCTTCGCTGCGGCTGCGGCGCTGCTGCGTGAGCTGGCTGCTGTGCGGCGGCTCGAGCGTACGTCTGGGGTGCGGCCGCTGTCTCGACTTCGGCTACTTCGGTACCCCCGCTCTTGCGCTTCGCTCGTCGTCTTCGCCGCTTTTGGGGTGATGGCGCCACTGAATCAGCTGACTCTTCTGCCACTGCGTTGATGCTTGGCGCAGGCGGTCGATATTGAGTGCGCTCAGCCGGCTTCGGCGCGTCGGCACTTCTCGGCGGAGCTCGCGATTTTCCGACCCAGGCGAACTCTTTAGCGAGCGACTCGTTGCGACTCGGTGGGGGGCGTCGAGCCAATGCTCTTGCCCATCGTTGCTCTACCCACGACGTGCGCTTCACGAGTTCCGCATATGATCGAAAATCACATCGCTCGATTCGATCCCAGTACTCAGGACGGAGGCCAGCGTATGCCTGATCAAGTTGATGACGAACACTCTTTCGTTTTCGCAGCCTGTTGTACAATCCCTGCAAGCAGCTCAGGTAATCCTTCGCGGATTCTTCGTCTCCTTGTGTCCTTTTCCTTATGTCTTCTTTCAGCCCTTGCTGATCACGATCACTGCTGAACCATGCGCGAAAATCCTGCACAAACTCACGCCACGATCCCCAATATATCCGATTCGATCGATACCATTGGATCGCGCGTCCTTTTAATACTTCCGGGAGCACTTGCAAGCGTTCTTCATACTGTATGTCAGACGCGATCATTTTTTCTCGCATCTGCTCCAGGAATTCTTCGCAACCAAAGTCATCTTCTCCCGAAAAATTGAGTCGCCATTTTCTTGCGACGTCGCCAATATCGCGCTCGCGGCGTTGTCTGTGGTTCCTGCGCGGGGGTCTCGCTGTCACGCGCTCGTGCCGTTGTCTTCGGTGGCGCGCTCTGCGACCCTCTACCGTGCGCCACGTGCTGTCTTCTGTCTCACTCGCGCTGTCAGAAGTAGATCGCGAGCTCGCCTCACTTTCCTCCGATGCTGTTGAATCACTGCACGAGACTTCGGTTAGCTCGTGCTTCGTTCTTCTCCTCGGCGCATCTCGGGGATGGCTACTCGCGGCACTCGTTAATTTATGACATTTTCCCGTTTTCCTAATTTTCCTCGTTCGATCTGGTTCACTGTTAGTCTGGGTGCTGGCGTCTTGGTGTGTCCGACAACTAGATTTCCGCCGATCAGCTGCGCCGGTGTGCGTCTCCTCTTGTACGTCCTTTCGGACTCTTCGCGAGGTCTCGCCGCGGCGCCGCGTCACGTTAACACTTCTGTTTTTAAAGCGTTGAAAATCTAGGTCGTCTGCACCATCCCAGTCCGCTGGTATCACTCGTCTTACGTTCTTTGTGGGGGGTGATTTCCTGATACTCGTCGAGTCTTCGGTGATGCCAACGCGCTTCTTCGCTATGGCGCCTCGAGACGGATCAGCTGGGCTCACCGGTCGCGAGCTACTCGGCTCTCGCAGCGTAGTGCTCACGAACTGTCGAAGCCGGTTTCGCGCAACGGCCGTAACCCCCGACGAATTCAATAACAATGCACGAAGGGTCTCGCGCACTTTCTCTTCAGTCATATCATCAACGAGCGCGAGCTCAGGTATGACAGGTTCCTCCATAGGCAACATATTGTCCATTTCTGCCCACTCCACATCGGGGATTCCGCATTCTCGGAGTTCTAACCTCCGTAGCCGATCACGAATCACTTCGTCGTTTCCTTCTTCACTCGCGTTCGATTGTTTCAGCAATCTTCGCATGTGTCGGCGGGGTAGCGTATCGATCCATCCCGCACGATCAAGCACACGTCGACGTCGGTCGCGCGTGTCGTCACTCGTATCCCCTCCATCCTCGCGTTCACTCGAGTGAGGGGTCGGTCCTGCCGAATAGTTCGATTCAGCCATCTTGTATTGTCTTTCTCGGCTGTCACTTAACGAAGTTTTCACTGTACACTCGAAAATAATTTAATTTTCGCTCTCTTAAATTTCGAGAGCCGAAATATTCACTAGAGTCAAGTTTTTCTACACACGATTCACTTATCTCGCTTCGAGCTGGCTCGGCCGAACGTCGACGCGCGGTGTTTACGTTTTTTTTTCTGTCTCTAACGCGCGGACACTCGAGGCTCGTGCTCACACTCTCGAAGAAATAGTCACTTAATATCTCGGTCTCGAATTTCGTGCGTCGAGAAACGAGAAATATTCACCACGAAATATTTTTTCCGTTCGTGTTCTCGTTCGAGCTCTTCGAACTGGCTCTACGAAGGTTCGTCGCGCGGTGTTTACACTATTACCCCAAGTGTTTACGCGCGGACACTCGGGAGACTCTTGCTCGGCTTAGCAACGCTCAACCCGCACGAATATTATACCGAGTATTTTCACTGAATATTATTTCCGAAATATTCTCTTTGAATTCTTCCGAGATAAAACTTTTAATTTTTCGAATTACAAATTTTCACTTTCAAATTTTACTACGCGCGGAGAATCAATATTTTACCGAATATTATTTTTCCGAACTTTTCTCGACGCGCTGAAAATTTATTACACACTGACTGTCAAATTTCGCCTGGATGAGTCCGAAATTTTATGCACTGCCCCACGTTGGGCGCCAAAAATTGTGACGGGCCCTTACCACGAGTATTTCGGCCACTCGTGCAAGATCCAACGCCCAAATATAACGACGCCCGAGGTTTCTCACTCGATTTTTACCCGCACTTAACACCTGATTTCATACGACCTTGATGGGCGCCAGGCTCTCTATTCTATCCCGAAAGCCAGGGAGTTTCCTTCCCGTTCGATATTTCCTTCTTAAACCGGCCGACTAGCTGAAAAGGGGTGCAGTTCGAGGCATGCAAAATAAATCACCCGAACGAATATTTCTAACTCTCACAACCGTAACAAAAGATTTATTACGAAATACTGAATAACAACAAAAAAAAACAACAGAAGAAATATTACAATATTGACTCGAGTCCGACATGTACCGCGGATCTTCACGCACGCGACGCTATCGCTCGAGTCTACTTTATTCTCAAATATCAAACGAAATCTACTGCTAAATAATTTACCGAAAGACCGGACGCGGCAACGAGCAATCCTCCAGCAGCACGGCTGAGTACAGTATAATAGTGCACCACGTGCGCCTACCTTATTCGCTGGTTTCGTTGCAGTCCGTCCGCCGGTTTCCTTCAATCTCCTTACTAGCTGGAATTCTCCTCGCGGCTACTCTCCGAGCACGAATCGATCGGTTTTCCTAACCGAGATCTACGACACTCGGGATTTTCATACACGGGAAACACGGTGTCTCGAGATATGCGCGAGAATCGCTCGAGCGCTCTATCTCCGAGTCTTTCAATACCGCTTAATAACGAACGTAGCAAATCCTTTGTCTAGTAGTTGCAAGGGCACGCTAACCACTCGACGTAATGGTTCGTACTTTATTTTACTTTCTTTTACGGAATGATCCACGAAGACTCACGTCCGCGAACTACTAATCTGCTATTTCTTTCAACTCCTGCTCAGATTACTTCTCAACGCGAGGCCTGCCGAAATTATACTTCTGAATGCTCGGCCTGTCGAAATTAGACTAATTAATTCATCGCCTGCCTAAACGAGACTGAATTCCTTTCTCCTATTCTTCTCGTCTCCGCTTTGTGCGGGTCTTCGTAGTTCGGGGGTCTTCGGACGTCCAGGGTGGGGGTCACGGCCTGCCATCGATCGTCTTCGACGTCGATCGGCTTCTCGTTGCCTCTCTCTCGTGCTCCTTCCATCCTCGACTCTCGCTGAGGCTCTCGAGCCTCTCTCTCTAACTCTCGTAGATCCTGCAATCAATAGTCCACACGGCAATACATTGTTCTCGCAACGGTTCGGACCTCGGCGGCGGGAAGCGATTCTGTTGCTATGTAACTTTTTCCGGGGTCTCGGTGCGCGAGCATTCGCGACCAAGCGCGCTGCTGCGAGCGCGTGGTAACGCCTCGTCACAATATATATATATATATATATATATATATATATATATATATTTATAATTGATTTTTATTATTATCACAATAAACCTCTTGATCCTTCGCCGTACAAGATTCCCGCTGTGAATACACAAAATAGCGGATGCGTTACGTCCTGATGTCAACGCTTGTAATCAGCAAATCAGAATCAGCACCAATCAAAAGAAGAATTAACTGACAGCATTGCCGTTTTAAAGTAGTAAAGTAACTAGTCAAATGGAAGTCGCATTATAAAAATATTTAAATCTGACGATGATAAGTCTGAAAAAATAGTGATATGATAACGATAAAATATTAATTTAGGCCTAATTTTGACTCATTTGACTTATAATCACTTTTGGGAACATACTACCTTAATACAGCCTCAATTTTAATCAAAAATGTAGATAATAGTAGAAGATCCGTTATTGAACTGAATATTTTTTTAAATATACCGTAATTGTAAGACTATTATAAATTTGCAATATAGATTTCGCATGAGAAACGAAGGCAAATTCGAGTGTTTGATAGTTTTTATCGAAAGACAAATTTTATCGAGATACTTTTGTGATAAATTGCATCTTTATTTTTTCGTTGTATATTACAAGAGTAGAAGATCTGTTATTTAAATGAATATTTTTTTACATTTACCGTTATTGTAAGCCTATTATAAATTTGCAATATAGATTTTGCATGAGAAACGAAGGCAAATTCGCGTGTTTGATAGTTTTTAATGAAAAACTAATTTTATCGTGATACTTGTGTGATAAATTGTATCTTTCTTTTTTCGTACTATATTAGAACGTATTTATTTTATAATAAATATGTCATATAAGATAAATATTTTTATACAAGACATCTCATTTAATTACTCATTAGGCATGGATACAAGAACAAATTAATCAAATATTGATAGTCATGGTATATCTTTATAGAGCATAATTTTTCCTATCACTTATTAAGTTTTATTATGTAACAAAGTAGATTCTTGCAAGCTCTGCCCTGTAGGCTGGCTCGAAGGCCACCACACACCCTAAATATTTTATTTTTGTTAGTCCAGAAATGCTTTATTGAACCTAGATTATATTAATATTATGTGTAAAAATCACTCGTTATTCCTCCACTATTTTCCCTCCAGTATGAATGATTAGTTTTGACTAGCGATCACCCTGAAGTCCAACGAGGCCCTCAAGGATGAAATAAGAGAGAGACTACGGCAGCTTAGGCAAAGTGACGTGGGGAGAGTGTGGGCTGGAGAGGAGAGACCATCTGACCCCGGAGACCATAAGATCAAGCCAGCCAGTGGAGGAGTACACTCCGCATCACCCGAGCAGTCTCCACGCTCGGGCCACATATGTTGGAGTTAGCCGCCCAACTGCGTGAGTGTACTCACGCCAAGAGGATCGCCAGCGGCAATCAAACGTCCCGCGGCGATCATACCGTTCAGCAGCTGTGTTATGCTGCCCGCCACAGCACCTTCCAAGCGCCACTGACCAGCCGCACTCGATCCACCGATCGATGCTGAAGCGCGTAGTGCTCTCGAGCCGACCGAGCCCGAAAATCTCCGAGCATCGCCGACTACATCAAGGAAGAAGACGAAGGATATTTTCGACACTTCGAGCCAGGCCATGCGGTGATAAGGGAGCCGATACGGACAATTTATAGTGTACGATGTGATTGCGAGTCAAGCTCCAGGAGTATTGTTCCTGGAAGAGTGAGTGTCGAGAACTGTAGCATGAGTACTGAATAGTGTGCCTGTGAACCCTTTTTACTGTTTTCAAGTTTTGTTTATCCCTTATTATTAATTGATAGTCCCCGAAAAATCCGTTAAATCCGTTAGCGAGACCGGCTGCCATGTTTGGACCAGTATTTTCAAGATAAGAAATTCCATAGTATTTTCTGCATTCGAGTTCGTGTGGTGGTGTTTACAAATAATTATCTAGCGTTGCGTATCGTGAATTAGTGAAAATTTTAAGTGATAAATTCGAGAATCCCCTCCTCTTCAGAATTAGCAAATCGTACCGAGGTAATTTATAAGAGCCATCGTGTTCGGGAATTCACCCCTGAGCCCCCTCTCCTCTCCCGGCTAGCCGAGCAGATATTTACAAGATATTTCCAACAGTCGAGCCAGTGAAAAGTATTACAAACTGTCAAGTGACGGTGCTACTGCCGCACAGTAGCTGGCGCCCACACAGAGTTTAAAGGTTGTTAATATAAGCTAGAATTGCGTGCTATAGAGCATTGCCGGTGTGCCTTCCCCTTCGTGTACCCCCCCCCCCCCGCCCTTTCCCTGCGATCAATCCTTTATCATTGTGAGTCGGAGCTATTTGCCGATAGTTTAAGATCTATATTATTATGATTATGTAGTCCCCTTCTGTTAAGATTTACTGAGAGATATTGAATTATCCTCAATTTTTTTTATTGTTCACCTTTTAAGTATTACGAGTAGTTGACAGGTGTCAATGGAACACAGAAATTTTACGTTATTTGATCATTGATTATTCCATAGGATTTTACTAGTGATTTCCCTTTTTATTGTCTTGAACAATCAGAATATAATCCCTGCATTATTGTATTTTATTTATTATCGAGTCTTGGTTATTATCGAGATCTTTATTCCCTTCTATCGTTTTATTATATTGAATCTCCCGTGCTATTTTACCCCGGTAACATTCGTTATTGTTTATCACCTCGAGGCCCCGAATTCACAATATTATTGGCGGTCATTTACATTTTGCTATTTTAATTACTTCTGTTTTTGTTATTTTATTTCTTATTATAGCGAGAACCCGAAAGTCAATAAATTGTCATTTATCTTTTGTTTTGGTGACTATTTTTATAATTACGAGTTTTATTTCTATTTCAAAGTGCTGACCCTCACCTCTCTCCAAATAAAGAGTAGAAGGTCACAATTAATATTAATAAAAATATGTATAGCGTATTTGGAATGTTATTGTAATCTAAAATTATAATTTTGTATACAGAATATTGTAATACAGCGCAATTTTTATATGGTACATTTTTGTCCAATTTTGTATGTCACAATAAGATTTCACCGAACTTGTTATACGTGAAAAAATAAACGATTGTTTAAACTATTTTTCTTTATATCTCGTAAATTTGAATTATTTATTTTACCCAAGGTTAATAATAAATCCACACCGACCAGATATAACACTTTATTAGCACAATTTTCATAATAACAATCTGGAATCTTCAATATTTGCGAAGTACCAAGATCGTGTAACACGTGAACTTTCACGAAGATCAGAAGACATGATTAGCAACCGAAAAATCGACATTTACAGTAAGTACAATGTTTATCTTTATAACAAAATATATTTACTTATTTTTGCATAATTCGCTCGTTACTTAAATATCCGTCGTTAAGTATAAAGTCCAGCTTCCCAAAACTCGTGAAAAATATACGAAAACTGTGTTTTTAAATAGAAACAAAAAATGTTTATCAGAAAAAAAGTATTTTCTTTTTTTTAAATGAAAAAGATAGTTTTAATGTTATTTTTTATTAAAAAGATTAAGGATTGTACCAATCGAGGAAAAGAAGTGAAAACGATATAACTAACAAGAAAAATAAGATCCATACCCTGAGACTGGCATTTCGCTGTATCGCTTGCCGAATCTGTTCGTTAGCTTTTTTAACATTCTCGGTAGATCCAACAACGGTCGTCATGAGTCGATCCAAATCTTTGTCCTGATCTATTACTATTTCCGTGAAAATCTCTTGCAGTTCGGCAATATGAACGACTTTGATTTCAATCTGCTTGATTCTTCAGTAAGAGTGTTGAGCTCGTTATACAATTGTTAATTTTCAGACTCGAACATCTGAATATCTTCGGTCGAGAGTTCTTCCGGTAAACGAATAAAAATCCATAAAAGGAAGACTTGGAAAAAAAAACAACCGAAAAATATTTGAAAAGAAAAAAAAAACAAATAAAAATTGATATAAACATTACAACATAAATCTATTCGAACAAATCGAAGCACTCAAGAAAAAAGTGTAAAAACTGTTATATATTATTAAAATAAGTATTACACTTCACGTCACATTACACATACATTATAAATTATTAAATTACATTAGTATTTAATCGGATATAAAGCATTATAATTCCAAAGGTCGTTTATATTTTGTAAAATAAAATATATCTTCAAAACTACTATTCATTGTTGATCGAGAAATAAATAACTTACAATAAACACGTATCGGTTTCTAATACATTTTTTTTATTCGCGTTATATATTATTTAATAGATATCCTTAGCATTTCGGTCAGGGAAAATTGATAAATTGGTCAGGGAAAAATCAGGGAATTTTTTCCCTAAAAAAAAAATTTTTTCCCTTCCATATTCTATAATATTATTATAAATATAATTTTTGCTTTCTCATAGAGAAAGCTTTGTTTTGATGAAAATTGTTTGTCGATATTTTCATGTCAGAACACTTGGAATGGTCTGCATCGTCGAAAAAAAAGGTTTAGAAAAATTGTCCGGATGTACGTATGTGTGTGTGATGAAAGGCCAAAAATTTATATAACTGTAACTTGTAAACTATATGACCGAATCAACTCAAATTTGAAGCCCATGTACAGTACTGGCAAATTTTCAATTGGTATAGATTTTATAAAAATCACTTAATGCATTTTATTTTTATAAGAATTTTGGAATTCTGAAAAAAGTACGTAAACGCTGTAGCTCGAACGAATTTTTAGCTATCGGGCTAAAACTTCGTATTAAAATTGAACAAAGTGATGCGGTCTTTGGTATTGAATTTGACCCAAATGGGTAAAACGGTTCGGTTATTATGAGATTTCGAATTCTTCGAAAAATTTTCGTTTTGCTCTAATTCAGGTAAAACTCTGACAAATCGACTAAATTTTTCTGCACCAGAAAAGTAACATTCAGACCTGCTACGTACCAAATTTGGTGATAATCGGTAAAAAGTTTCGGACTTTACGTGATTTTGAATTTTTTCTTGTTCAAGTTGATACATTTTTTCAATTTGATAACTATAATTCATTTTTGGCATCATGTATGGTGTACACGCCTTAAGCTTGGTTTAAATATGTTGCTAAGGGCGATCGTATTAGTTGGTAAGAAAGGGAGATTAGTAGCGTTAATTGGCCACAAGAGGCTGTAGTGTTCATGTAACCAAGATGGCGGTAACACGCTCTTCATGTTTATAAAGTAAAGTATATAAAAAGGCTCACAGTGGTTTTACTAACGTTTTACTCGACTAAATAAATGGTCCTTCGAGTGAAGATATTCAAAACGTAGTGAAAAAGAACGATACGTACGCACCACATCGAAAAAATAATTCCGTGGCGTACGGTCAATACAGTTCGCGATTCACGCAAAAAGTTCACGACGTTCTAGAAACAAAAATTTATCAGAAATCAGTGTCAGCAAACTCATTACATGAACAACAAAATCGTGAGATCATAAAGATCCATCACAAAATCGAAACAAGGAAAATCCATTGTGCCTCGTGAAGAATAAACGAGCACCAGAGACAAAGCCCGAAAAATCAATATTCGGCGGCTCGACTCACGGTAGAGTATAACGATAGCCATAGCGTCCAAAGGCAGCGGAGGCTTCGGAAAACATCGAATCGAATTTCTCGGCGGCTTAGATCCTCGATGCCCTCTAGACGAAAAACGTAAACAAGTTCAACGCAGAGACAACGGCAACTTAGATTCTCGACAACAGCGAGGATTCTTGGCGGCAGCCCAGAGTTTTGACGTCCACAAAGCAGCGTTGTGTTTCGTAGAGAATATACAATACATATAAGTCGATAAAATGTAAGTCCATCCTTTCTTTAACATTTTTGTTGTTGGCTCTCGGGAATTTAGACATGCTTCATATCGAAAATAAGTAAGTAAAATAAAATAGTAAAAATGGACAACATTGCGGCGTTGAAGCGCACTCGAGCGAGCGTAAAAACAAAATTGACACGATTCAAAACGTTTCTCAATACCTTCATTCCGGATACAAGAAATCTAGTAGAATTAAACGAACGTTTAAAAAAAGCAGCGGATTTGCTGTCAGAATTCGATAGCTGTCAAGAAAGAATTCGCGTTCTTGACGACAATGAAGAGCACACTAATGACTTTGAAGCAGAGTATATTCTTTTCGAGCCTCTTTTTTACGAAGCAATTGCGGCGGGGCGTGCAAAGCTTTCCGAATCAAATAACACAAATCAACGGAACATAATTCATAGACAGCAAATCGGTGAGGTCGCTTGGCCGAACGTAAAATTACCAACGATTGCTCTACCAGATTTTGATGGCAGTTATGAAAATTGGACTCATTTTTATGATTTATTCAAAGCTCTGATTTATGAATCGTGTGCGTTTCTTTACCTTCTCAGACTTTTCAGTAAGTTTATTCTTGTATAGTAGTATTTCGGTTTCTTATTTCTTTCTTACGCCCTTTTTACCTGTCTACTTTGTCTTTATTTTCCGATTCTTCTTGTATTAAATTATGGTTTATTGTATTTTATTATTGAAAGTTCTAGTTTATTATAATCTCACTTATTTGAAGTTTATTTAATCTCGTATTTTCTTATTTATCCCGTGAATTTCTAATAGCTTGTGGTTTCTTTCTACTCTTTATGTAGCTGACTGGTATAGTTTCCTTTTATATTCTTTTAATGTATTCTATGAATATCAAACCCGTATTTATAAACTTTCATATATATATATGTATGAAAATATAATGATTTAAATATTTCACTCTTTTCCTCAAATCATGGTAGCAAAATTCGCGCATTTGTCGCCAAAGTTTCATTGGTCTATCGTTTCTTTCTTTGGTGATTTCAACGCCTTAGTCCATTCCTTCATTCTCTATACATCCTAGGCTTGCATCAGCTCGTGTCGCTAGGCGCGGCGCTCATGCCACGCGTCATATCGGTATAGAGAGTTAAACTAATTCGGTTTTGTTTTTCACTGAATACTTTTGTTGTTCCTGCTTTTCAATTGAGGGTTTTAGTTATTTAATTAATTTGATTTCCCCTTTCTTTTCCTTATATTGTCCGTAGAGACAAAAGAGATACAGAAATATCCTGATCATCGAGCAAACGTTTTTGTTATAAAATGTAATTCCCGTAAATCTATTCACCATTGGAGTTCAGAATATATGAGTCCAATGGATTTACAACATATTGGGAATAAATAGAATAGGAAGGAGCAGGCAGTACCAGGCTCACATTATGGGTAGCTGGCTTTTACTGATATGCTTTCTGGCCCCGAGTTGGCGCGCTGAAGTTGCCTTCCTACAAGGCCCCAAATTTTTACCAGACGGGCAACCGGTCAAGCGGAGCATCGCTCCTACCGACTTTTTCGGGTCCCATTACGTCGGTATAGCAACATTCTATAGTGAGTTGCCTTTTTGGTCGTTTTATCGACCGGAGTGTCACTTTATCAATGATCAAGTTTACAGATTTCTTCCAATCTCTCCTAATCCCATCTGGGCAGTACTTTCTTGCGACTTCTTCTATTATTTTTAAGTTTGTTTTCCTCAATAATTTCATGGACTATTTCTTCAACAGTACACTACAAGCCCGTGTCCTCACTCTCGGACGATGGACCCATTGAATTTGTTATACCTGGCCACGGTGAGGAATACCTCGACCTAGCCCACACAATGCTCTGTGTAAAACTCAAAGTTCTGGCTTCTGGCGCCTCATCCTACGCAGTAGCACCTGTTAATATTTTTTTATACAGCCTCTTCAATCAGGTTGACGTGTTTTTCAATCAAAAACTCGTTGCACCACCCAATAATGCTTACGCATACAGAGCGTATATTGAGACATTATTAAATTACGGACCTACGGCAAAACAATCACATCTAACGACGGCTTTACGGATTGCTGACGACCCAGGTACTTTTGAGGCTCTACCTAGCACAAAAACTATCAGCAACAATGGCCAAGTGACGAGATCGCGATATATAAAAAACAGCAAAACCCTGGATTTAATTGGACATTTCCACTGCGATGTTTTCAACCAGAGTAGGTTTTTGTTAAATGGTGTAGAAGTACGTATACGTCTCGTACGCTCGAAAGACAAGTTTTGCCTTATGGAATCACCAGTACAAGGAGTTACACAAGATTCATATAAACGATGTGACTCTACTCGTACGTCGAGCAAAAATTAATCCTGGCGGACTTATCGCTCACGCTAAAACTCTGGCTAAGACAACAGTCAAATATCCGATAACACGTGTGGTAGTTAAATCATTCGCCATGTATAGGGGAATTATCGGTGATACATTGGATAATGTAATACTTGGACAATTACCGAAACGCATAATACTCGGTTTTGTTTACAATAAAGCATTCAACGGTGACAAAACATTGAATCCCTTCAATTTCCAACATCATTCGATAAATTATCTATCGCTGTATGTGGATGGTCAGCAAATACTGGGAAAACCACTTCAACCGGAGTTTGGCGGTAACGATACATGGATTCAGAGCTATCATATGCTCTTCTCGGGCACAGGTATACATTTTCAGAATGAAAGATTGGGCATTGACCGTGAGGCATACGCTCGAGGCTATTGTCTCTTTGCCTTCGACTTGACACCGAATAACTGTTTCACCCACTCGAATCTCGCGAGACACGACAGTGTACGAATTGAAGTACGTTTCGCCAAATCTCTCGATGCAATCATAAATTGTATCGTTTATGAAGAATACGATAATGTTATTGATAATGTTATTGAAATTGATTCTGCACGACAAGTTATCACCGATTTTAGTGCCTGAACAGCGGAAGCGATAAAAATCTCGTCCCCCCCTCCATCGCCGTCATCGCCGCCGCTGGCAACATGTTTAGGGGGGGGGGGGGGAATGCTCTCCTCCAGCGTGAATAGTATTTAAGAACCTCTAAACATGCATACTCGACAACAGTTTATCACGAGTTCTCATCATGGACGCTATAACGGACATTCAAGCCCTGTACGATTTCCCTGTATGATTTCCTGCCTAAGGAAGTTGGAGTGACTACACTACAAGGCGATAATATCGGCTCGTTGAAGCACCATACGGTTTTGGTGATTTACCGAAAGAAATACGTGGCAGTAATAATCAATTAACCTGCTACCATCATGGACTCGAGTGGGTTGACGGTGACACACCACTGTGGAAAGTCTACGTTAACATGAGAGCCATGTGTCGCTACGCTTTGCGCATATACACACGTGGTGCATAAAAAGCCGAAATTTTACGCGATGTGCTGGGACGAGATATTATCAAATTGGAAGATTACGAAGGACCCAGCTTCAAAAAAATACCACTATACGACACATGGTGTATTTATCACGGTCTCACCAAGGACGATGATGCTAAATGTGCATTAAATAACATGGGAAAACTAAAACGTTTTCTTCAAACTCAACTTGTCGACACGACAAATCCAATTTATACGGAGCCACTTGGATCTATGAATCAGAAGAACCGTCCAGATGGCCCTATAAGAAAACCGGTGCGCCTCGAGATCCCAAGCGCTTCGGAGATTACATCTGTGGGTCAAGGGTATATAGCCCATGCACCTGTGAAGGGTGTCAACAGTTTTACGACAAACACCTGTGACGGCACGGTACCTGCTAACGACGAAATAGTGACCCTTTACCGTGCGACCCTTCTACGCTCACCACCACCACCTCCACCACCTATACCACCGAAAAGGCAGACAACATCTACCACCAGCACCACCCCCACTCGTGGCGGACATTATCATCATCATCATCATCAACAGCGCAGACGCCGTCCCCACGCAGGATCCGAAAAAGTATATAATTAAGAGTCTGGAGGTACTGAAAGCACTACAGCACATACCAGCTCAGACGAAAGGAGTGTTTCCCGCCGATCGTATCCCGAGTCTAGTTGCAGTGGGTCTAGACCCACTACAATCGTCGCCAATACAGACGATCATACCAAGCCGGGGACTCGCTGGGTAGCCGTGTACGTGGACAACAATGGCCGGGGCATCTTCTTCGATAGCTACGGGCTACCCCCACTCGTTAACAAACACCATAACCGTATACGTCGAAACACCGCAACCTACGAGTGGAATACCAGAACTCTACAATCAATCAAGTCTAGGGTGTGTGGAGAATACTGTGTTATGTTTCTTGATTACATGTCTCGGGGCTATAGCCTCGATATGTTTCTACATATATTTTCGACAAATAAGCTGAAAAATGATAATATTGTACGACGATACTACAAAAAATTGAAACATTCAATACGTAAAAAACGTTATACGAAAAGTGCACGGGCTAATGTACTAAAGGGAGCCGGCAATATATGTACAACATCGTGTATACAAACATGCACACCTCGTTTCGGGTGTCATCTGTAAATATACATATATATTTATGTGCCGAATAAACAAACAAAAACATTTATTTACAATGTGTCGTTATTTATTTTACAAAAAATACTACCATCATCATTGACATCCCCACCACTTTCATAAGTATACAAGCAACCACACGTCACTCGATTAACCACACTTCTGAAATAGAAGCCGTAGCTGCAACATCCAAAGTAAAATGGAAGTTATCAACGGGTTACTCATTATCGATTGTGGTAAAGATCCGTGGGAGCTCACCAGAGAAAAACTCGAATATGTACCAAAACCCTTGCTGCTGCGCTACTGGAGTGACGTCATTCATTTTCTCTGGGAAAAACTACCTGAACACATTCAAATGGATCCCGAGGTTGCATCGTATCAACTCTGCATAGAACACGCAGACTCACCAGATCTACTGATGCAAATGGATAACTATCTTCCAACCAAGCGGGAATGCGCACGCTGCCTACAGAACAACTCTACGACGGTGGAACTGACACCGACGGATCTACCACAACCAACGATGTCACTTCGAAAACCCTACCGCGAAACTGCTATCTGAGATACATACACACACAAACAGTAATAAATCTTGTAATATTTTATAACACATGAAAATTAACTAATATGTCAATAAATCGATGCTATTGAAAATTGTGGTTTTCTTTTATTTCACGACTTATCTACCTAGAAAATGTACCATCACCCGAAACATTTCTTTTTATCGATTTTATGACTTACCGATCCAGAAAATTTATCAACACCCGGAAAATCCTCAATTTGCGACTTACCGATATGGAAAATTTACCAACATCCGGAAAATCGACTTACCGGTCGTAGGGAAGAAATCTACAATACCGACTGCAGAAGCATCGGCCAATTTTCTTGACGAGAATTATCATCCGCGATGGACAAGATCCCACCCACCAATCAGCGCTCGGGAAATTATGAAAATTAGTCCCACATGTTTTATATAGGAGCGGGAGGGAGAGGGGATTTAAACAGCCAATCAGAGCTCGGGAAATTATGCTAATTAGACTAGACACGGCGCCAGACGGGAGGTAGGAAGGGGGTAGGGTCTGTCTCCCCAGGACGAGCGTATACTACTCGCAACGCGACGTGTAAACTATACGGAGAGCGCAGCGCGCCGTCCCCGTTAGTGCCTAAAAAAATGGCCTGAAGAGCTATTTCTTGGGGGGCTTGGGGGGGCGGAGCCAGCCAACAACAACCCGGCGTCCCTGCGGGGCACCGGGTTGCTTGTTTTGAGTATTTCCGTCTCTCGTAGATGGAGACGGTGACACCTGCACAATTCTCGTTTTTTGAGAAAATTGAAGCATTTGTAGACAGCATTCAGTCGACAGAGCAGGGTATGATAAATCGACTGAATGGACAATACAGTACGGGATAACAAATTGGTATGTACCGAAAACCCGATTTAAAAAATGCAATTTTAAGGTGGGTCGATCATCACCGCAGTAATCAAATGTGCAACTTTAATTTGATAGCGCAATAAACGACAAAGAGTGTATTATTAAAAAGCTACATATTTCACAGATCTTAATATGAAGATTTAAACAAATATTGAGCGCCCTGAGATTATAAAAAATAATATTTTTGAGTAAATTGATGATAAAGAAGTGATGAATTCACTTCTTGTGTTACATCCCTATGAATATAGCGCCTGAAAAGATGCGACCCTCCGCACACCGCTGCATGCCCCGCAAAAAGGCCCTGCAGTCGCTGGTTGGTAAAAGGGAAAATAGATATGCTTGCGTAGGAGAGGAAGCTGGAGCTAGTGGCCAAAGAGGGGTATGAGGCCTTCTGCTAGCTCGTAGACTAGGGGAAGCTCCACACAAGCCCAAGAAAGTAGGAGACGGTGACTACGGCCAACCAGAGGCCAAAAACTCGCCCTCTCTTACCCCTAAGAATTCACTCGCTAGCTTTAAGATGACGAAAACTGTTTGAAAGTGGGAGACGCGAGTTTTTCCGACCAATTAGGGTTCAAAGAAACTGCCCTCTCCTTACTCTGCGTAATACTAGAAGTCAACTGCAATAGTATATCAGGTCGCAATTGTTGCATTTTTAACCAGTCTCAAAAATTAAAATCAACGATCAACAAGCTCGAGAGTCAAAGTGAATAAATAGTGGTAAGACAAAAACTAAAAGTTTTCTGAAACATCATTTAGACTTAAACAAATGTGCGAAGTCAACCCCCGACATATCTTTTAAGTCCATTTCCCACATAGAGTGTGCGAGGTCAACCCCCGACATTTCAAAGTCCTTCTTCCCAAAAAGAGTGTGCGAGATCAACCCCCGACACTGTAACGAATTCCAAGATCCTCCAATATTAAGAGTGCGAGGTAAAAATCTCATGAGTCTTAGAGAATTTAATTCTGTGTTCTTGGGATCTAGTCGAAGTTTTCGACTAGTCGAGTTTTCTTGAACATTTGACTTCACGTAAAATAATCCACGACTCTATCCTCTAAATTCCTCAAATGGGTAAACACCGAAAGAATGGTGATCGAAAGAACCAATCAAAAAAATTAGTCAAGATCTATCGTCGGGAAATTAAAGAATCTGTTTATCACGGCTATTTGACGACCGAGTATTGTGAAAATAATTAATTATGTGAAAATTGTGAAAATAATTAATGAATTAAAAGCTGAATACAAATTGGTAAAAATTAGCTATTCAATTAAATATTTGAAATCTAAATATATTCCAACAACTGATCCAAGACACGCTTTTTATCTTAACAAAGAAAGTTCAACTCTAGATATTAATTAATCAAACCGTTCAGCCCGTATCCCTGACTAATTAGCCGTAGCTAAGGTCAAAAACAGGGCAATTATTTTTTGTTACTTCGGACGTAACACTTGCAAATGTGATGAGACAGTCGCGTGTTGCGAATACGCCAGTAGAAATTTTATTCTATTAGATGCATTATTAATATTAAGTTGTGCTGCTTTTCAGGTCAAATGACTTCGTCGTTCTGTCGGGGACACAAAGACATTGATCGATATGGCGGCTCCTATCCGAATCCATGCCTGTAGTGCGGTTCTTTACCATCTGCTGTACGTTGCTGGAGCCCTTGCTGACACTAAAATTGCACAGACGAGCTCCACGCATCGAGAATGTTCACTTCATCGCGGTTGAACCGGCAGAGGAAGGCGCCGATGTCGACATGGAAAATGCTGGTGCAGAAATGATCGAGGCTGTTCGAGCCTGAGAACGCGGAAAGAATCGGTGAGCTGAAATTTATATTATTACAGTAGAACGTCGGTTATCCGAACGTCAATTATCCGAAACGTCAATCATCCGATCAGCGATTCGGTTTATCCGAATTTTCGGTTTTCCGCATGTAAAACCGAAAATTCGGTTGTTTCATACAACAATGTATGAAACTTTGTTGTTGCATACATTGTTGCGCGACTCGAACTCAAGCGATTGCGTGGTGGGCAGCGCGAAAAAGAGTTTCTGCCGTGAAACAGAAAAATAAATCCTCGATTTTTTCCCAAGAAAATAGCATATTATATAGAGTCCGGCGGTTTTATCAGAATATATAATATACACTAGCAATGATATTGTATCGAATGGTGCCAAGTTCACATTATATTGGGGTTCAGACCGAACGCGGCACACTAGACGAAGCACTTGACAACCGACGAGCTTGACAACGGAGACAGATCAACAAGTCAGTTTCACTTGACACCGCGACTAGACAAGACGTGACAGCTGATTGAGCTTCGATAATAAAAAGTTACATGACCTTTTTTAATAACCTGAGAGAGTTTTATTTCAACCACGCGCGTAACAATATATTAAAAATATTAATTTTCGATAAATACATACATATTATATATATATATATATATATTGGAACGTCGACTGAGACGTTTAATATTAACATATGACATACAATTATTAATTAAGAAAACCATTTACACATACCAAATCACACGCACACAGTACATAATGTAAAAAATATAATTTAAAATAAAAACATGAACATACAGGTACACGCGTATCCTCAAAGGGTCTTTCCAATGCCTCTACAGAGGTACTCATAAAAAGCCTGGCAGCAGCGTGAGTACATTTGGCCATCAAATGTTTTATTGTAGCTATACCGTCAAGGGTTTTTCCGCGAACCAAGCGCGTCATCATCTACGCTCTTACATGATGGGGTGAAAGCGTCCGTTGGGAAAACCAAAGATTTCTACTCATTTTTAGGGGTATTAACTAGCCAATGAGAATACGAATTACAAGCTCAAATACGTCGTTGCTCCCACTAAAGAAGGGATGAAGAGCGTGAGAGTTGCAATTTTATATTTTCCTACAATCAGTCATCAGTCAAACGTTGCCGAGTCAACATTGGGAGAATCTCTCTCCGCGCACACTACAAACACTTGTATTGTGACGTGATTTTTCGCCACGCCACCTGCGCGAAGTGTAAACGGCCAGGAGTGTTGGACTTACGACCCTTGAGTCGGTGCACGTTCGCTTTACCATGAACTGGACATCACCGGAAGTCGCTCTCTATCTTGCTCTCTTTATTATTTTCGTTTTAGCTACCTCGAGATTGTATTTATCCGCGTTTAATTAGTTAGAAAATAATTGTTAGTTTATTTTCATATTATGTTTCGACCATCTTGTTCCCTTATCTTCGGAGTCTCACCCCACCAGCCAGCTACCATCGAGGGATTGACACTCCGCCTACAAACCGCTACTTAACGCCCACGCACTCTTCGCTCGCGCATGTCGTTATCTGTCGCTCTCTTCGATGTTTCTATTCGCTCTCTACATCGAGGGATTTCGAGTATTTGTTGGCGTTATATGGATTTTGGATTTTGGATTTTGGAGACTTGAAGGTTCGCTCGAGACTTCAGTTTTGGGATTTTTAGACACTGTTTGTCAGAGTCGCAGACGGACACCGAACACCCGTATCCGTGGATTATGGATGCCAAGGCAGCGCGCTGGAAAAAGGGCCAAAATATTACCGTGCCACCGCCGGTTCGGACTGTCGCGGTCCCACCACCCCGGTGCCCCACTAAGAAAGGGTCTAGGCGCAAGAGTTAAATTGCAGTGATGCGCTTTCTTAAATTGAGGGTCCAATACCGGTGAAGCATCGTGGCCACGATTTCCGGCGTGACGGACCCCCTACTCTTCTAACGCAGCGACCGGATCCGAGGGGAAGACACCCGCACTCCAGCATTAATTGCTGCCTGAAGAAACTTGAGGGAAACAAGGATAAAGACGACATACGTCCACGCGACACTGCGAGATGCACGCAATTCAATTTGAATTGTGCGCCAAGCGCGGGACTCGCAACGCATACGCGGAGCTCAGCAGCCAGGCAGTTACAACACCCAAGCGCGTGCGCCAGCGGTAGCCGGCAAGTGGGCGGAGTGGGGTAAAATCGATCGACGGCACGCGCCGTCTCTGAGACAAACACTTCCGTGTGAACCTGTGAGCTACCCGTTCGACCGGGATCCATACCACCGCCACGTGCCATCGAAGCCTACGAGACAACGCAGATTCCGGTGAGACTCAGCCCTCCCATCTACTACTGTGAGTCGAGGATTCTTCTTATGATTGATTGATTCAGCCCCGTGAGTAAGTTTTGTTCTATTTTATTGTATTTTCATTTCGATTCCGTATTAAAACTCACGAAGGGCGCGAGTCGCTCTGTCACCGAGAGTCCTCGGCATAAAATTGGTCGATTGGTTCTTTTTTTTCTTTTCTTTCTATATTTTATCGTGTTCCGGGAGATATTATTTGAGTTTATTTTGTGTTAAAGTAATTACTTGAGGTATTTCGTATTATATTCAATGTTCGGGTTCAATAATCTTCCGGTGTGATGTTTCTCTTCAATTCGTTATCTTTAAGAAAGTCGAGTTATTGACTAATTAATTAGTTTGATTTTCTGAATATTTTATACTGGTAACATTACGAGCAAATATTTCACTTCGTACGATAAATTTCATAGTTCTCTGTTAGCCGGACGGTGTGTGGCTCGCTGAAGGTCGTGCGGTAAGCCGTTGTTTACATCGCGCGCGTATTGTTCGGATTAACGCTACCTCGCTCGCTACTCGTTAGTATCTTTTCTTAGAGCCTTCCGACCATTCACATATTTTATTTTTCATTGTATTGAATTCCCGTGTGATTTCATATTTCCGATACTATATCTACCTTTCGGCTGGGCCGAAAGGTAGGTACCTACCCTATATATTATATTACGCTTATTGTTTTTGGCTCGTTCTCTCGCGGTAAGCCTTATAGTTATGTATTGTTGCATTTCTAACCATACGATGACTCGAGATTTATCTGTCGCTCCCTTCCTTCAGATGATTGATGGTCCCTCTTTAATTATAACTTTAATTCATTATATAATTTCGTTTTCCGCTTCAAAGTTACCTACTCGCGGTTGATTACTTTTATTAACCTGTACTTTCTTTTGCGATTATTATTATGTCCGATTCATCCGCCTTATTATTATTAGGATTTTATATTTCGCGATTATCATGGTCAACATTAGTTACATTCCTTGACAATTATGCTACCTCCGATATATTATCATTATTATTATTATTTTATCTTATCTAAAATGATTTAATTTCTTTTGTAATTTAGGCTACCGCCGCTTGATCATTATTATTATCATTATTTTTAACAGTTCGCTATCATCATGGTGAATATCATTAATTTCTTTCGCATAGTATGCTACCGCCGAGCTATTATTATTATCCTTTTTATCATTATTTCTATATCTCGCGATCTACATTGTTGAAATCATTAGTTTCTTTTGTGCATTATGCTACCTCCGATCTATTATTATTATTCTCATTCTTTTTATATTTCGCGATCCACATGATTGCAATCACCGATTTCTTTTACCATTTAGGTTACCTCTGATCTATTATTATTATTAACATTATTTGTGCATTTCACGATCCTCATAGTTGAAATCATTAAGTTCTTTGGCAATTGATACTAACTCCGATCCATTCTTAGTATTATAACTGTTCTCATATTTCACAATTCACATTGTTAACATCATTAATTTATCTTGCACTTTATGCTACCTCCGATCTAATTTCATTGTCATTATTATTCCTATGTTTCGCGATTATCTTTGTCAATATCTCTCGTTTCGCTAAGTATAGGTTAACTATTGTTCGATTCGCGACTTTTCTTTATATTATATCGAGTCCCCGCTATCTTATGTTATCTAGTAAGGTCCATCAAGATTATAATCGAATTTGCGCTTCGAGTACCATCGAGTGCAGCCCGGAAAAATTATCATAAACCAAATATAAAAATTATAATAAACCATAGTTCCCAGAATCTCCGTGTTTGTCACCTCGCTTATTTCGACCAGTCCCTTTACCATATGACCGCTCGCGGAGCCTGAGTTAGTCGCGTGCCTTGTGGCTTTTCACCGCTCCCTTGCTCGACCACGTAGTGGGATCGTTCTTACCGACGGCAATTTAAGTCGAAATAATTCGGCGGTATTTTGATACCTGGCGTCCAGCCGTCGGTGAGAGGGGTCTGAGATTAACCTATCTTTTTACTTCTTCTGGTTGCGTAATTTAAGTTATTGAGCCATGCGAGCTGTCTAGCATTTTTGGGAGTTGTTAATTTTGTTAGGGTTTCGAGTTGCGTGGTTGTGGCTGAGGAGGAAGAGCCGGGGTTGTGAGTCTCAGTAGGGAAATTCCTTCACAGTATATATTATCGTGAATGTAAAATATAGTTCCGTTGTTAAACTACAGTCTTGCATCAATCATTTATTCTAATCACTCGAAACCGGATATAGTTTATTAATTTACACTGCAACGTACCTTGTGGTAACGTCGTTTATACGCGCACTGGAATATACGCCTCCAGTGGATTAAAAAATAATCGCGAGATCGCTCGATACGAAACATATATTGTAACGGTGCTGTCGCAAGACGTTCCGTTACAATGTATTATATTATATGTATATATTCTAATATTTGAAGCGTTTCAGTTTCTCCCTCCCCCTTCACAAAATATTGATGTTTGGTCATCCGAATTTTCGATTATCTAAACGATAGTCGGTCCCAATTAGTTCGGATAATCGACGTTCTACTGTATAAATAATAATCACAAATAACGCAAAATTATCGAAATATTTTCAAAGTATTCCTGCCAAGAAAAATGGCAGTTTGTCTTATATAATCGTTTTAAAAAAAAATAAAAAAATCTGCTTACGCTAAATTGAATATCTCGTACACTATGCGGCCAAAAGTTTAGTACGATACATAGAATTGAAGATAATCGTTGAAGCTACCAAATGCTACCACATATAGCACCGTACATCGTGTACAAAAATAATGATATCCGTTCAAAGGAAAGATTCGATTTGCTACGTGTTAATCAAATGGAATAAGCCGAAAGTCATTGAGCCACCTCTAAAAAAATTCGTACGAAGCTTTTCTTTAACGAGGGTCAATATTAGGATCCAGACTATAGTTTTTTGATGTGGTAAGTAAAATATTGTAACGAATGGTGCGCGCCAAGTTCACATTATATTGGGGTTCAGACCGAACGCGGCACACTAGACGAAGCACTTGACAACCAATGAGCTTGACAACGGAGATTAATCAGCAAGACAGTTTCGGTTGACACCACGACTAAACAAGACGTGACAGCTGATCAAGTTTCCAGAATAAAAGTTACGTGGCGTTTATTATGACCCGAGAGAGTTTTTATTGCAACCACGCGCGTAACAATATTTTAAAAAGTTGTTTTTTAGACACACCCTAATATACATACTTTCAGCTTCCTATGTAACCCTTACAATTCCATATAATATTAGAGGCATAACTAAAAATATGAGCTACGGAATAAATTGTTTTAATATCATACGAAATTGTAAGAATTATATGTGAAGTTGAAATGTAACATTTTTTTTATTCACAATAACCATTTTGAATTTCCGGTTTTTGTGTTCAGATTTGTAAACAACAAATGGATAATATTCACATATTCGTCCGATATGTGAATATTATCCACAATGCAGCTATTGTGAATTAAAAGTGAACGAAATTCATACAGACGGTTTGGTCTAGTGGGTACCGTGCACGTCTTTAGGTGTTCAGTAGTTACGTAGGTCGATAAGTCTTAGGTTCAAATACCGCAAGTGTCACTTTCCGAAAAGCGAAAGCGAGAAACTCGTCTCCGTGGACGGAGACGAGTTTCTCGCTTTCCCTTTTACCCTTTTTTCCAATAATAATAAGATAATGGTATTAACATTATTGCATAAGAACCGCTTTAAAGGATAGCAACTGCAATTAGTATGTAATTGATATATTCATTGTAGGTTAAAAGTACCGATTATGTACACTTTCATAATTTGCTCATTTTCAATTACTTGTGATTGGGACCAATATCTAAAAGCGGTTTTGAACATATACATTTCGTATCTAAAAAGGATATAACTATAGATTTCTAGTATTAAAATTTTCATATGTGTCAAGAAAACACTGGAAAATATAAAAAAGTACACTGTAAAAAATGTTCGCGTTTTTCCTATACAAACGGGTATGAATTTTGTAAAACTTGGGACAGGAAATCGAAATTAATATGTTTGCATAGTAAATTTAATACAGATATATGAATTTTGATAATCCGGTGATGGGAAATTACAACACATGATTATTAAATCATCATTTACTAAATTAGTATATGTAGCATTCTCTGTCAATTCAACCACTTTTTTTTTCGACCCTCTCCGATTTACCCTGTAATTGATTATATGAATGTACCACTAATAGATACTCTATGTGAATTTTTTCACATTCTTTAAAATAATTTTTCAGAAAATGGCTTTTTTATTCAAGTGCAAATATCTCAGAATTTTGAAGTTACTGAAAAAAAATGTCTGCACATAACAGTTGTCGTTTATTGTTAGCTTTCGAGCGGAATATTCCAAATAATTGTCACGTTCCTGTGAGTATGATTTTTTTCCGAAAAATGAAGGAATTATTTTTTAATTAAAAAAAGGATATTTTTTTTTTTATTGAAAAAATTACAGAGTATTGCTACATGACTGTTGATATCACCAAAAAATCGCCAGAGTGGCACCGATCGATCTTCTGCGTATTAAAAAATACATTTGTGTGAAAGTTCCGAAAAACGGGGGCATTATTATTTTTTTGATAAAACAAAGGTTACTTTTTTCTGACTAATAAAATTATAGAGTATTCTTGCATGACAGTAGATATTGCAAAAAAATCATCAGAGTGGTACGGATCGAGCTTACGGTATTAAAAAAAATTATTCGTGTGGAAGTTTCGAAAAACGGGGGAATTTTTGTTTTTTATACCGGAAGCTCGATCCGTACCACTCTGATGATTTTTTTGCAATATCTACAGTCATGCAAGAATACTCTATAATTTGATTAGCCAGAAAAAAGTAACCTTTTTTTATCAAAAAAATAATAATGCCCCCGCTTTTCGGAACTTTCACACAAATGCATTTTTTAATACCAGAAGATCGATCGGTGCCAGTCTGGCAATTTTTTTGTGATATCAACAGTCATGTACCAATACTCTGTAATTTTCTCAGTAAAAAAAAATATCCTTTTTTTATTTAAAAAGTAATTCCTCCATTTTTCGGAAAAATATCATACTCACAGGAACGTGACAATTATTTGGAATATTCCGCTCGAAAGCTAACAATAAACGACAACTGTTATGTGCAGACATTTTTTTTCAGTAACTTCAAAATTCTGAGATATTTGCACTTGAATAAAAAAGCCATTTTCTGAAAAATTATTTTAAAAAATGTGAAAAAATTCACATAGAGTATCTTTTAGTGGTACATTCATATAATCAATTACAGGGTAAATCGGAGAGGGTCGAAAAAAAAGTGGCTGAATTGACAATGCTTCATATGAAAATCAATATGCATTTTCGAAATTTTCGTATCCGATTTGAAATTTAATATACATTGTTGCATTAAATATAAGATCAAAGCTACTCAAATTTCAGTTACTGGTATTGAAAAATACCAAGTACAGTATTTGCAATTTTGTCTACATGGGTATATTGCTTTATGACAAATGTTTGCGTTTTTGCTACACAAAAGTGTGAGAAATTTACAAAACGCGATATAGGAAATAAACATTAATATAGTTGCATAGTAAATTTACTATGCCTGTATGGATTTTACCAATCCGGTGATATAAAATTACAACACATGGTTACGAAATTAATCTTTACTAAATTAGTACATGAAAATCAACATGAATTCTTGGAATTTTAGTGACTGATTTGAAATTTAATATACATTAATACACAAAAAATCTTTCTTAAAATTAATATACTTATAATGGAAGTACCATATGCATAAGCTGTGCATTAAATTTCATAAACCTTTATATTGAATTTTCATAGGAACGGTATTGGAAAAAATGTAGCGTTCGATAATATTACGACACAACGGTTTCTGGTTTTTCCATCGCTGCAAGATATTTTTCGATGAATATGTTTGAAAATTCATAGACATTACTTTTGATATTTAATGACCTTGTATATTAAATTTCATAAACATTTATGTTGAATTTTCATATGAGCGGTATCTGAAAATTCCAGCACATATATGTTGGAAATTTTAAATGGATATAAAAACAATTAAACAATATGAATATTAGCCGGACATTATTTTTTCACACAAATTATGTCATCAGAAATTGTCGGGTATTGGTTTTGGACACAGAACATTTTTTGCTTACACTCGGGTTTGAACGGACGACCTACATACGTAAGTACCTAACAACGCACGCACGCTACCGACTACGATATCAACGACTTAGTAATTTTGGATATCTATATTGATGCAGAGCTTGATTGCGTGATGAAAAGGAGTAAGGAATTCGTTGATAAAAGAATAAACTTTATTTAATGAAATAAACTCTTTAATATAACTGCTTAACTTCTTAGATACTAATTTAGTACAACGAGTGACGTGGAAATGCTCCGGTAGTAGCAGGCACACTGACAAAGGCTCGTGCGGCTCGCCGCTTGCTTGCCGCTTGCTCGACCCTCCCCTACGACCGCATGCGCGCGCACACCACGCTACCAGCCTCACACGCGCAATACATTTCCAACAATCTAAATGACATAAGAGTTGTACAATTATTATTCTCTCAAGCATACTTATAATTGACATAACAAAATATTCAATTGATTGCAATCAGGGCGCGAAGTGGGTTGAAAATATGTTCATGTGAACATAATTTTTGGATGAACGGAATCTTTTTCTCAGAAAGAGGCTTAGGTATCCGGATTTTCGAAAAAATTATGTTTAGCAACAAACATAAATCAAACATAAATTTGCCGCAATAACAGTGCGAAATGCTCCAGTGTTTTAAAAAAAATCGATTCTGGAAATCTCGAGTAACTTATCAGACGTCGATGATAAGTGTTAGCGACCTAGTGCGGGTTTTTTTTTCGTTATTGGAAAATGTATATTAAATTTCAAATCAGTCACTAAAATTCCAAAAATTCATATTGATTTTCATATACTAATTTAGTACAGATTGATTTAGTAACCATGTGTTGTAATTTTATATCACCGGATTTGTAAAATCCATACAGGCATAGTAAATTTACTATGCAACTATATTAATGTTTATTTCCTATAGCGAGTTTTGTAAATTTCTCACACTTTTGTGTAGCAAAAACGCAAACATTTGTCAAAAAGCAATATACCCATGTAGACAAAATTGCAAATACTTTATTAAATACTTGGTATTTTTCAATATCAGTAACTGAAATTTGAGTAGCTTTGATCTTACATTTAATGCAACAATGTATATTAAATTTCAAATCGGATACGAAAATTTCGTAAATGCATATTGATTTTCGTATACTAATTTAGTAAATGATGATTTAATAATCGTGTGGTGTAATTTCCAATCACCGGATTATCAAAATTCATATATCTGTATTAAATTTACTATATAATTTACTATATAAATATAAGCAAACATATTAATTTCGATTTCCTGTACCAAGTTTTACAAAATTCATACACGTTTGTATAGGAAAAACGCGAACATTTTTTACAGTGTAGCAATTTTCTTTGTCACAAATTGTCATACACTATATGTATCTTTTGTTACCGTACATTTCTCTGGCTATATTTTTCTTAGCGTGTTTTTTTTTTTTTTTTATTCTTGTATATGAAAATGAGGCATTCTACACCAATTCAGCCACCCGATTTTTCAATGTTCCCGAAAAATGTTTAAATTTTGCGGTATTGGGATACTATATACCCTCAGAAAAACTACCAAATTTCAAGAGCCTATGGTGTTCCGTTTTCGAGATAAACCGTTTGCATATATTTTGTTTATTTTTGTGATATCCGGATAACCCCAAAGCATATTGTAACGTAAAATTCTCGTTTTTTTACGTACTGTCTGTATATTAAATTTCCAAATTTATTGAATCACACCAAATTTCATTATATATTTTTTTTATTGAATATATTGAACAGATTTTTTTTCTATTTCACTGAACCATTATGAAGAAGTGTGGAGAAGGGCAATAATGTACGAGATAAAATGCGATTATAGGTTTTTTCTAATTATGCTGTGGCCGAATTTTGTGATCGGTGAGGATAGATAATCGGCTATTGGCGGCCAAATTGGATGCTGTTATTTCATTATGTTAAAGTATATTTATTATTATACGTTTCGACGTTTGGTGTAGGTCCCTTTCAATATATATATACATCTAAAAAGTAGATAATTAATTAACTTAAAGTTCTAAGATGTAGTTATTATGTTATATCCTGATAAATTTATCAATTGATAAAGTTATTACAAGGCCATTTTTAACTGTTTTAGTATATAATAGTACTTTTTTATGAGGGAGCAATAACTGAATGTGAAAGATGAATTCTTAATGAAACTAGATACTGTGAAACGGTGCAAAGTGGTAACGCGCATCGCGCCGTAATTTCCGAAAAAAAAAACAAAGTTCTGAAAAAGCAAGTGACACTCATATATCATTTAATTTTACTGCTATCCAAGAAAGATGATGTGGTTGAATAGATAAGATAACAGGATAGTACGCCGAGGGACCTGGGTTCAAGTCCCACGATCAACATTTTTTTTTTTTCTCATTTTATCGCTTTAATCTGATCAAATCACGCTATTTTTCGGATCTGATCAATCAAATATGACTAATCAACTGAATTAAACTAAAAAAATTACAAAAATTCGGAGTTTTGATCTGGAAAAAAATTTGAAAAGAATCTTGAAAAGAGTCTTGCTCCGGATCCTATACGTGATTCTTTTCAAGATTCCTTTAAAGATTCTTTTAAAGATTCTTTCAAGACTTTTTTTAAGATTCTTTAAAAGATTCTTTACAAGATTCTTTTTTCTACGCGGGTAGTCTTCGGTTTCTCTGGCTTATATGTATGTACCTTGCGTCGATTATGACTATTTGTTTGTGTTTGAGGTTACCTAAATGTATGATCATATTCATAGTATTCTTTCTTCTTTAAGATCCATTATGTTCTTTCTTAATGGTGAGATTAATAGCGTAATGCCCAATGTAAGCAACAGTATATTCTTTACCTTATTTTGTTGTGAATTAATCCTCTTATTAGTCACCACATTTTGACAGTTTATTAAGCCAGAGAAGCCGGCGAGCAAATTATTCGTGACATGTGGTTGGGGGGAGGTACAGTGAGCAGAGTGGCTCGTGTGGTATGTGTTTGTGTGAGTGTTAACCGTGCTTTTCATTTAAACCTTGACCTTGTACTTATAAGTAAAATTATCGTCAATTAATTTAAAAAAACTGAGATATAGATAAAATTAGAGTTCTTAGTTAATTTAAAAAAAAAGACTAATGTTGTGTAGTCAAGACGTCAAATTATTTAAATTACTGAATTATATATGTTGCTTAATTTTGCAATGTCATTTCTAAAATTAATTGAATTAGTATCTTTTTTATATGAATTATCTCCATTAGCAATCTTTTTTTATAATTAGGTTCAAATTTTTAAATTTTTGTGCGGTCAAAATCAAACGAGTGGTGTGAGAGAGAGGCATGTTGTGCTAAAGCTGTGTGATTTGTATTTAAATGGTTTTGACTGTTTTTATGCTCTTGTAATCTTGTTAGATATCTTTTAGTTTATCCTATGTATGTACTGTTACAATCTTGGCACGGGATGTTGTATACTAATTTGGATTTTTGTAAGTCTGGTATTTTGTCTTTAGTTGAGCCTGTAATTTTGTAAATGTTATGTTTGTTGTTATTCACTAAGTTAATATTGTGTTCTCAAGAAATGAAAAATGGGGAAGTGAACCTGTCGGATATACGGGAAATTCATCATTCTTTTAATGTCGAATTCTCTACTATTGCTAATTACCTTGAGTCTTTTATTTACATGTTTATTAATAAAGTGATCTGGAAAGCAATTCGACTTCAAGGTTTCTTTTATTAATTCGATGTTTCAATTCCAAAATCTGTGGTCAGCTAACTTTATACCTCTGTCCACTAACATTAAAATGATTCCAATTTTAAGCTGTGTGGGGTGATCAGAAAAATAATTCATGTATCTTCCAGACCATGTTGGTTTTCTATACCAGTTTGTGATTATTGTATTATTTTCTTTAATTAACAACATGTCTAGGAAGGGAATTGATTTTTGTTCATTTTCTCTTTTAATTGTGAATTGCAACTTAGGGTGGTGTGAGTTAAAGATGTTTAACGTGTTTTCTATTTCATCTACCGGAAGAACAATAATGATATCATCTACATATCTTTCGTATAATATCGGCTTGTAATTTAATTTATTCAGGCATTCTTCTTCTAGGTCGATGATTACAATATTTGAAAGGATCGGGGTAATGGTGAACCCATTGGTAATCCCGAAATTTGTTTGTAAATGATATTATTAAAAGTAAAGACTGTGAAATTCATTACTAATTCAATTGCTTTTTTTAATTCTTCTACTGTTAAGTTATTCTCAAAGAGTGCTTTTCGTTTATCTAGACTTTTAAGTACCAATTGTAACGGGATGTTGGTGTAAAAGGAGGTCACATCGAATGTCACGAGTACGTTGTTACTTGGTAATTTAATCGCTTTTAATAGTTTATTTAATCTCCCAAAAAACACCTTCGGTGTATAAGAACCTGAGACAAGTACATTTACATCAACAGTTGTATCTATTCTTGCAAAAAGTCATGAAATAATCAATTACAAAAGTAAAAATATTAATATTAGTAGCAATAAAGATTATGACATGATAACACAAAGTTGCATGAGTCCGTTTATAAAAATTACTTGCCCGGCCATAGGATCGGCTATTGGTGTTGGCAGTCGACGAAACGGTTAATCGTGGTGTAGGTAGCTAATGTATTTAGTTAATTAATTCGCTAAGTAGGACCGCCGGACAAGTAATTTTTATAAACGGACTCATGCAACTTTGTGTTATCATGTCATAATCTTTATTACTACTAATATTAATATTTTTACTTTTCTAATTGATTATTTCATGACTAATTGCAAGAATAGATACAACTGTTGATGTAAATGTACTTGTCTCAGGTTCTTATACACCGAAGATGTTTTTTGGGGGATTTGTCTACTTTTTGCAAAAAGTTTCCTTGTCGATTTCATACTAGCTTTTCCATATTATCGTCAAATTGTAAATAACGAAGTACGAGTATACACTTTCGAGGCTTTACATTTTTAGTTGTCCATTCCGTTTAGTTGTTCATGTCCCATTTCATTTATCATAATTAATCCCTTGATTGACCGATTTTCATTCGAGATAAGGCGAGGTGAAATATTTCTGAGTGCGAGAAGGATAGCGAATATCTTTCGGAATAAGAATTCTCAGAAACTGGACATTTTTTGGGAAAAATGAAAGTTTTACATCATGCAGAATTAAGAGACCAATGATGTAAAACTTTTCTTTTATCAAGAAACGTTCGGTGTCGTCTGAAAGGTTGTTTACAGTTTTTGTTGCAAACAAAAACTGTAAACAAAAGTATGGAGACATCGTAGACATTTTGAGAAAAAGGAATATGTCACCGGAAGCGCAATTTAATTCTCCATTCAGTGACATAGAGCTTTTTTCAAAAATAACAATGTCCTCTGAATGGCGGTGTTCGGAAATTTTCAGCTATCTCTCTTGTACTCATATGTCACGTGATACATGTTTCACCTTCCCTTAAGGTGATGTGTTACATATCGTCTGTCTCTCTCAGATCGCCATAAGTGCGAGTGGGATAGCTGAATCTTCCCGAAGTCTTATTTTTCGCCACGGTTGATTTTTCGCATAAAAGTCGAGAAGTACTGACTGCAGAGTACCAAGACGCAGTCAGTACTTCTCGTCGTTCGCCTGAAACATCAATTATGACCAAGAACAACGCTTTACAGTTTTTGTTACCGACCGAGCACTAACACATCACGTCGAATTAAATTTGAATTCTCATCATTACATTTTGAAGACAGATTCTTAATCAGCGACTTCGAAAACCCCCTCATACCAGTTTTCATAAGAATCAAGTTAATTATTGTATTCTGGTGTGCTATATTGGATTCGCCATTTTTTATTTTTTTATTTTGCGGCTCGATCCGTAATTAGCGACCTCGAAAACCCCCGAGTACCAAATTTTGCGAAAATCGTTCGCGATAATTAATGTGCGAGAAGAGAGTTACGTATAATGAGAGAGAAAGAAAGGGGGAGCATGACTGCTGTAAAGTTAGATGCACGTCGTCATCTGTTATAGCGACGGCTGTTTGCAACATGGCGGCGTCCGCCAGTAGCCGCCGCCATATTGTGTGCGATGACGACGACCACTGAACGTCTATTCTAACGGGGTTAAAAAAAGGAAACAAGGATATCTTTCATGCGCGGCTTCCTATAGATTTAATTATGGTCGCAATCAACAGACCGAAAAAACATAATTTACGTGTCCCTAAAAAACATGTGTTTTCTACGTATTTAAAGAATACAAGAAAAGTTTTTGGGAGTGACCAAAAACAAGTTGCTTCGAGTATAAGAGTCTTATCGCGTCTCGATGTCTCGGTCGGTAAGGTCGGTCGTCGTCAGTATCTGGCGTAAATGTACTTGTCTCGAGACGCTACCGCGTCTCTTGATTCAAAGCTATCTTTTAGTTGTGAAGGAAAAGTTGGTAATGTTCTTGCAATTAATCTGTTTAGAAAATCTGCTATTTTATATGTGGGGAAGCCAATGGATGACACTATAGGTCTTAATGGAAAGTTTGCTTTATGAATTTCTGGTAAAGTGTACGTTTTTGCTAAGTTGCAGTTCTCCGGTTTCCTTCACAACTAAAAGAAAGATTTGAATTAAATAAACTATTACAGACAATACAAACAGCTCAGTACTCAACAGCGTACAAGATTTTTCTTCAGCTTAGACTTTGGAATATAGCATAGACTTGTTAAAACAGTTCTAGCGTACAAGATTTTCCTTCTTGTATACGTCTTGTAAACTTTGTAAGTCCTGTAGACCTTGGGGTACAGCGTAGAAGATGTCTACACTAAAGAAAAATCTTGTACGCTACAGCTGTATTGACAAAAATTTTCTTTAGCATAGACTTTTGGATACAGCGTAAGAGATGTGTATGCTAAAGAAAAATATTGTATGCTAAAGCTGTATCAAAAAGTCTACGCTAAAGAAAAATCTTGTATACTAGAGCTGTATCAAGGTGTTTATGGTACAGCTTGTATCGACTAACTTTACAGAATGTTTTTTTGCTGTATTGCTGAATGAATATTTTTATATCATGAATAGTGGAGTAAAAATTTGTAAGTACAATATTCATTGGGGAATCTTTTTCTTAACTCATGTGATTGCAACACTTGCTTTTGGCTCATGCTGCAAATTCACATTTATCAGAAAAAATTTTACCGTACTAGCATTGTAACATATTATGATGGAGCTTTGAATAATGATTATTATAATAAAACGTACTTAAAAGCGAAAATATAAGATATTCTTTTTTTAACTTGCCGTCGAGTCGCTACCGCGACTCTTGATTATATAAAGCTATCAAATAAATAAACTGTGAAATTTGCTGTGCGTTTACTGGGAGTGTCCACTTCGCACGTCCGCAACAATATTGCGAATAGCATTTGAAATACCGGTACAACAAATGATTTGCCTGACCCAGTCATAAAAGAGGAATGATATATTGTTAAATCTATGTTAACACGAATATTAAGGGTTCAATAAAATAGTTTGTTTCTTCCTAAACAAAATAGGTTATATTTTGTACCGAAAATGCGTGAAAACCAAATGATGGAAGCTAAAAGCTTTGGTCTTTTATTAGCATTTCCGATAAGAAATATGATAAAACTATCTTCACAACATGCGGGCCTGAATAAATATAAATTATATTATAATTTGCACAATATGGCAATCGACAATTATTCTAGACGACATTTAAATATTGACCATGCTTTAACAATTTTTGCAAATTTAATTTTTTTCATCGTTTTATTAATATATCGAAATATATGCGGTGGTGTACGACGACTGCGAAATGTGCGGCCACTGGTACGTTCACCTTATATACAAAAAAAAGAACTGCGAAAAAGAAATTTGCATTACGGTTTATGTTACTAACCGAGTAGTAGCACCGTATCTTACAGTGGGTCATAAATTCGAAAACGATGAATTGATATTTGTTTAATGTTATAAAATCTACCTCGGGAAGTAGAAGGAAAATAAGAGGAACCATTTATTTATTACCCGTCGTGCTAATAAATTTGTATGCTAACGAATATACAAAAACTGCAAGTAAATTGCAAGTTCCCTTATTCTGAATTGATCGGTCGCGAGAGATATAAAAATCTATGCAAAAAGTAGTGAAATTCCCAAAAAAACCCTCACGGATAAAAAATTAAGACAAGTACATTTACGTGAGTGGCATTCTAGCCCAAAAATCACAATGGATATGTAACAGTCGGAAAGGACAGAGTATGGAAGGTGTGTGTGAGTAATGCGGATGGTCTGACGAATTATCGAAGAGAGAAAATATATGGTGATCACCGGGATTCGAACCCGGATTGTTCAGATACTGAGTAAGAGCGCTAACCACTGCCCTAATGTCACCTAGTACATTTCTCTCATTCGAATCGTCTTCTTATATGCAATATAGGGCCGTCACAGATAAAAAAAACTAGCGGTATACTGTTTATATGTGCAAAAAGTTTTGAAATAAACTGAAAACATCCGCAGCATGTCATCTCAAGTACATGTATGTCGATTTACAAGTACTGATCCCCAGGACCAGTACGTGGATGGTTGACCACCCCCAAGCCCGAGAAAATTTTAGCAACTAAAGATAAAAATTGTGTGAAAAAAAGCGAGCGGTATTTCTATTTATACGTGCAAAACGTTTTGACATAAAGAGGATTTGTCATTTAGAGAAATTTATTAAAATAATAACAATAACAACAAAAATAATTAAAAAGTTGTTGCATTGAGAGAAAAAGATATATTCAATAATAGAAATAAATAAAATTGAAAATAAATTGGTAATTTAAATGCAAAAAAAAATTGACCTTAGTACTTGGCGAGTTGACATAATACCATAAACCAATAAATTTAAGTTAAGCGGCCGTATATAAAAGAATCATTTTTTGAACGCAGCTACGTGTCGGCCAACTCCGATCGATCTAGAGGAGTGATGTGGAGGGAGATGATATAAAAATTCCCAAAAAAAACAGTTTAACGTTTCGGTCCTTGTTGCGGACCCTCTTCAGAATTGTATTTCGTCTATTTTTAATAAGTGTACATGAAAAAAACAAACAAGAGAAACTAAGTAAGAACGACAATTCAATTCAATATCATTAACAACGATAGATGCAAATGTGACTATTAAAAAGAAATTAGAAAAATAAATAAATGTATATAAAATGCTATTCATTAATTACTATCATATTATAAATTTTCTTAAAATGATCAGAAGTATCCTATTAATAAGATGGTGCAACTAACCTGTATAATTCACGTCTTTTAAGCGTCGAGAGGACATAATAATCAATCGACAAATACCGGAAGCTCTAAATCTCTGCATGTGTCAGGAGGTGATTGAAAATATAGCGATGTATCTTTGACAACGCAGTAACCATCATTGAATAGTGATAGTCAACTAATAAAACAAATTTCAGAGTCAATTCAATAAAATAAATTGTCGGATGTAATAAAGTCTAATCAAGTTAAATAAAATGAGGTCCAATAGATTAAAAATAATAAATAAATTGTCAAGTAAATTTAAAAATAAATATGGGTAAAAATTAACAATTAAATTTTTTAAAATTATTTGGAGAATCAAAGATAAGAGTCAGTACAAATAAAAAAAATTTAAAAACATATATATAAAATAATATAACACAAAAGTCAAATAACTAAAATAAATTTGATGATTTTTACCTGAGTTTTTAACAAATAAATCACTTTACAATTATTGGATTCGAGAGATCTTCGATCGGATCCTCTGAACCCCAACTGTCACATCTCGAAAACTATATACAACTGATTAGAGTGACTAAGCAAGAGCAGTGCTCTGAGCAAAAACTAACGAATAGGGACGTGTCAGTTTAAGAACACTCTGCATAAAACTCATAAAGTGATACTAAATCTAGAAATTGACGATCTCAATTATCGCATTAAAGGATTAGTCTTTAAGCTCACACAACACACTAAAGTCATAAAAACTACCCCTCAAAACATCTTTCAAAAATTCTTTGAACTTGAAAGAGAAAAATTAAACCAAATTTCTGAACATTTCTATAGCATTCATATGAGGAAACTACAATTTCTTAGGACGCAAAGGAATTATGAATTACATAATTTCGTTTTTAACACAAATGAATTCCTAACGTCGATTTCATCTCAAACTGATGCAACAAGCCAAATTAGTCACTCATCACGTAATCTAGCTATGACTCAACATCCGAATTTATTTATGAAAAATTTAAATGTTTCCACAACTATGGAGTTGAACAACAATAACACATTGGATCCTGTTGAACAAATTCAGCTGAATTCAAATTCAAACTCGAGCAATTGTAAAAATTGGTTAATTAATCTTACTGACATTACCATCTCAGAAAACATCAGAATGTTCCTTTCATTAGGACATAAATTTTGTTTCCCATACATAAGACCGAATGAAATATCAAATTACATACAGGACACCATTAGCGAATTAGAATCCAAAATCAATAAACTTGTGGAAAAACCAAAATTAAACACGTTCAGAGGAAAAATCACTAACATCTTACATAGATTAAAAGCCCCCATTGCTCACCGCAAAACACTTAAAATCATAAATGACACGTAACAATTTTTGAAGAATCATCCCAACATCTTAGTCACTCGAGCTGATAAAGGGAATTCTACTGTCGTAATGAAAGTTGATGACTACGTCACCAAAACCAAAACACTTCTGTCTGATGAAGTTACTTATAAATTAATTAACAAAAATCCATTAAGAAAACTCCAAGACGAAGTCAATCTTATCCTATTGAGATGGAAAAACAAAGATATTATCGATGAGTTGATATGGAAGTCTCTAAAATCTGCTAACTGTAACCTTGCGAGGTTATATGCACTACCTAAAGTACATAAACAAAACTTTCCGGTCCGACCGATTGTCTCTTCAATAAACAGCCCCACACATTGCTTAACTGATTTCATTCAACGAAAACTATCGAAAATCATACCTCCATGCAAATCGTTCATCAAAGATAGTTTTGCACTAAAACAACTTGTCTCTAATATCAGATTACCTGAAAATTATTGTTTAGTTTCTTTTGATGTTGTTTCATTATATACCAATGTACCTTTGGAATTAGTCATTAAAAGTTTGCGGAAAAGATCTAGATTTTTTCCAATTAATTTTCCTCTCAAAGAGGTGTTATCTGCTATCGAACTCATAATGTCCTCGACTTTCTTTACATTCCAAAATGAGATTTACCAACAACTTTTCGGCTTACCTATGGGGTCCCCTTTGGCACCTATATTATCTAATATCGTGATGGCAGATCTTGAAGAAAGCTGTCTCAAAAAATTAAATTTCGATATACCTCTTTACAAACGATATGTGGATGATATTATTATTGCATTACCATCTGCTTATATCCAATCCACTCTCGAAATCTTTAATAGTTATCATCAAAAACTAAAATTTACAGTAGAAATCGAATCAGAGGCTAAAATTCCATTTTTAAACATTATGTTAATTCACCAAAATGATTCAATTGTTACAAATTGGTACAGGAAACCAACTTGGTCAGGGAGATTTATAAATTACTTCTCACATCACCCTTTCCACCAAAAAAAGGGCATAGTATATATGGGTCATTCCACGGGATTTCGCACAAAAAAAAACCCGACCGACTCCAATTTTCGCCTAATTTTTTTATATTGTTGACTATGTCAAACGGTGGATCTGTGAATTTTTTGAGAATTTTATTATTATATTTCGACGAGCCATAAAATAAAAGGTGAAAAAAATGAAAAAAAATCTGACGTCAAGTGGAATAATGATATCGACAAAAATAACTAGGTCAAAATTTTCGTAATTCAATACAGTTTACGGTAAAAATAATCAAAATAAAAAATAAACATAACTTCTATTTTATTTATGGCTTTTACCAAGAAAAGGTACCATTTCGCTAATTTGGCCCCCTCCGATTTCAATACAAAAAATCACGAATATACTACATGGAGTCCCAAACATTTTAAGCACAAGCCCAATATGGAGAACGCATTTTACCCATTTTTAAAAAAATATTTCGGGAAATTTATTTTTTTAATTTTCTTCCAATCTTCTGCGTATTTTTTTATGTAATTGGTAATATTAAAAGGAGCTTATGTGATTTTTTTCATAATTTTATATGTAGATGTATTCGATTCATTAAATGTAATCGAATTACAAATTTAAAAAATTGTATTTCGTTGCGCCTTTTACAAAAAAAGGTCCCATTTCACTTATATGGACCTCTCCGATTAAGTTAAAAAAATAAAAAAATTACTATACGCCTCAGGCGTATCTCGCGACGCTAGCGCTCGAGCGGCCACTGCGAGCATAACGAGACGATCAGCTGATCGCACGCACCAGGCGTACCCCAGGGGAATCTCGCGACGCCAGCGCTCGAGCGGCCACTGAGTGAGTAAGAAAGCGATCAGTTGATCGCTTTCTTTTTTTTAAATTTTAAAAATTTGTAATTCGATTACATTTAATGAATCGAATACATCTACATATAAAATTATGAAAAAAATCACATAAGCTCCTTTTAATATTACCAATTACATAAAAAAATACGCAGAAGATTGGAAGAAAATTAAAAAAATCAATTACCCGAAATATTTTTTTAAAAATGGGTAAAATGCGTTCTCCATCTTGGGCTTGTGCTTAAAATGTTTGGGACTCCATGTAGTATATTCGTGATTTTTTGTATTGAAATCGGAGGGGGCCAAATTAGCGAAATGGTACCTTTTCTTGGTAGAAGACATAAATAAAATAGAAGTTATGTTTATTTTTTATTTTGATTATTTTTACCGTAAACTGTGTTGAATTACGAAAATTTTGACCTAGTTATTTTTGTCGATATCATTATTCCACTTGACGTCAGAATTTTTTTCATTTTTTTCACCTTTTATTTTATGGCTCGTCGAAATATAAGAATAAAATTCTCAAAAAATTCACAGATGCTCCGTTTGACATAGTCAACAATATAAAAAAATTAGGCGAAAATTGGAGTCGGTCGGGTTTTTTTTTGTGCGAAATCCCGTGGAATGACCCATATGCTGGTTGATAGAGCGATAAAATTATCACACCACCCTTTTCTTTCTCAAAATTTAAATTTGATTAAAAAAACAATGTCTTTAAATTGTTATCCTGCGTATCTCATTGACAAACTTATCAACCAAAGGTTATCCACATTGAATAAAAATACCCAGATTGAAAAAGAACCTTTTGATACCAAAAAATTACTAAATTTTCCTTATGCAGACTCAATTTATTATCAAACTTATAAGCTTTGTAAGGAATTTAATATCTCTCTCGTCACAAACAATAAACACAACATCTTTTCGTTAGTAGGCTCTACCAAAGACAAGATAAAAATTTTAGACAAAACTAATATGGTCTATTCTATCGAATGTGGTGACTGTGATTCAGTGTACATAGGGCAGACAAAAAGATATCTTAAAAATCGTATTTATGAGCATAAAAACAGTCTGAAACATGTCGATTCCCAACGTACAGCACTTACCACTCATGTAATGGATTTTGGTCATAGTTTTAAATTCGATGAGGTGAAGATTCTAGATCAAGAACAATTTTTACAAAAGCGACTGATTAAGGAAATGATCCAAATTAAAAGACACACTAACGCGGTAAATTATAGGAGTGACATTGATAACTTGAGCGTAATTTATAATTCTGTAATTTAAGGAAATTTGTATTATTATTCGTTTCGATATGTTAATTTAGTTTAATATTAAGTATATTATAACGATGGGGCACCTAATCTTGTTGACACGTTCCTATTCGTTAGTTTTTGCTCAGAGCACTGCTCTTGCTTAGTCACTCTAATCAGTTGTATATAGTTTTCGAGATGTGACAGTTGGGGTTCAGAGGATCCAATCGAAGATCTCTCGAATCCAATAATTGTAAAATGATTTATTTGTTGAAAACTCAGGTAAAAATCATCAAATTTATTTTAGTTATTTGACTTTTGTGTTATATTATTTTATATATGTGTTTTTAAATATTTTTTATTTGTACTGACTCTTATCTTTGACTCTCCAAATAATTAAAAAAAATTTAATTGTTAATTTTTACCCATATTTATTTTTAAATTTACTTGACAATTTATTTATTATTTTTAATCTGTTGGACCTCATTTTATTTAACTTGATTAGACTTTATTACATCCGACAATTTATTTTATTGAATCGACCCTGAAATTTGTTTTATTAGTTGACTATCACTATTCAATGATGGTTACTGGGTTGTCAAAGATATATCGCTATATTCTCAATCACCTCCTGACACATGCGGAGATTTAGAGCTTCCCGTATTTGTCGATTGATTATTATGTCCTCTCGACGCTTAAAAGACGTGAATTATACAGGTTAGTTGCACCATCTTATTAATAGGATACTTCTGATCATTTTAAGAAAATTTATAATATGATAGTAATTAATGAATAGCATTTTATATACATTTATTTATTTTTCTAATTTCTTTTTAATAATCACATTTGCCTCTATCGTTGTTTATGATATTGAATTGAATTGTCGTTCTTACTTAGTTTCTCTTATTTGTTTTGTTTCATGTACACTTATTGAAAATAGACGAAATACAATTCTGAAGAGGGTCCGCAACAAGGACCGAAACGTTAAACTGTTTTTTTTGGGAATTTTTATATCATCTCCCTCCACATCACTCCTTTAGATCGATAGGAATTGGCCGACACGTAGCCGCGTTCAAAAAATGATTCTATTGTAATACCATAAACATTAAATAATGAAACAATTGACTACATTTCACAAACTCGCTAAGTACTAAGGTCAATGTTTTTGCACTTAAATTACCAATTTATTTTCAATTTTATTTATTTCTATTATTGAATATATCTTTTTAGCTCAATGCAATAACTTTTTTATTATTTTTGTTATTATTGTTATTATTTTAATAAATATCTCTAAATGACAAATCCTCTTTAGATAGATAGGAAAACCCAAAAATATTTTATCAAAACAACAATTGTACGCCAAGTGAAAAAAGCCATACAAAAAAATACCTTAAACAAAATTGCTCACAAACAAAATCTCTTGCAAAAATATTAAGCCAAATTCTATATATTAGCCAAGTAAAATTCGCTACAAAAAAAACTTGGCGTGCCAGCGTCTAGCTGCCGTACATAGTCCATTGAAGTAAGTGCGGGAGAAAACAATTCCTATTGATATTTCGAGTTTCGTAATATCGAAACTGCAGCGTGAGCTCGAGTTGCATATCGTACCTTACTGATTACTTTTGTCTAATTTATCAGTCAGTACCTCTACTTTCATTTCACCTCATTTAATCTAATATCTTGATATATATAAATCTTTGAAATATTGTTGCTGGTACTATCGGGGACCTCGGCCCCCGAACCCCTCACCGGGGCTTCGCCCCTGGACCCTGCCACTTTTTGAATCCTCTCCTCCCCCACTGAAAACTCGTACCGCAGCTCTGTTAGACCTTCCCAAAAACACCTCTCTTTTCTCCCGAGCAAAAAAAATTTACTTTTCATTTCACAGAAAATTTTTCTCGCTATTCAAAGCATCTGACAACGTAAAACGCTTTCTATTGTCTGATACTCAATTATCTATTCAGTTTCTAATATTGCAGGTTTTATATATAAATCTTTGAAAAATTGTTTTTCTTTATTACGACCCCCCCCCCCCCTTCCAACGAAAAGTCTATCATGATCAATATTTTCTATTTTTTTTTTTCTTCCGAATGAGACCTGTCACAAGAAAATCGGTTCATTTATCACTGATATCTGGTCTTTTCAAAGTTTTTCGTGTTTAACGCACTCACACAATCTCGATTCACGTATTCACGTACATACATTATATAGAAGCGCCGCGCGCAGGCGCGAGTGGCGACTCGCGAGCAACCAGTGTGTGACGTCACATAGTCGCCAGCTGTTCAGTCAGTCAGCGCGTGTTGCACAGCCGACAGCATCAAGAGTCATGGTAGCGACTCGACGCGAAATGTACATTTATAATTCGCGTATTTTTCTACTTTAAATCAGTGTTTAATAATTTAAATTTAAATCAGTGCGTAATATTTTAAATCAATGCTTAATACTTTAAATCAGTGCCGAAATTAATTAATTTTTTTATAAATGAGTGTGTGATAAATGAGTGTTGACAACAATCGCAGTGCGTTCTCGACCCCAGTGCTTCATCGTTTATGGGATTATTTTTGACTGCTGTCTACGTTTACAGTCGAGTATCGTTTCAGTCAGTGTCTGCCGTGACTAACCTCATTTCAGTAAGTATCTGCCGTGATTAACCTTCTTTTAATCAGTGTCTGCATAGATTTTCGGTCGTTCATTAACAAAAGTTGTTCGGATTTGTAGTTGATTGAAATATTAACAAGCGACAAGAGCTGTTTGACTTTGTAGCTCTCATTTTCTTCTTCATGAAAAGATACACCGCCTAAATGCAGCAAATGTCAATAAAAGGTAATATTTTTTAATGAAAATGCCCAACGCACTGTATTGTTGGTACTCGATGATATGAAAATGCCCAACGCACTGTATTGTTGGTACTTGTTGATATGAAAATGCCCAATGCACTATATTGTTGGTACTCGATGAAAGGATTTTTTACTGTCGTCTGACTTGCATATGCTTTTCAAAATTATCTTAAGCAAAGTTCTTATGTTTTCCATTCTGCGCATGAATCAGATCAGAGTTGGAAATAATGCATTATTTTTTTAATGCATTATCGTTTTTTTTACCCATTACTTTAAAAATGCAAAATGGAATTCAGAACCATTACCCATTACATTATTAATGAATAATGGAACTCATATCCGATACCCATTATTTTTTAATGAGTAATGTAACTCATATCCGTTACCCATTACTTTTTTAATGAGTAATGGAACTCATATCCGTTGCCCATTACTTTTTTAATGACTAATGGAACTCACATTCATTACCCATTACTTTTTTAATGAGTAATGGAACTCACATCCATCACCCATTACTTTTTTAATGAGTAATGGAACTCACATTCATTACCCATTACTTTTTGCTTCCTCATAGAGGAAGCTTTGTTTTCGTGAAAAATTTTTTTTTCGAGATTTTCATGTCAGTATGCTTAGAATCACCTAAAAATTCGAGAAAAGTGGTCTAGAAAATATGTCTGTATGTGTGTATGTGTGTGTGTGTGTGTGTGTGTGTGTGTGTGTGTGTGTGTGTGTGTGTGTGTGTGTATGTATCCAGACACTGAAAATTCAATTGCCCATAACTCACGAACGGCACGATGGATCTAGCTAAAATTTTGCACGCAGGTAGAGTATTGACTCCTCTGTTATTGACGTGATTTTTAATTAAATGTATCAATGTAAACAGATTTTATGCAATTTTTAATTTTTTCAAAAAATGTCGTGATCGCTCTAACTTTCGTAAAAGTTCGCCAATTTAGCTAAATAGTTCTTTATAAATGAAGACACGTTAAATGACGTTTGGTATTGAATTTCAGCGAAATCGGTAAAGCGGTTCCGATTTTATAGAATTTTGAATTTTTCGAAAAAAATAGATTTTGATCTAAATTACGTCGAATTTCAACAAATGAACAGAAATTTTGTACAGACGAAAAATAACATTCAGAAATGCCATGTACCAAGTTTGGTGATGATCGGTAAAGTCGTTCGGATTTTACACCATTTTTCATTAAAAAAAAAATGTAGATTTTCGCTATAACTTCCGGAAAAGTTGAGAAAGTACGACAAAAATTTGTATCTAATCAAAATTAGATGTAACGGTGTTTGCAGAGGTGATTTATAGCTGTATAAAACACCTCTGCAAAAGAGACACAAGGTATAAAAAAAAAAGATGCAAAGTAGAACCTTGCACATTGCTTCCTCATTATTTTTCGCTTTTTACAAAGCTTCCTCTATGAGGAAGCCAAAATTGAATAACATACTGCTTCCTCACAGAGGGAGCTTTGTAAAAAGCGAAAAATAATGAGGAAGCAATGTGCAAGGTTCTACTTTTTTAATGAGTAATGGAACTCACATCCATCACCCACTACTTTTTTGATGAGTAATGGAACTCACATTCATTACCCATTACTTTTTTAATGAGTAATGGAACTCACATCCATCACCGTTTTTTAAAATGTCAAAGAAGCTGGGATGGCCACATGCGAATTTTTGACTCAAACTAATTGCATATTTTACGACTAATTATAGGCTATTTTGGTACGCAAGACTTAATTTTTCCGCTCCACCCCTAAGGGTAGAAACGTGTGGCCACCCTGGCTTCCGATAGAAGCTAGGATGGCCACAGCTGAAAAACGGATAACGGATAAGAGGGAAATTTGTTTATCTATCTGATATTTAACGGCTATTTAACGGCTCTCGAATGAGACTAGTTTCAATCAAATCAAACCACCCCTTCCGGAGTTACAACCCCTAAGGTCCTGAAATAGGTTTTTTTCGAATAAAAAAACAACAGGACACTGAAAATGGTCTTAAAATTCATGTTGATTTAACGACTCGACATTATCATTATTTCCGATTTTTCCGCTCCAACCCCTATGTCAAAAACCCATCCCCTCTGTAGCATTGATCGGTGCTCAGGGTGTACGTTACCGCAACCATACTGAAAATGTTCTTAAAATTCATGTTGATTTACCGGCTCAACGTTTTCATAATTTCCGATTTTTCCGCTTCAACCCTTAAGGGTAGAAACGTGTGGCCATCCTGGCTTCCGATGGAAGCTAGAAAGGCCACAGCTAAAACAATGAGAAAGGATAGTAGGAAAAATTGTTTATCTATCTAATATATAACGGCTATTTAACGGCTCTCGAATGAGACTGGTTTCAATAAAATCGAACCACCCCTTCCGGAGTTACAACCCCCTAAGGTCCTGAAATAGGTTTTTTTCGTATAAAAAAACCACCAGGACACTGAAAATGGTCTTAAAATTCATGTTGATTTAACGGCTCGACATTTTCATAATTTCCAATTTTTCCGCTCCAATCCCTATGACAAAAACCCACCCCCTCTATAGCATTGATCGGTGCTCAGGGTGTACGTTACCGCAACAATACTGAAAATGTTCTTAAAATTCATGTTGATTTAACGGCTCAACATTTTCATGATTTCCGATTTTTCCGCTTCGACCCTTAAGGGTAGAAACGTGTGGCCATCCTGACTTCCGATGGAAGCTAGGATGGCCACAGCTGAAATGTTGAGAACGGATAGTAGGAAAATTTGTTTATCTATCTGATTTTTAACGGCTCTCGAATGAGACTAGCTTCAATCGAATCGGACCATCCCTTCCGGAGTTACAACCCCCTAAGGTCCTGGAATAGGTTTTTTTCGTATAAAAAAAAACCAGGACACTGAAAATGGACTCAAGATTCATGTTGATTTAACGGCTCGACATTTTCATAATTTCCGCTTCAACCCTTAAAGATAGAAACCTGTGGCCTTTGTGAAGGCAGGTTGAAGGTAGGAATGGCCACCGCTGAAATAATGAGAACAGATAGTAGGCATTTTTTAAATTTTTTGGGTGATTTAACGGCTCTCGAATGAGACTTTTTTTGATAACATCAAACAAACCTTTTTAGAGTTACAACCCCCCAGGGCCCAGAATGGGATTTTTCCTTACATTTCCGGGTACAAAATCGCTATGAAATTCGAAATAGTCTTAAAATTCATATTTATATAATGGCCCAAATCCTCCCGGTTGACTAATTTTTCCCTTTACTTCCCCTTAGTACAAATTTCCATACATCCATGACGCTCGCGTTATAAGGAATATTAAGTGAGGCTTGTAAATAAATACATCATGTAAAACAAAATATTTTTTAAATTTTCTTACAAAATATTCTGTTCCATTTTGAATTTTAGTAATCTTCCGGAGTATTCAAAATTTTCATAAAAAATGTGTAATACATGATTTTCTTATTGCTATATGCAGTCATCACATTCACACTCGACGGTTGTTGATGCAGTTGATAATATTGGTGCAGTTGGTACTATTAATCCCGTTTTACTATCCGGTAATATCGGATATACTCGTTGCTCTGGTGCTGCGATACCCAATACTGAAGTGTTTGCCATCTCGGTGTCATTTTGTTGCGAGTGGTCGGGTGAATTTTTAGGCTGATGCGGCCTTTTAGCAATGTGTATTAAAAAGTGTGCAATCGAATCCCACAGTGCTCCTATTATGTGTACACTCCAGCCATAAACCCCGTGTAAAGTATAGGCGTGTATTACTATATCTAATAAGTATTTAATAATCATAACGATTGAACAAAATCCGATGAAAGTTGACATGTAGTTTGCGAAGCGAACCAACCAACTTGACATCCTATCCCAATAAGATTTCACTGCTTGTTCTATCATGTTTTCTTCTATGAGATTTGATATGTAAATCCCATCGTGATTACTCTCTTGACCTGTTACAGTACGCGCTATTGAATTTAAAATGCCTGGTCGTTCAATTGGGAACATCAGATGATCGCGATATTTCCTCAACTCATTCATTGAGTATATCCCACTTGTCATAAGAAACTTAGGACTCGTGTAGTTTCACGTGGCCATTTTAGAAGCTTTTCAAGCCCTAGGTGCTTTGCCTTCTGTAAATCGAGGATTGACTGTATACCACAGACCGTTGATCACATACATGGGTCGAAGAATATTATCGCAATCTATTTGCAATCCACTTTGCTGCAAAACGTGAGTTTTTGGCGCTACAAACATACTATGGTTTCCGTTGTATACGGGAAGTTGGTGGTAACGGTCTTTCGTAGGCCGAATCTTAACATCAATACCAATACATTTCATTATATAAACTACTTCACCAACTTTAGCAGCCATGAATTCAGGCCCTTTCATCACGTTATACGCGAATTCATCTGGCGCGATTGTCGCCAGAGATAATGAATTTTTTATCATTGTTTGTTCTAAAAGGCATTTTTGTGTTAATACGTCCTCGTATAGTGTAGCAATTTCATTCCTCATATGTCGTTTAGTATACACGAACTTTGAATTTACATAAATAAAAATGTCCATGTTTTGAATTAAAACATCCTTATTACTGGTGAATGACTGTCTGTTTTGAGTTTCGAAAATGTATAGACGAGGATGCTCCGTCTTAATCAACTGATATGAACATAATTGTTGATGACCTTCGTTGGTGAAAGCAAAAGTTATTTCCGGTGTAGCTAACGAATAAATTTCTTTGTTTTCGTTTGAAGCACTGTCCCTTATTTTGTTCGCCGTTCCACTCCACAAGATCTCATACTTGTTGAACCCACACAAATCTTTATCCATGAGATGCCAAAACGTCCAGCCTCCGATAGGATCCATGCACCAGCCCTCCGAATATGAACAAACCCTGCCGGAATGCAGTTTGATAACATTGGTCGATAATCGAAGAGACTCGTACGAGTCTTGGAAGCTAACAGTGACAATAGCTGAACGACTACACTGCTCCACGATCCGTACGGGTCCGAGTATTCCATGCCTTGGCAGCTGCCATCAACGCTTATCTTTCCAGCTAGTATCATGAACTGCGTATTTGACATATTTGGCTTTAATCCTGACATATAACCATTCAATCCTACCGATATGCTCTTTGTTTCGTGTAGTCTCATACATTGATCACGCGGTGTATCCATTACATACTTCATTCGTCCGGCTTGAACGACGGACATATGCGCGTGCATTCCGCAGTGGTAGATCGTGCGGTCAATATCTACCTTACATTGTATTATACGAGTCAAAGCGTATTCCGATAGTTGAAGTAATTGCACGTTTACTTGTGTAACATTGAGCTTGACAATTGGAGTACTGCAATCTCCATCGACGTCGATAGTTGAATAGACCCCAATCTGTTGGGGGTTTGATCCGCAGTCATATGCTACGTAGGCGCTGCAAGTACTCATCCACCACACGAAAATTATAGTATTCACCAGCATTTTCGAGAATCTGGAATAAGATGACTGTCGGTATTATATGATTCAAAGAAGCCAGACATTATTATTGTTTTAGCAATAACAAATGGAATTGATGACATTATCTAATAAGCTAATAAATAGAACATGCATAATAATAGATGCATTTTGAATACTATACTATACTGAATACTGAACGTTTATTCTGGCGTTATTTTTATAATAAGGTAGCCAATTTTATTTGACATTCGATACCGTATAACGCATTGTACATTAGAGTAACTAATGAACATATTTTCATAATATCGAGTCTCTCATTCATATTTTGAATTGAAGGGACAGCAATTGTTTCCACTTAATAACTTTTAAATGCATTTCTTTATTCGGAATTTTGCTGCTCTTAGTTTTATGTTCCTTAATACTGACATTCGTAGAAGTTGAGTCATTTGCGATGACATTTCATTCTCAGATATCGATTTTTAATTAAATAATTCGTTGGTTCTAGCGCCGCATAAATCTATGCAAAGTGTCCTCGAAAAGAATTTTTAACAGGGAGGTTGAATAAATAGATGTTTTCCTTAGTTAATAGAGGCACTACAACAGTAACGTAAAAATTGAAGCTAAAATATATCTATTTTTACAATAAAGATTTAAAAACAGTAAGTACGAACTTGAACATTTTATTATAATTTCTAAGAATTCTTAAAATCGTGGATCTTCTAAAGATTTCAAGGATTTTTCGATATCTCAAGATTTCTAGGATTTCCCAAAATTTCTTAAGATTTCTAAGATTTCTTGAATTTCTCGTGAATTCCCAAGATTTCCAGGATATTCCAGAATTTCTAGTACTCCCCAAGATTTTTAGGATTTCTTAAGATTATCAGAATTTTTGTTGAAAGATTTGTAGGATTTCTCAAAATTTCAAGGGTTTCCAAAATTTCTTAAGACTTCTGGGATTTCTTATTAAGATTTTTCAATATTTCCAGGATCTCTGGAAATTTCTAGGGTTTCTCAAGATTTTTAGAACTTTAAGACAATTCTAGGATCTCTCTATATGTCTAAGATACCATAATATTTCTATAATTTCTTAATATTTCCGAAATTTTCCAAGGTTTCTCAGATTAAAAAAAAATATTTCTAGGACTTTATAGTATTACGATTTAAAAACTGTATGACATTGAAAAATGTTCCGCCACAAAAATGTTGCCGCCCTCGATAATTTGCGGCCCTAGACGACTGGTAAATCCGCCTCTGTTCTAGTTATATTGCTTATTAGATACTTTATATGTCACTAAAATTCGCAACGTTGTAGCAAGAAATCATTTTAACTGTCAATCATGTTTTATAACTTAGCTGTAGATAACCTTTGAATTGAACATAGGATTTATTACAATCTTATAAAATTCTTAAAATGGAAACAAAAATAACAATTTCTGAATAAAGATGACAATTTCTGAAATGAACAAGTTATCGTATCCACTATAAAAGAACATGTACAGGATTATGGTCTTCGTGTTTCAAACTTCACTTGCACCAGAGAAAGGGGGTCCGTGGGTCTCTTCAAATCAAGGCAGGACATTTTATTTAAATCAAACAAAATTTATTCGAATCAAATAAATCCCATTAGGGCAGCTATTAAATAAATTCATTTATTTAATTTGAACAAATTAAAACACTAACATCTCTCAAAACGCTAACAGGATTTATTTTATCCAAATTAAATGTATTTCATTAAAACAAAATTTTATTCGATACAAATGAATTTCCTTCTTCGATTCAAACGGATCCAGAGAACCCCTTTCTCTTGGTGTATTGGTCATGCATGCTTGTTCATTAGTGACGTATATTCATAATAAGTTCCGAGGCATGTATTTTCATTTGGTCCATGGGCGACCCATAAAATGAAACACATACTTTAAACATGTATCATGCGCAATCGTTTTTTCACCCGGGCTTTGAGTCGAATATAGTCTGAGCGCTTGGAGGTTAACGAGTAATAAATTCCACATTACCTTTGAAAAGTACGAAGAGTAGTGGGTAGTTGTACGCAGTAGTCGGGCGTTGCGGTCCTCATTCCAATATCCTAATTGGAATAATAATATATAATAAGGTTCGAATTATATAAATCACGAACGGTACTATGACAGAGAATACAAGTATTCTATCGCGATTACACTGTCTTGACACTGAACGATTTTCTGATGACAAACTGTTCTTCTTCAGATGGAGGCTCTGTCTATACTGATCAGGGAGAAGTAACTGCCATAGAAGTCCACTATTTCCACTGATTGTCGTAACTGCTCCTGAAGCGTACTTAAAGCCTTAAAAGCAACCCCACCCTAAAATATTTCGTTCGACCAACCCCGTGTCAAGGGCTGTTCGTTTTTTATTTCATCCAATCGTCTTCTAGACAGTTTGTTTAACAATAGTTGCACACATCGTATGGGTGTGGTCAAATAGTTTCCACAAAAGTTACCGAGCATGTCTTTCGTTCTAGCAGATAACGGAAGGTTATGGCCATGGAACATAATGGGTGGGAACCGACTGAGCACTAGACGACTGTGCACGGCCTCGATTGAGCACAACCGACTGGACACGATTCAAGTGAGCATGAGCACGACTGAGCACCGCGTCAATCGGGCACGACAGCCCGCGCGTCAATTGAGCACCGGAATCGGTACACCGACTCGATTGTGCACGATCGATTGCGCGCGGGTCAACTGAGCACGGGTTCTACTGCGCACCGCTTCGATCACGCACGGCAGCCCCCGCGACAATTGAGCACCAAAAACTTGTACCCTGCGTCGACTGAGCACGACCAACTAAGCACTACTCAGCTGAGCACGAACATGACCGCGCACCGCGCCAGTCGGGCACGACAGCCCGTGCGACAATTGAGCACCAAATATCGGTACACCGAATCGATTGTGCATGATCGACTGCACGCGGGTCACCCGAGCACGGGTTCGACTGCGCACCGCTTCGATCACGCACGGCAGTCCGTGCGATAATTGAGCACGACCGACTGGACACGACTCAAGTGAGCACGAGCACAACCGTGCACCGCGTCAATCGGGCACGACAGCCCGTGCGACAATTGAACACGTAGCATCTGTGCACCAAATCGACTGCGCACTACCGATTAGGTTCGATTAAATTGCATACGAGGTCGACCGTGCACCGTGTCAACTAATAGCGTTTTCAGCTGGTTACACTGGTGTGCACTTAGTGTAAAATCGAGCCACCAGGTTACACTACACTACTTTCCGGCAGATACACCATAGTGCAGAGCCTTATTCCAGTGCTACACTCACGGACTTCCGTGGGGTACTCTGATCTCTGATGTCGGCCATTTTCCACCGTGCTCTCCGCCGTGCGCTCCGCTGCCTCCGCCGTATTCTCTACCGTGCCCTCCGCCGTATTATTCACCGTGTTTTCCGCCATTATCACCGACATCGATTTTCAACATTTATCAATTAATAATTAATAAAATCAAAAGGGAAAGCTCCTACAATGTCGGTCCATTATCTCGTCAACGAGACGTCGGTAATTTTAATGGGTGAAGACGACGCGATGCTTCGAAAATTACGAGGTTAGTACACCAATACGTGGTCGAAAAATTATTCATTATTCATCATCTACTAGAAATCACATCACAGAGCCTGGATTTCTAGTGCAGTTATAAACAAGAATTTAACACATGAGCAGCTCAATATTTCAATATTTGAACAAAAAAAATCAAATCTGACATAATTTCAACCGTGATGAGGCAGTTGTAAAAAAAATCGCATAGCCTTCCGATTCAACAGAACAGTTTTGATTGAATTATGGAAGATTAATCTAGAAGAGCAGATCGATATTTGCATTTTAAAATTGGCGAAAATGCGGTTTTTTGAATTTTCAACGGCCTTGAGGCAGTAGTAAAAAAAATTTTTCGAGCCGGGGCTGACGCGTACTTTTTTTTTACTCAAAAGGCACATGATATTCCATGACCGTCCAGATTTAAAAAAAAAGCTTATTTTTGAACCGCCCTAATGATTAATGCTTGTGACTTATTATTCACAGGTGATCCTGCATTCATCACGGCGATGATCGAGCGAATGGTGGAAAATTATCAGATCTTCGTCGATAGACCAATTCACAAGATCTCGATAAAAGAAGGAGATTCCGAGTGAGTATATTCATCTATGTACGTATAATGATTAATAATAAAATTGAAGAAACCGTTATTTCCGAGATTCGAGCCCTTGTGTCGACTTAGGATGTTGTGAGCCACATTAAGGTTATGTGACACTTGTTCGAAAACTGCAATCGGTATCGAAAATTATGATCAAATCTCCTCAGAACCGGTTAATATTTCAGACAAAAGCAAATTAGCTTTGACTTCGTCTATCTATTACGGAGTAAAACCTAATTTGTTTTCATCTAAAATATTAATCGGCACTGAGTTGAGTTGATTACAGTTTTTGATACCGATTGCAGTTTCCCAGCAGTTTTCAAATATGTGTCACATTACCTTAAGATGACCAATATTGTTTATTTCACTCGATCCGAGAATTAAACCACCCTTTTCAGCCCTAGTAAACTAAAATGCGTAGAATACTCATTGGAATAATTTTTCCTTAACCTATGTGATTGCAACACTTGACTTTCGGTCGTGCTGCAAACTTGCACTCGACAGAAAAAGTTGTACCGCACTTTTATCGTAACATACTATTTGTGTCACATTCTAGTGTTAAATGGTATTCAGTTTACTGTAAAAATAAATAAAAAATAATATATATATTGTTTATTTCCTAGGCGGATAATATTTACTGCTCCAAATAAGAAGGCACAGGCTAGTGATGACAGCTCTAATGATGCCATCGAGAATGTTATTCTGAACACTAAGAGTGATAATGGATCTCTAACGTCATCTGAATTGATGACGACACACAGTACTGCTCAGCAGTCTTCTGGAATCTCAGGAAACGAGGAAAAAGAACAAAAAGCTGGTGAGTAATAAAGTTATCACGGATAAATTGTAACATAAGATAAACAATATATGAGTCATTCCACGGTATTTCACACATCAAAAAACCCGACCATCTCCAATCTCCTTCTAATTTTTTTATATCGTTTACCATGTCATACAAAGTATCTATGAATTTTTTTAGAATTTTATTCGGATATTTGTTCGATCCATAGAATAAAACATGAAAAAATTTAAAAAAATCTAACGTACGTGAAAAAATCATATCGACAAAAACAACTAGGCCAATATTTTCGTGATTCAACACAGTCTACGATAAAAATACTCCAAATTTAAAAAAAAAAATTGTTGTATTTTATTTACGCCTTTTACCGAAAAAGGACCATTTCACTAATTTGGACCCCTTCGATTTCAATGCAAAAAATCACAAAAATAGTACATTCAGTGTCAAACACTTTAAGCGTAAACCCAAGACGGAGAAATTAATTCTTCCATTTTTTTAACGGTTTTTCGTGATCGAAAATTTTTTTTCATCCAATGTTCTCCTTAATTTTTTATGTTATTGACAATATGAAACGGAGCATATGTGAATTTTTTCATAATTTTATTTATAGATGCATTCGATTTATAAAATTTAAAATATTTAAAAAATGTATTAAAATTGAACTCTAAGTGGAAAAATCATATTGACAAAAACAACCAGATTATTTTTTTCGTAACTTAACACAGTTTACGTTAAAAATACTCCGAATTTTTTTTTTATTCGGAGTATTTTTATCGTAAGCTGTGTTACAAATAAAATAAAAATTCGGCGTAAAAATACTCCGATTTAAATTTCGATCACGGAAAACCGTTAAAAAAAATGGAAGAATTAATTTCTACATCTTGGGTTTATGCTTTAAGTATTTGGCACTAAATGTACTATTTTTGTGATTTATTGCATTAAAATCGTAGGGGTCCAAATTAGTAAAATGGTACTTTTTTTAGGTAAAAGGCGTAAATAAAATACAACAAATTTTTTTAAAAGATGTGGAGTATTTTTATCGTAAACTGTGATGAATTACGAAAATATTGGCCTAGTTGTTATTGTCGATATGATTCTTTCACGTGACGTTAGATTTTTTTTTTTTCATTTTTTCATGTTTTATTCTATGGATCGAACAAATATCCGAATAAAATTCTAAAGAAACCCATAGATGCTTCGTTTGACATGGTAAATGATATAAAAAAATTAGGAGGAGATTGGAGATGGTCGGGTTTTTTGGTGTGTGAAATACCGTGGAATGACTCATATACAACATTCATGACCCTGTATTGTACTGTACTTTTATGAATACTTGCTCATACGCGCACTTACCTAGTCACATTTTCCTTAATATGTTATTTATTATTACCATTATTTACAAAAATTCAAAGAGAGCTATTAAAATACAATAACACGCCTGAAGCTGTTTGTCGGTTAGCACGAGTTTCAGGTAACTCGACAACCAATCAGAGAAAAAAATAGACCGGCAACAATACTTCTATTGAAAATACGAGATATTTTACCCACTGATTTTTTCAGGAAAGGATTTTCCATATTTAAAAATGATGCTTAATATTTTTCAGGCCTTTGGACCGACGCTGAAACAGAATTTCTTCTGGAGAAGTATCATGAGAACATGGGGCAGATTGGTTCCATGAAGCAGTTCAAAACTCGAAAAGCGATGTGGTCTCGAATTGCTGAGGATTTCTGCAAAGAACTGAAAGTCGTTAAGACTGCGTTGCAAGTCGAAAACCGCTGGAAAACAATACTGAGGAGAAAGAAGTTGGCCGTGAACAATAATGCTCGGTCGGGAAGTTCACGTCAAGAAGTACCGTTCGAATCTCAACTGAATAAAATCGCAGCGTTGGACGACAGCATAGAGCCAGAACTGATACGTAGCGCGAAGAGTCTGAAGATACTGAAGAAAAGCGAAACGATGACGAATGACAGTGACTCCGAAAATGATGCACCAACGAAAAGATCACGTTGCAAGGACAGAGGATCGACGAGAAGGAAAAGGAGTGCTGCTGAAATCCTAGCAGGTATTCACGTCGAAAAAGAAGAGGCAAAATAACGACGGCACGCGGAAAAAATTAAGGTTCTTCGCGACTTACTTGGCGGGAATTCAAAGTCTGATTGACCTCAATATACTGGTATACTGCAGATTCAGCAGTGTTACGAACGCGATGCTTTTTTTACTAAAGCTATGCGGAAGACTCATTCCATGTGTATTTCAGTTTAAGCTGAAGAAGAGTTCCTTTATTTTAAGTCTGTTATGCTATTAAAATAATAGTATTTTGTATTTTCTACTGTTTTTTGTAGTAATTACTACAGATATATTTTACGTTCGACTGAGATGAGTTCCTATTATTATGTAGCTTAATACTTAACATACTATATAATCATGTTGCTATATGTCATATTGTTACATGATCTCAAAGTGATATTATAAAAGTACAAATAAATTGAAGAGATTTAATTACAATGTTGTCATGTATTTATTTACATTTTGCCATGAATTTTTTTTTATATAACGCCATTTTATTTTTATTTAACCTTTCCATCACAGCATTCCGTTCGATTACTGCTTCTGCTTGTTCCATTAGGATATTTTGAGGGCAGGGACTGCATCGATGGAGTATTGCGGTTGATTCTTTTGTTTTATGTTACTCGTTGGAGCGTGGGTACACCGAACAATCCTCTCTTCATCCAAAACTACCTAACAGGCAACTCATTTTGATGCCACGTTTCTGCCTGAATTCAAAGGCAGGAAAGATTCTTTTAAGGGAAACAATAAATTCTTCAAATTCAATGTCTACGGCTCGTACGCACGAGTGACAAAGTAAAGAAAGGGTTGAACGAGAAAATGTACGTCCTAAACATTATCATCAAAGCTAAGATATTCGACAAGGATGCGGTAGAACAACGTAAGCCGGCGCGTTCCATTCAAGACGCAAAAAGACAATTCATATTGAAGTAATTACTTCGGTCGGATTTCCTCTGGCATTTATTTGATCCCAGATATTTTTCTATTTATTTTTTTTTTTTTTTTTTTTTTTTGCATTTTCCCCCGCTTATCAAGTCTCCGATGTGAGTCTTATAGCGGGTCGGCTCGGCTTTCCGCACAGTATTATTTAATTATTCGTCATCCGAAGCATTTCTGCCGCGAGCCAGTCCCCCCCAGATTGCGGCCGCATCCGACTTCCCCCTCTATATCGCATTCGCCATAGCATTTCTGCTATGGGCATAGGAAAACTGCGGAAAACCCATGCCGATATAGCCGGTCTCGAGTTCGCCTCCCGGCACCGGAGCTACGTCACGTTTCGTCAAGAACGTAAACACGGACTACAGCTGTATACATGTGACCCCCACAGGTAGAAATACCTGTGTGGGTCTTATGTATACATCTGGAGCTTCATCGCGTCCGTATTTATATTTTCGACGAAAATCGACGGCACCGGGAATCGAACCCGCGACCTACCGATGTTCTGGACTAGAGGCCAGTACCCTAACCACTAGACCATCGCACCGGTTTGATTTTTCTATTTATTATTTTCTCTATTCCTAACTTTCTATTAATGCCAATAAAATTAGAAACAATACATCTTTAGCACAAATATTAAATTCAAATAATTGAAAGAATTCTACTTATTGCAAATAAAATAAAGGAACTGAATTTTTCTTTTAATAATTTAATAGTCATAGTATATTACGATACGAGTGCGATCAAACTTTTTCTGACGAGGGTGAGTTTACAGCCCGAGCCGCAGGCGACTGTTGCAATCACGCGAGTTGAGAAAAAGTTTCTCGCACGAGTTTTGTATAAAACATTATTTCACTTCGTGCGTAAAACCCGGTTTTACGCACGCAAATTCTATTACACGCCTTGTGAAATAAAATTTTGTACGTTACTCGTGCGAAAAACGTTTTCTTAACTCGTGTGATTGCAACTCTCGCCTTCGTGTCCTGCAAACTCACACTCGTCAGAAAAAGTTTTTTCACACTCGTATCGTAATGTACTATTATTTCACGAGTGCGAGAAGTGCGATTTCTCGCACGCGCAGTGAAGCGAAGCGTATGAGAAGTAGGCACTTCTCGCAATGAGTGGCATATAATATATAGCTGGTTTATGATCTTACAGTATATTTTTAAGGTAAATAAATAACGGGAGACACGTAATTACAACGTTTTCATGTATTTATTTACATTTTGTCACACACGACCTTTTAATTTAGACTTTCCATCACAGCATTACGCTTCATTTCTCCACGTCTTTTTAGTATGTCATCCATGTCTTCGAATTCAAGTTCGTTATCAATAACATCTTCAACGTGATGAAAAATGCAATGGTCACTATATTCGATGCAAAGATTGTGAAGAACGCAACAACAGGTGATAAATTTAGATATTTTGTCTACCGAATGCATATCAATGTACAGAAGTTGTCTGAAACGTGCTTTAAGCTGTCCAAAACAATTTTCAATTAATACTCTTAGCCGACAGAATCGTGAGTTGTACAAGATCTGTTCTTCGCTTAAATTACCATAATTCTTAAATGGTACGAGTAACCATTCCCTAATTGGATAGGCCGAATCACCAAGGACATGGTATTTGCCATTGCAGATGCGTGGCAATTCTGCACTGATGTCTGACAAGTGATAGACTCTTGCGTCGTGGATTTTCGAAGGAGCTCCCACAGAGATGTCTATAAAGCTTTTCTTGGCATTGCATATTCCTTGCAGTGTTATGCTAGGGATATCATGACGATTGACGTAGGTACTTTTAATTTTATTCGCAGGCGTGCGAATATTAATAAACGTTCCATCGATACATCCCAAAACATCCGGAAATCGTTCTATCTGCAAAAAAAAATAGTACATTACGATAAACGCCATAAAAATAAACGCCATTAGATAATCAAAAAACGAAGAAATTTGCCTTGGAAAAAAATTAATTACACAAACAGGTGAAATGTTACAGCTGGAAATAAGGAAAATAATGACAAAAATGACTGCTAATTTTTGAGGATCATTAAAAAAAAAAAACTAAAAAATAAACCCCATTAGATAATCAAAAAACGAAAAAATCTGCCTTGGAAATAAATTAATTGAATGCAAGGATACAAAGTTACGACTGGAAGAAGTATCAAATTTGCAGATGCAGAAATCTTCAGGGTCATGGCTTCCAACTATTGTTTCACTGCAACCTTACCTCAAAAAAGTCTGCTGCTGTTTGAGCTTTATCAACTGGCATTTTGATCACGTCCGAGGCAATGTGAAGCAGAAAATCCATCACTCGATTAATTTGATTGAATGTTGTGCTAATACCTGTACCAAATCTTTGGGCTGCATCTCGCAATACCACTTTGTTGCCAGCAAACCTGGAAGCCGATAAAAAAGAATACATGAAATTGGTGTTGCAGTAGCTGTGTATGTTATAAAGTGACATAGCGAGCATCAGTGACGAATGGCTTGTTTTTTTGGAGTTATTTTATTTCAACGTTTTGTCCTATGCTTGGGATAATTTCAACAAATTCTCCACATAAATTATTTGTTATCAATTCTGTTGCTGGGATGTTGTTTGTATGAATGTCATTGAACTGTATTGGTAGCTGGCCTCTCCTGTCTTCGTTGTCCAGGGAGGTTATGTCTTGACTTTTTCTTGATGGCTGTTTTAAAACTATTGCTGTCGATGAAAAAAAATCTAATTGCATGTGTCGGAAAGACCAGCCATCGTGCTGTTACATTTTCTTTATTCTCTTTCGTTACTCTTTTTCTGTATAGAATATAGAAAATATAACAGCACGCTGTTCAAAATCTCTGGTCTATAAAGTTAGATTTTCATTCATCAACAACAATAATTAACAAGAATAAAAAAGAAAATAATTTATTAGAAGAATTTAGTGAATGTATCCTGAGCAGGCCCTGATCATATGGAAAACATTGAAATAATATAACTCCAGAAACCAAGCCGTCCGTCACTGATCCTTGCGATGGACGGCTTGAAATAAAAATGCTACCTACTTAAATGTTACTATAATTAAGGACTAATAAGTATTGCTCTGTGCTCACCACAAGAAAGTCAAGAAATCATGTTTTGCTGCTGACGGTGGACTACCTCCATGACTTTCATCACGTGGATAAAACTGTGATGCCTCGTACCTTCTAATTATGTCTAACGCCACGTGTTTTTCTAAGCGAAAATGGTGTTGGAACTGGAAAATAATCTTTATTACTATTGTTTTTACAAAAAATTATAACAATTTATAGCCAAATACAAGTATCAAGAGACGCGGAGGAGTCTCGAGGTTATGTATTAAATAATACATTACCTGTTCATCAGAAAATTTATCGACTACATCCAGAAAATGTTCTATCTTCGGTACATCACTTTTTTCAGACAAAACAAGAAGCGTTTCGTCATCGTCATCGCTACTTGATGATGACAGCAGATTCATGACTGCTGCCATGTTAACGTTTCTCGCCATTTTGCTACACTACACCTCCACGAGCTCCCGAAAAAGTGTATACTTTGGACAAAATTCTTGCACCAAACTTCCCAGTAAAACACGGTGCACTGAAAGTGTGATTAGTATCTCGGTACGAGTAAAACACAGTGCGTGACTTCGATGTACACGCAGTGTGCACTAGTGTAACCAGCTGAAAACGCTATCAATTATCGCACGGGCTGCCGTGCGTGATCGAAGCGGTGCGCAGTCGAACCCGTGCTCGGTTGACCCGCGCGCAGTCGATCGTGCACAATCGATTCGGTGTACCGATATTTGGTGCTCAATTGTCGCACGGGCTGCCGTGCCCGACTGACGCAGTGCGCGGTCATGATCGTGCTCAGCTGAGTAGTGCTTAGTTGGTCGTGCTCAGTCGACGCAGGGTACAAGTTTTTGGTGCTCAATTATCGCGGGGGCTGCCGTGCGTGGTCGAAGCGGTGCACAGTAGAACCCGTGCTCAGTTGACCCGCGCGCAATCGATCGTGCACAATCGAGTCGGTGTACCGATTCCGGTGCTCAATTGTCGCACGGGTTGTCGTGCCCGATTGACGCGGTGCACAGTCATGCACATGCTGACTTAAATCGTGTCCAGTCGGTTGTGCTCAATCGAGGCCGTGCACGGTCGTCTAGTGCTCAGTCGGTTTCCACCGAAGCCGAAAGATGCCGGGCATACTCAGTCAAGACATAACCATATGGCGAAGATAAGTACGTGTTTTTTTTTTTTTTTTTTTTTTTTATAAAAAAATCACAAAGTCAAATGTACAAATTTGTGATATTTATCTAAGTAATATACACAGTTGAACAAAATTGATAAAAATACTTTTATACATTCGGGTGGTTAAAAAAAAATCAATGTTTTTTTTGGACTCAAAGGAAAATCTTAATACATTATGAAAAAGTAATTTTTCAAAATTTGGGTGGCCTAAACATTTTTTTTAGATAGTGCTCAAACAACCTTTCGGTGTATTTTTTTCTCTGTTTTTCGTTGAGAATCAGCATATTAACTTTTTTTTTTGCTCTTAATGCAGAAAGTGTTAGTGCTTGATGGAACTGTAATTTGTTCAAAATTTTGATACTTAAAAAATGTTTAAAAGTTGCTTCAAGTAATTTTTGAGAATTTCAATTATTCAATAATTTTTTTACTCTAGAACTTTGATCGGTTCCACTCTGGTAATTTTTTTGTTATCGACACATAGGCGCAAAGATACTGTACATTTTTCAGCCAAATCAAACGCGTCTTTTTTTTTATTAAAAAAAATGTTTATATTTTTTTAGCGAAAAATTAATGTTATCATGACAATTTTGCGTACTATTAGATGTTTTTATTTGAAGAAATTAGGAGAGAGCACTTCCAAGAGTACTAAAATGTGTCCAATTATGGAAAAATCAGAGAGGTACGAAAAAAAAGCGGCCGAGTTATTAGAGAATACCTCAGTTAGAAGTTTTATTATTTCTTTGGGCAGATTTAAACATTTTTAGAGCGTCATCATTCTGAACAAATTACACTTCCATCATGCACTGATACTTTCTGCATCGAGAGCAAAAAAGAAATTAATATCGTGATTAACATCGAAAAATCGAATAAGACACCTGAATGTCGCCTGAGCACTATCTAAAAATTTATTTAGAATACCCAAATTTTTTAAAAATTACTTTTTCACAATGTACTAATATTTTCCGTTAAGGCCCACGAAAACAAAAGCATCGATGTTTTTAACGACCCTATTCTATATATTTCCTGCAATTGCTGCTTTCCGTAGCAAAATCGTAAGGAATATATTTATTTCGACTCTTCTTAAAATCTTGGAGTAAATGTCCCGCGCAAAAAACGAAGTATTATAAATCAGAGTACTCGAAGTTTATGACATTGAACCAAGAGTCATAAAAATAAAATACATTTTTTTTTCTGTCATGATATATATATATATATATGGGTCATTCCAGGTGAATTCGACCAGGGTCCGACCCTGGCCCTATTTTTTTCAGATTTTTTCCATATTTCGATATTTTTCTATTTATTAAATCTTTCAAAACAGAACGTTCGACAATTCTAAAAATTCTGAAAAAAAGCACATAAATTGGGCAGTGAAAAACAAAAATAATCCCGTGAAAATCCGAATGGGCAGGTACAAGGCTGATTTTCTGGGAATTTTTAAAATAAATAATTGAATTAATTTTCTCGAATTCGATTTATTACTTAAGATACATTTTTTTTATAAGCGAATGTTTTGAAAAACCACCAACTAACTAATTTATGATCGCAGAATTTTATAAGATTTGTAGTTCGTCGATGATGAATAATTTTTTACAATTACGCTGCCATCGCTTTGGAGTATTATACAGTGCACTTTTTGCCAATTCGGCTGACGTTCTCGAACCGCTTTTCGATAATCGATTTTTCTTGATTATAGAACAGCTCTGTCGAGAATTCAACTGCAATACTAGGGAGGACAGACTTTTGATTTGCCCAGTCATACAGTTCTTTAGCAGTGCTGATCTATCAGATGGTCGTTGCAAGCTTGTTCGGCTTGCTTCACGCTTACGAGTCCCGCCAACGCCATCACAAGGCCCTTTGCCATGAGCCGTGGCAAAAAAATGCCACTCCGCTTTAATGCCGAATTCTTTTTCGTGATGACATAAATTGACTACATTTTTTAAATTCTTAAATTGTTGCGGCGCGCCATCAGAAAAGTAGAAAATTTTTGTGACATTGTCACAGATCGATTTAATGTAGTTCACCGCGATAGTTGTGTAAAGATGTACAGCAATCGCATCATGAGTGGTGTTGTCAGAAATGATTACCAAACTTTTGTGTCCACCTTTAAAATAGATCACGACTGGGTAAATTGTTGCCTGTGAGTTATTCCGATGGAATCCCGGTGCAGCATCTTGGATGACGAAGGCATAATTTTCTGCGAAATCACACGTTACTAAAAACTCTTCTTCTTGCAATGAATCTTTTAGACTTTTCATGAAATTTCCTTGGTGTTTGGAAATGAAAGCATGAGGCAAAAGCACTTTTACTTTTGCACAGAAATCATCGACGAATTCGGCAGAGTCCTTAACAAATGTTTCAAGCGAAGTTCGCGGTTTTGTTATCCATTGCTTATACGTTATTTCATCAATTTCATTATCAGAAAACAAATTATCCAAAATGCTGTGCAAGGCTTCAATGCCCGGACAATGTGCACATTTTCCCAGGTGGCAATCCTCAGTTGAGTCGGGGCACACGATTGCGTCTATACAATCGTTGTAGCTGGCGATAAAGTGCGACGTGTCTTTGCTAAGCTCTTTCAAAGAGCATCCTGAAATAATACGTTTTCATTGTTATATTGTTGTATTGTGTACACATTTATTTTTAATTTTTCGATAAAGTTGAGCGTCACCTAAGATCATCAACTTCACATTCTGATGAATTGAATAAACGCATACCGTATGAGTACCACTAGCACCTGCCAAAGTGCAGTGTGCTGGTCTCATAGATGCGAAGGTTGAAAAACCTATCTTTTTTTCGGGGTGCTCCAAGCGAAAACTTTCGAACAACTCTTTCAAATTCGACAGAACTAATTTCTTTTGAACATGAGTACGAATTCCATTTACATCGCGTACCGATACGTAATCTTTTTTGCCAGGCATCGTAAGACTGTTTCTCTCATCATCGTAGAATTCAAGTACAGCTTTCTTCGTTATTTCGCATAGTGTTTTTCCTGTGATTGAAATAAACGAAGCATTAAAATTTTATTATGCAAGATTATCTCGAACGAAATATTTTGCTTGAGTTTGTACTATAATGATCAATACTTACCGTGTTTTGCGTCAGGTAGAGACAGTATTCCTTTACTTTTCAAGAGTTTCTTCGATGCTTTCGCCATGTACGTCGTGGTGTTCATAGTTTCTGAGATTTTTTTTACACTCCAATTTGCTGGAAGTAACGTCAAGATTTGCAGCTTATGCGCTCTGTCCGTTTCATTTCGATGAAATTTTTCTTTCAACGCAGCAATTAGTTCGCGAAAGTGAGAGCAATCGACTTCCATATCTACATCAAATTCCGTGTCCAAATGAGATACGCCAAGTGATCTTTTCAAATTTGAAGAAACTTGATGCACTTTTTTCTCAATCCAGTTATCAGATTTCAATTTCTTTCTGGGGATAGGTGAATCGTCTAATAATTCCAAAGCTCGATTGATTACAGGCAGTTTATTCTCGAGACTAAGCGATGACAAACTGCTTGCCTGTGATGAAATGATTTCCTCGCTCGTACTCTGTGAAGCTGTAATTATGAAATTCAAGAACGCGATGAAATTAAAAATAGAGATGAACACAGTGCCTCTATCGAGTTTATTCTATGTGGTTTCTTCTGTTATTTTTCAATTTCTTTATAGAGAATGCTTTGGTTAAATGAATTTTCAAATATATTTTCTCGTTGATATCAAGTTTAGGCTGTGTGTCGAGCTGATCGATATTGATAAAGACTCCAGATCCCAAAAATCTTTTATACCAAAAAAGGCGAACCAAACGGTCGAAGCTTTTTGAGTTTGTCTGGCCTCGCGGTCATTCACTGCATAGAGGATCGTTTGATATCGAGACGTCTGATAGAATTATTTAATGGAATTTAAGACCAATCGCCTTCCATAATTATTCGACTTATGTACAAATTTCCGTTACGAATCACCAACATTTGCTTCCACGAGAGCACAAAGAAAGTGTTTGGATAGTAAAATAATACGAATATTGATGATTTAGAAATTCCTTTGCCGAATCTGTTCAAAGTGAGTGCCAATGTTAGTGGCGACTTGACTTTTTTGACATATTCCATTAAAGTCCTGTTTTAACAGACACACGAACACGGGTACATTGAACTTTTTTTGTATGTTTTCACATAAATATTGAATAAAAAATCATGTCAACGCTTCAAAGTCAACAATTCAAGGCTTCACACTCACGTTTCGTGTAAGAATCGTATATAGTCCGCACGACTTTCGACTTACCAAGTACAGCAGTAACGTCGGGTTCCACTTCGGCAGATTCATGAGGTTCCATCGGATCATGATTGATTGTTTCAGACCTCGTATCAGCATCACATTCACTTCGGCTATCGTCACTTCTACGGTGGTTAGAATCGGATGCATCGATGCTCTCGTCGACTATTTCATCGAGTTGCATATTATCATCAGTATTTTTTTTCAATTGTGTGGTAATAGTCGGTGCAGTATGTTGTAATTCTTCCGCTTCCCTGTTGTAACACTTCCGCTGACAGGCAGCAGATATTCGGCGCAAATCTTTGGTCTTCAGATGATTCAGAATTCCGAATGGATTGAAACAACGATCTTCAAATGCTCTCGCCGCCATTGTTCGTTGATTTATTTTGTCATCACTTTTGAAGTGGTATTAGGGGTCAATTGAACAGTTCAGTTTATTTTCAACAATATTGTACACTAGTTAAGCCGCGGGATGGTTCTTTGTAGGTCTCTAGTCGATTTGCGCGCTGTCGGTGATGGTATTCGTCACTGTTGGGAACAAACACCGAGCAAAAATGGCGGCCGTAACCCCGTCGGTCAAGACGTTGCCGTCTGTTTTACCGACGGCAACGTACGACGGTTACTTTAACAGATATTTTACGGAAAACATTTATTCACATGTGAATATCCATTTGTATTAATGATGAACAATATTTCCTAATAAAATAATAGGTTATGACGACCGGGTTTCAGTAATTAAAAAAAATCCACTAGATATCGTGTTGCTGAATGGTATTTCCCAATACGAATTTCATGATTGGCAGAAGAAAATATAATCTGAACTTTCATATGTTAATAGCGATAACCATGGTCACTAGAGCGCATATAGTTGAATGTGCCCGATCGCAACGAGCACGTCAAAATTTGGTTGGGCAGATTGTAATTCGTTTGAGCAAAATCAAATTCGATTCGGGGAATTGATATTTGTTTGCACATTCGTATTTCATTGGACAGATAAAAATTTGTTTGGGTTTTTATTATCTTCAATATTGAAAATAAAGTTATTAAAAAATATTCGTTGCGCTAATGGAACAAAAATAAGCGCTACTTTTGGAACGGAGCCCAAAATAGCTACGGGATCCGGGGGGCTCTGGGATTTGGGGGCTCTTGAACATATACCATGAACTAAAACTTATTTTTAAAAATCGAGATTTAGATATTGGTTATTAAATATTTCTAAAAATCGCCGTTTCACCCGCCCACTTCAATTTTTGTTGGGCCACTTTCAGTTTCAACCGCAGAATTTATGTAAATTTTTTCAGAATTTTAAAAAGTGTCGAAAGTTCTTTTTTAAAACATTTTAGAAATAAAAAAATATGGATAATGGAAAAAATCTGAAAAAAAATGCAGTGACATTTTTTCGGTATGTCTGATAAGCATATGTCGCAAAAAATCGAATCCAATCGGGCCAGGGTCGGACCCTGGTCGAATTCACCTGGAATGCTACATATATCTCTCTATATTATAAAAAGATCTCGCCGCCGCCGCCGCCGCCGCCGCCGCCGCCGCCGCCGCCGCCGCCGCCGCCGCCGCCGCCGTGTCAAGAATCGAGGGACTTAGAATAATTCGGGCTCAGGGCTTGGCGGAAGGGGGGAGGGGAGGGGAGGGGAGGGGGGGGGGGTACCCTACGGGGGGCACCCTTCGGGGGGGGCACCCTTGGGTAGGGGGCGATTGCGAGCGCGCGCATCGCGCGAGCCACAACAAAATCCTAGTATATATATATATATATATATTTATTGTGACGGGACCCTCTATACCCCCGAGTAACTGATACCGAAGAACATCCACGCACACAAGAAGAATAAGGCGTCCTCAGAAGACGCGTATACGCACCACTACTATCCGAGAGTGATAAGCAGTGGTGGGGAGCCGAGTATATAAGTCGGCCGCACGCGATACCGTTACCTTACTTATTACCTACCTTTCATCCTTACAGGATCTCCATATCGTCCGCTTGCGAGCCCCAACATTGCGTTGGCCCTCGCAACTCCTCTCTGAGCAAAGCCCAGGCTCACCCATGTGCCTCAGTATCGCACTGACCCGCATGGTACTTTCCCTTGAGCAAGCCCAGCTCCAGTAGGCCCTGACATTGCGTCAGCCCCTACTGTTAACTTCTCCACTTTCTAATCCTAAACAAATCAATTTCTTCCTTTTCACTATTTTTGTCAATAATAGCAAAGAGAGGAAAAAATATTGATTTTTGTTTGTTTATTGAAAGGAGCCCCGATATTGCATCGGCCCTCTAATTTCAGTAGACAAATTCTAAGAACTTTTAATTTTCTTTGTTATTATTATTATTTTTTTAATTTAACTATAAGTTTGAACGATTTAGCTCCGATATTGCATCGGCCCTTAATTCGGTTAAACTATCTATTATTATTTTTCTTTTGTTTTTGATCGATTAAGCCCCGACATTGCATCGGCCCTTAATTCGATTGAACTATTTGTTATTATTCCCCTTTATAAATCTAAACGATTAAGCCCCGATATTGCATCGGCCTTTAATTCAATTAAAATATTTACAGTAGGCCACAATATTGCATTGTCCCCTACATTAGAATCAATTAGAGAAATCGACAACGGTTAAAAGAGACTAAAACCGATAGCCTATGCGAGGTATCTGTGGTTCTCGATCTTTTGGAGATAGCTATAGGTATATCGGGCGCTGTACGGTGCCTGCTATCTGTATAGGCGCGGAGACTGTCTCCGAGACTATACAGAAAAACAGGTAAACATTACTCGCGCTCTCGTCGCGCGCTCGCCTCAGAGATATACATACGCTTATGGCGATATAATACAGATACCATACAGCTTTACTTTGCGGCCTTGGCATTGACGATCCGTAGGCACAGATTTAAACACAAGTCGCTGTGTCGGCCCAGAGCTCTAGTTCCAAACAACGAGACACGTTTTTGCGCACCTTTCGAGACGCTGTTGCGATCTATTTATAGAAAACTAGGATTTTATTGTGGCTCGCGCGCTGCGCGCGCTCGCAATCGCCCCCTACCCAAGGGTGCCACCTCCGAAGGGTGCCCCCCCCCCCCCCCCGTAGGGTACCCCCCCTCCCCTCCCCCCTTCCGCCAAGCCCTGAGCCCGAATTATTCTAAGTCCCTCGATTCTTGACACGGCGGCGGTGGCGGCGGCGAGATCTTTTTATAATATAGAGAGATAAAGGGTTAATCCTATTAGACGTTACGTAATCCAATTAGCCTCTTGCTATTTATTGTTGCGTGTTTATTTTTCGAGATCCAGTGTTTCCTCTAAGGAACTACTGGAGATAGCCCAACTCACGTGGATCTCGAACGGGTATATAGGTATACTGTAACAGGCAATTTGAGTGTAGACTCCGCGGTATTTTAGATATGGCTAAATAAATGCGGGACCAAGTTTCTATAAGATGAACTCCTGGAGGTAGCCCAACTCACTTGGTACCGTAATTACTCCATTCTCTTAAACCAAACTCGAAGTCATTTTTCACATTGTTTATTATTATTTTTTTTTTATATACAAAAAAAAAAGCATTTTCTGTAAAAAGGTTTCAACAGTTTCCGATGATGAAGAAGCACCCGCTTGTACTTCTCTGAGGATCTCTTTCTGTCGAATTACCCTCAAAAAGCATCTCAAGAAAAATCACGTAGTCATTAGAATCACTTGGCGATGAGCTATGCACGCTCCATACACCGTCGTCAGCGCGGTGTATGACCTTAGAATCTTTCCTAATTTTTATCTACTTTCGCGAATAACTATTTCAATTATTGTAATCCACTCATCTAGGGAATTGCAATAATCGACTGATCGCATCAAGTCATAAAATTTCCCCTTTATGAATAATAATAATCATATATCCCTCTCCTGAGCCAAATGATGAGACATCCCTAGACTAGTAGCACCGGGATATCTGAGGTTTATTCCTTTCCTACACTCCTCCATCGGGTCCAGTACATGAACCTTCAACATCACTTACTCCTTCCGGAGAAACAACAAAAGAAGATCGAAACTAAAAATATCCCAAGGGGTAATATTTAATAAATTCTTTGAGGATAAGATCGGTTTTGTTACAATATATATATATATATATATATATATATATATATATATATATTGTAACAAAATGCAAATTACTTTTTACGTATAGAATGCGGTAATTATTTATGAGGGATGATGTTATTTGCATTTACTATTGATTGGATTTCAAGTTCGTGTTCTGGACCCAAGTTGAAGTTAATAATTGGAATATTGAAATGTAACCTCAGAATTTCAACTTTGCATGAGCGCGAAGTGGTTCACATCATCGGTTTTAATTCGATTTTGGAGTAAAGGATGAATAAAGGTGGACAGAATTTAAATCGATGGCTATTCTCAATGTTTTTAGTGTAACGACTTAATAATCGTAATTCATGCGGGAAATCCCGTTCTTGCAAACAATTTATTGACTCGAATGTTCACGTAGTGAGCTGGCGACACTACGAGGAGCACGAGGCTCATAAGCAATGAATTTACAATGCGTGTAATCTTTGTCGGACACGCTACCAACTTTTTTATGGGGCTCGGTGATACTTATGAACGATAATTCCTCAGAGAAGTCCTCAAAAGAGCTCCATTCTCATCATCGGAAGTAAAACAGCTCCGACGTCTTAGAGATTTTCAGATTCCCAATAATATTACTGCTTCGAAGAGATATTTAAGCAGTAATTCCTTTTATCCACGATCTCTCCAAATAGAGGCTAAGCACAATGTAATACCGCGATCTCAGATAACGGAAATTGTACAGATTAATAGGGAAGGATATAAACCATAAAGCAAAATACTTGGATTTTTATATGAGTGAGGGATTCTCAGTTAGACAAGTAAGCGTCTGTGCTCAAGAGGTAAATAGAGACTTGTCGAACTATCCTCCCAGCTCTTATATATTCAAGTATGACTCAAATTGCACCAAAGAACTTGTTGAATAACTTATTATTGTTCCTCGTGAGTTGGGCTATCTCCAGTTGTCCATTGCAGGAACGACAAACAATAAGAAGTAATGCAAATTAAATAGTACAAGAGTTAAATTCGCGAATTTCAAAATTAAAATATTATTTTTCCCTTTAACTTTCCCAGAAGGGATTAACTCGGCGACGGGTCGTAGACGCACAAAAACGCTGCTCTGTCATAATCCCATTAGCCGAACAATACTCGACCAGACGGAAGGGTTATATTACGTAATACAGAATCAGCAAAGGAGAGACGAACCGCCGATCGACACGATACCTCGACAAGGCAACGCACCAAAACAACAACAGATTCGGTCAAACCCCAACTACTCTGTATGAGAAGAGGACGCGAAAGATAGAGTACGAGTTCGAGCGAGACAGAGGCCTCAGCTCGCGCGGTAATCAGATGTATATGCGAGACGCGGGCGAGTGTTCGGGAGTCAGGTTTGTTTACCTTTTCTCGAACGGCTCGGTACACTATACCAGCCGATCGAGAGCCGGTGTCTTTGATTCCTCTATAATCCTATTATCACTGATAATAGAATGACAGAGGACGAAAAGGATCGGGACTGTGAGTTATAGATGGATACACGAGTGTCGATGCCATATCGAGCCAGGTGTCTTGATTTAGGTATATTTGGAGTGTGCGTGTTGATGCAATATCAAGCCACACAGGTATAGTCGGTATTCTAAGGATAATGCATAAATATCGAGGATTTATTAGATGGATCTAATTGTGTCGATGCGATATCGAGCCAATTAGTTTATCATTAGGTATTTTGGAGTGTGCGTGTTGATGCAACATCAAGCCACACAGGTATAAGAGGTCACTTAAGCAGTTTTCACGAAGATGCGGAAATTATAAGAAGGATCTACTTGTGTCGATGCAATATCGAGCCAAGTAGGTTTCACTAAGGAGTTTTGGAGTGTGCGTGTTGATGCAATATCAAGCCACACAGGTATGTAGGGAATTACTTATGAACTAAAAAAAATAAAAAGAAGTTTTTTAGATAATTTAGGGAGCTGGGCTGTGCTCAAGGAAGTAAGAACCGATTGTGTCGATGCAATATCGAGCCAAACGGTGTGAGCTGGGCTGTGCTCAAGGAAATTTTGCAAGTGTCGAAGCAATTTCGAGCCAAGCAAAAGTCGGAATGATTTGAGGGACCTTTACGGTAGGACTCAAGGATTGATAATGAGAGTCATGTCCAGGATAGGCGGGCTTATATACGCTATTCCCCACCATGCTCGATCCTCCACGGTAGCGCGAGGTGTCAACAACGACTTTGTCGTTGGGGGTATACCGTTCCGCTACAATATATATATATATATATACTAGGATGTTATTGTGGCTCGCGCGCTGCGCGCGCTCGCAGAGGTATCCCTCCCCCCACCCCCGCCGAAAGCAGTAGCCAACCGAGAAGACTACAGGGCAATTTTTTACAGGGCAATTGATTTAGAGTGAGAGTAGAAGTTGAAGCACCCGCTAATACTTTGCCGTTTCCCGAAACGCCTTCATTCTATAGCATATAGAATGAAGGCGTTTCGGGAACATATAAAATATTATCGTTTCCACACCACTATGAAGTAGATAATACGGCGCGTTTTTTTTTTAACATCCGATTTCTCAGAATTTTAATCAAAGTTTTACTTCAAGATACCATTACAAAATTGTTTAATAATTAATTTTGAAATGATAACTGTTGTGTAGAAACTGAAATTGAAATACAGAATAATCGGATGCAAGTTGTGTCCCCAGTAGGCCTAGTCAACTTATCATTAGAGCACAGCATCCACATATTAAAATGTTGGGAGCACAGCATCCACATACATTAAAAAATGTTGGAAGCACAGCATCCACATATTGAAGTATCAAGAGTACAACTTCCACATAATTTGTAATGATTTGCTATAATTTTAATTCAATCAAAAACTTCTTTCCATACGATATTATTTATATCTTCTAAATCTTCCGAATCATTTTCAATAAACAATTGATTTGCATTCTTACATCTGGATAATGCCACGTATAATTGTCCATGAGAAAACAAAGGCTTATGAAAATATATACCGACTTTTTCTAAGCTTTGCCCTTGTGATTTATTTATAGTAATTGCAAATGCTAAAACAATAGGAAACTGTCTTCGGTATAGAACAAATGGCAAAGATGAATATTCTCCAGTGTCTAACATTATTCTTGGAATAAAAGCACAGTTACCAGCTTGGGTACCGGTTATTATTTTTACTTTAATGTTGAATTTGAACAATCCGATAACTTTCATTCTTGTCCCATTACACAGTCCATCATTTATACTCAAATTTCTAATAAGCATTACTATAGAACCAATTTTTAGTATTAACTTGTGAACTGGGAATCCTGGAAATCGTAGAGAATTTAAATATTCTATTGGATAATTTAAATCAACATCAACATCTGCTTGATCGACTCCTTTATGTTTTGCGTAGTCAATACTGTAATATGCTTTTTCTTCACTGTTGATTTTGCCTAATATTTTATTATTTAATCTGTAAACATCATCATTATGACAACATAAAATAGCACAATTTGATAGATCAGCATATTCGTTGATAGTTGAGCCATATATAGTTGTACAAACGTCATTAGTTTTCCAATTGTCAGGTATTTCTAACGATTTTATTACACCTTTTCCAACTTCTAATAAAAATTTCGAAAAATTTTCATCACACGCACGCATATTTCTTTCTAATTTCATAATTGTGAATTGGTGCCATAAACTGGAAAATTTTATTGTTTCGTTGATGATACTAAATTTTGTTCCATTTTTCACGACTGGAAGAATTTGCCGGAAATCTCCACCCAATATAATTAATTTTCCTGCAAATGGAAGATGTTCGATATTACAACAATCGCGAAGTGTTTTATCCACAATTTCTAATGCCTTTTTTGGTATCATTGATGCTTCATCCCAAACAATGACATCACACTCTCTTAATCTTTTTTTATCTGATTCTAATTTCAAAAACGCCGTCTCTATTCCGCTTAAATCGATCGGTAACCTGAAAGTTCTATGGCTTGTCATTCCTCCTGGTAGTAAAATAGATGCAATACCCGTCCATGCCATTGATAATACTTTTTTTCCGATTCCTAAGAAATAATGAATGACTGTATTATAAAGGTACGTTTTCCCTGTACCTCCAGGACCGTCAATATAAATCATTTTTTTACTATTCTCTTTAGTTATATGATCAAAAATAATTCTTTGATCAGTGTTCAATTGTGCAATGAGTTCAATGGATTTATTTTTGTGGAAAATCATTGCTTCTTTTTCATTTTCAAACATTTTTGAATTTTGTAAATATGGATTAGGTTCTGGGAGTCCGAAATCCGAACACCGCATGTTTTCTAATTTGAAAATTTCATTTATTTCTAGTAAGGCTCTATCTTCATTATTATCCATAAAACCTTCACAAAACGACTCTTTAAATTCATGCCAAATTTGCCGCGATAATACAAAATTGTCGGAAATTACAAACCATGCAAAAAATTTGCGCAACTCAGCAGGCATCATAACGGTACATGCTTCTTCGAAAATTTTAAAAATTTCTGTGTCACTTTCGACCAACCCCATAGCAATAGCAGTCTCTTTGTAGGTATTGTAAATTACATTTTCGTATGTTTTCAAATCTTGAAAACATCTCGCCCCTTTCACACGATGTAATATTAGTTTTAAATGAAAGCGTTCGATGTCTTTTGGACTAACACTCACAACTCGTCCGATTGCTCTCGAAAATACACGACGTTTTACCCACATTTTTTTCTGTAAATCAAATACATATTTCCGAGGAATGTTAATATACAAAAATTTTCGGGCTTTCTCGTCATTCTCATTAAGTTTGAACCATGCCGTTAGAGTTGTCTCATTTTTTAGTAAAGCATTTTCTTCTTTATGTTCTTCAAAAACAATTCGCTGTTGATTTTCTACATGAACTGCTAACCGAACAACGGGGTGTGATCTATCTGAAAGTGGTAATTCTTCTATTCTCCAAGCAGCTTCCATAGGACTAACATAACGGCTGTCAATATAATTAGAAATTTCATCATATATTTCTGTATCGACATTTTGTTTTTTCTGTTTAATCTTAATAAATGCTCTATCGTGTCCTTTGTGCAAGTATGCATAAATATACTTCACGCTCATTATTGAAGCACAATATTCAACATTAACATGACACTTATATTTTTTAAGAATTTCCGGATTATAAGGAACTACCATGGAATTATCAACAGCGACAAAATTTCCATTGATTTTTTTATTATACACGTATCCAGCGTTCCTATTATCTCTGCGTCTATATTGGGGAAAACCATTTTTTTCAAATTCCGTAGAATCGCGAAATAGTTTTGGAAACTTTTTTGAACAAATATTTTTTTCCTTGTCGTAACATGGAGAATAATCTGTATGAGGACCATGCAACATATGTTTTACTACCAATTCTTGTAGTTCACAATCGTTAGAAGGAATTTCTGCACTAATATGATTGTCAATTGCTTCTGGCGTTGTTAATTTGTTTTTGTAATCTAATACAAACAACATATGTGCGTGAGGTAGGCCACGTTTTTGGAATTCAATTGTGTACACGTATGCTAAAATATTTCCGAACATTTTTCCACTTATGATATCCGCCAGAAGAGAACGTAATTTGGCATAAAACAACCTAACTGTAATATTCGGAATATCATTACACGATGTTCCCGTTGGAAATTCCTTCAATACTCTTTGTAGTTCTGGCCAGTTTGGATTGCAAGTCATGGTAATAAATAAATCGGGTCTACCAATCGCTCTAACAATGGCCATCGCATCCTGATAATTTTGCTGCATATTTCTAGGACTACCTAAATATGTCGAGGGCAGAACGAAAACATTACCTAAACGCTCGGCAAAACTATTTGGATTATTTAAAACACTACGTGCCACGTGATCGACTACGCCTTGATAACATTCAATGCGTAATTTCTTTTGATTATATCGAAAAAAATTCAGTCTATTATTTTCAATAACAATGTATGCTTGAATGACATACTGTTGTGTAAGGCGGCCACAAAATAAAATAGGATTAAAATAATTGGGTCTATAGGCTAAACGATATGAATAATATTGTAAAGCTGTAAGCCTTTTGCCACTTTTATACTGTGTAAATAATGGACTCCATCCTAAGTCTCCACTTGGAAATATTATCGGAAAAGTCATAGGATCAATATGAAAAGATAATTTATTTAAATATGTGTGGGTTTCAACACCTTCCGGAACCGATTTTGGATAAACACATAGATCAAAAATAGGAATTTCGCCGTCTTTAGAAACTATTAACGCTGCACATTCAGCAGTAGATGGTGCATTATAACGACGTTTATCTAATTTAATATTACGAATAAAATATAGATAATATTCTGCCAGGTCTTGGTTTTTAGTTAATTCATATAAATGTTTATACTTTTTAATGTACGGGTTAACCTTGTTCAATACTTCTGATATTATTTTAACATGTTTTTTTGATAAATTATTATTTTCTTTTAATATTTGCTCTGTAGTAATATAATCATCGTATATATAAATTTGACCACCATGCGGAGTTTCACCTTTTTTCGTGTAAATACTATTTGGAGTAATATGACAAAGTTGACCTTGAATTTTTAAATTGTAGATTCCTCTTTTAAATTCATCTACTACGTTCGCATTAAAACTCGCAAAAGAAAAACGACTATTATAATAACGAATTAATCGTCTGAATTTGAAATCATATAATAATAAATCTTTTAAACTTTGATCGTAATTGCTTAGTACAGGAAGTTTCACTTTTCCGAAATGGCAACAACTTTTTTTCGAAAATTCAACTTTCCAAAATAAAGCTGAACAATATGGACAAATATAATTCATATCTCCAAAATCTAAGTACGATATTTTATGAGGCCACATTTTGATAACTTGTTGAGTGATTCTTCTTTTATTAACACGATCGTTAGTCATATTAATAACAATATCTTTCTCTCGTTTCTTTTTTAACTGATCTTCATTTAAATTTTCAACTATATCTTTCTCTCGTTTTTTTTTTAACCGATCGTCATTTAAATTTTCAACAATATCTTTCTCACGTTTTTTTTTTAACCGATCTTCATTTAAATTTTCAACTATATCTTTCTCACGTTTCTTTTTTAACCGATCGTCATTTAAATTTTCAACAATATCTTTCTCACGTTTTTTTTTAACCGATCTTCATTTAAATTGTCAACAATATCTTTCTCTCGTTTCCTTTTTAACCGATCTTCATTTAAATTTTCAACAATATCTTTCTCTCGTTTCTTTTTTAACTGATCTTCATTTAAATTTTCAACTATATCTTTCTCTCGTTTCTTTTTTAACCGATCTTCATTTAAATTTTCAACTATATCTTTCTCACGTTTCTTTTTTAACCGATCGTCATTTAAATTTTCAACAATATCTTGTTAAAAGTTTTCTTGAAATGAAGGACTCCTCAGTTAAACGATGGTAAATAGCACTTTATTATTATTAATTAATTTAAGCATGAATATATATATAAACAACAATGCCCGAAGGCCACACCCAGTGCGAGCATCAATCAATCACGTAGGTTCTCTACACTAGCGGCTCGGTTTTCTCATAGTCTCATACTCAAGCTCTCTTCGACCGTTCGCGGCAGAGGCTATCTCTCTCTCTCTATATATATGTCCGCACACCTGCGATCCTCGATTCGAACTGGCGGTTCGGCACACGCACGACGCTGCGCTAACCGATCGAAATTCTAAAGCGCTCGCGATGCTTCGATCGACGTGGCACACAAGCTTCTACGCCCTTCCGATGACGCACAATTTTACTTAATATGTTTCGCCTTTAACACTCGGCCACGCTGAACGGTAGCTCGTCCTCGAGCTCTATTTGTTTTCACTATTATACATCAATCGGTCAGGTTTCCTAGTTACCCGCGTTGATCGTCTCCAGATTCTCGTTGGCACGTTTTCGGAATCGCGCGCGTTTCGCTTGCTCTCAGTCGTACATACATTCGTTACATTGTTTTCTTTCGCAGGTACATTTTTCGCTACGCTGGATACACGTTCAGTCTTTTTCGGAGTTTCGTTGCACTCGTGAGGATCAGCCTTCGCATTCTCAGCGGTTGCACTGCCGATCTCTTCACTGTCACTCGCGTATTCTTTTTCGAGCGGAGCACATTCACTTTTCGACGATACATCAATTCTTACGCTATTACAATTGTTTGACACATTATCGTTTTTGTCGCTCGATACAATGTCGCCACTCGGAGAAATTTCGTGATCGTTTTCGCGATCGAAGAGATTATCATCAACCTCATGCTCTTCCGATTGCCAGAGTTTCAGCTGCGAGATATGCGCTGTCGTTGCATAGCGCGATCCGTTCACACCGGCAGTCAATTGGCAAACTCTGTAAGTATCACCTGGCAACTTTTCGGTGATGACTAATGGACCTCGAAACTTCTCGTAGAGTTTCGTGGAATCGCCCGTCGCGCTCGCGACGGTAGTCATGTACACGATGGCTCCTTTGTCTAACTCTGCATTACGGATTCGATACCTATCATATCGCTCTTTCATTTTACCCTGCTCGCTCGCGATACGTTCTCTCGCGATCGCTTGTAATTCTTCCGGTCTACTATACGTGCTCTCGTCGTCTTTCGTTAGCTGTCGTAGTTCTCCCTCCTCGCGTCTCGGTACATAACCGAAAACAAGCTCGAAAGGACTCTTGAGCGTACTCGCGTTCTTCAGCTCATTCAGATCGTTTTGAATTTTTCGTAGATTTTTGTCCCAGGTTCTCCCGTCATTATCGACGAGGTTACACTGAATAGCGGGTACCAACACCGCATTTAATCTCTCGACCTGTCCGTTTGCTTGCGGATGTCTCGGGGAATTTAGTGTATGGCGTATGCCATGACGCTCGCAAAATTCTTCGAATCGTTTCGCCGTGAAGCAAGTCCCCCGATCAGACACTATGCGCATCGGTGCTCCGTATTCCTGAACGAACTCCTCGAGGATGCGTAGAACATTCGTCGTTTTTGTATCTTTGGACGCTCGAATTGTTATAAATTTTGTCAGATTGTCTACGATCACTAATACATATTTATTTCCTTTCGCGCTCGAGACAAATGGACCAAGATGGTCGATATGGATAATCGCGAAGGGCCTATGCCCGGGAGGAATAGGATGAAGTTCGCCCGGTTGCCGCCCTGGTCTCGATTTACAAGCTATGCATTGAAAACACGCGTTTATATGGCGTTTGAGGTACGCTTTCATTCGCGGGAAATAATAATGTTCTCTGATACGCGCTACCGTGCGCTCGACGCCGGGATGGCTCTTCAAGTCATGAAAACGAATTGCCATGCTCTTGCGCATGACGCTCGGTACCACGTAGAGCAAACGATTGTCTCTACGCTTATATAAAATCCCGTTCTCTAACTCGAATTCGTTTACGTGGCTCGCTTCGTCCTTCGTGCGCTCGCGCGCAGGTTTCTCGAGTATTTCTTTCTTTTGTTTAATTTCGTCATCAATGAATTGGTATGTGCGAATCGCGTCTTCCTCGGTACAAATTGACATGACGTTCAAATTCGCGAAGTTATCAGGTTGCTCAACTGGTGCTCTACTTAGCGCGTCGACGTGCGCGAGTTTGACTCCGGGACGATGGATTATCTTAAAATCATATTCGCTCAATGCATCATTCCATCGAATGATTTGAGGATTCAACGTTCTTTGCGTGCTCAGATAACTCAGTGCCTGACAGTCGGTAACTACGATAAACGGTATATTCGCTAACATCGGTCGTAAGCGCCCGATGGCCCATACTATCGCAAGTAGTTCAAGTTTACTGCTGTGGTAGTGACTCTCAGGCTCGGTTGTTCGCCGACTAATCGCATACACCAGCTTCAATACACTCGACATGTCTTTTTGCATGAGCATCGCAGCAAGACCGGCCGCGCTAGCGTCCGTATGTAATTCCGTCTCGGCCTGCGGATTAAAAGTCTGCAATACCGGGTGCTCCGTGAGCTTCGACTTTAGGGACTCGAATGCGTTATTCTCTTGTTCTCCCCACTCGAATTTCGTATTCGCTCGTAAGAGATTAGTCAAAGGTTCCGCGAGTTGTGCAAAGCGTGGCACAAATTTCCGGAAATAACTGGTAAGACCAAGGTAACGACGCACCTCATGAACGTTCCGTGGTGCGGGAAAGTCTCGTATTGCTGTAACTTTATTCGCTCCAGGTTCGATACCATTTGCCGAAATCTCGTGTCCCAAATACGCTACTTTACGATATAAGAATTTGCATTTCGCGAGCTTGATCGTTAATCCCGCTTTCCGGAGTGCTTCGAATACTAGTCGAAGTTTTTCTATCAATTCTGCCCAATCTTTGCCCGGAATTAGAATATCATCTAGATAATATAATACGACGCTATCCCGCAGAGGCCCCAGTGCCCGATGCATGGCCTTTGAAAAAAAAGCAGGGCCATTCATGAGGCCAAAGATCATGCGCGTGAATTCTGCGGTCTCCTCGGGAGTAATTATCGCGGTCTTTTCTCGAGCTTCATCTGAAAGCGGAATTTGCAGATAACCGTGTGCTAAATCTAAAACTATGAACAGAGAACTGTCACGAATTTGCGCTAAATGATCGTCGATGTTCGGGAGTGGAAAGTGAACACGTTCGGTCACCTGGTTCAACTTCCGAAAATCGACACAAAGTCTCGCTTCTCCTGTTTTTTTTTTAACGAGCAAAACTGGACTCGCGTAAGCAGATTGTGTGTCTGTGATAATTCCTGCCTCCCTCCATTCGCTCAAGATATTTTTGATTTCTCGCCGCTCTATTTCCGTTGTACGATACGGCTTACTACAAACTGGCGGTGCTGTCGACTTCACCATTATATCCATGGTAACATTATTCGCACATCCAAGGTCATGAAGACCAGTCGAAACGCAATCTCTATATTCGTTAACTAACCTATGTAGATCGTCGATGGCTTCCTGGGGTTGCTCTGCTCCGATGTCCAGATCTTCTCTCGGAATTTCCTCGATTTGCGGCGTTGGCTTCGAAATCATCATAAGACGAGAGATATCGCCTCGAACCGTCGAATGACCCTTCTCGATAGTTCTTTCGCCCAGTCCCATATTCAGCATCGGAACATCGTAGCTGTCGTTTTCGTCCATAACATGAATGAAACTCATCGACTGCGGTGGCAAAATAACGTTCTGTGTCGTCGTCGACTGGCTCGGTGCTGTCTCGATCTCGTTTGGCAGTCCGTCGTTGCGTTTG